>VWZX01003371.1:395101-425794 GCA_013399015.1 Galbula dea | reverse complement strand
CTACCCAGATGCAGGACCTTACACTTGGACTTGTTGAATTTCATTTGTTTCTCACAGGCCCACTTTTCAAGCCTTTCCAGGTCCCTCTGAATGGCATCTCGCCCCTCTGGCATGTCAACCACACCACTCAGCTTGGTGTTATCCACAAACTTGCTGAGGGTGCACTCAATACCTCTGACAGAGCACAATTAACAGCAGGAACAGAATGAAGTGAATCTCAGTGGTCAAATCCCCAGGAGCAAGAGGAAAAACTAGGAATCTAAACCTGACTTTGGGTAAGAATTCTACTGATGGTGCTATCTCCCTATGCACCTGACTGAGCCAGGATCCCACAAGCAGGAGAGGAGTAATTTAAAATGTAGGTGAAAAATCTGAAGCTTGGACCATTCTGGTTTGGGTGCTTCTTTCCTCATTCTTTGTGGAAGGTCAAAGGAGATATTTTATGCCCCAGTGACTTTCCCAATCTTCCTCTGAGTTCAGAAAAAATGAGCAGATGTTGCCTTTTAGTTCTGCACATCAGAGTTGTCCCCACCAGATTTCAAATGCTCTTCCTAAGAAGAAGGGATCCTCACTGCAAGGTTTTATTTTCTAGTGGGGATGGAGTCTATTTCCATGAGGTTGTGTCCAAAGTTGCTCTAGGAAGTGTTTAGTTCTGAAGAGACTTCTCATTGACCACATCTACAGAACTCATCCTTCATTTGTACATGGATGGTTAGTTGGTCATCAGTTCCTTTGTAAATCCAACTCTTCTGAGCCTTCTTCAACTGCACAGTTAAGAATGGACTTCAAAAGCACAGTAGAGTGGTTCTGGTTGGATCTTAGGAAGAATTTCTTCCTTGCAAGAGTGGTTAGGCATTGGAAGAGGCTGCCCAGGGCAGTGGTGGAATCACCATCACTGAGGGGGTTCAAAAACCATGGCACTTGGTGATGTGGTTTAGTGGCATGGGGGTGTTGGGTTGATGGTTAGACCTGATGATCATGGAGGTCTTTCCCAGTATGAATGACTCTATAATTCTATGATCTCTGTGGTATTTAAACCACACACACATCACTAAATGAATTCCATAGAATTCAGGAGGACCTTATTGTGACTCCAAATCTTGTCCCCCTTGAGCTAAGAGGGTGTCTTTTCAAATAACACAAGGAAGAACAGGAGCAGCCAAAGATAACATCACACAAGGACAAGATACCAAAAAATGGGATTCTCTTGTGTAGGATATTAGCAATCCTTAAAAAGCCTGTGAGAGTCAGGAGTGCAAACAATCATCTCTAGTGTTTCACATATCCTGTCAGCAGAAGACACAGAGGGTTACTCCAGGCTGACATGGAGAACCTCAAAGGGTTCTTCTTAGACAGGTCAGAGCAGTCAGGAACACTTAGATCTTTCTACTCTGGTGTTCAGTTTCATTGTGTGTAAATTCACCAGAGGAAGGAAAATGAAACATTAGTTAGGGAATGAGATTCTTAGAAGCTGCTGTCAAGAATCATGTAGAAACTCCTGCTGAAAATATCCTTCCAGCCCATCTCCAGAGCTAGGGCAAAAATCACCCTACATAAACATGGAAGCCTGGGAAATACATGGGATACAGCTAGTTCCATGGGTGTCCTCTCTTTCCAGTGCTATGACAGCCAAAAATTCATCACATGGGCTTGGTTATTTGTCTGTACAAATTGCTATCTCCATAGCTAATCAAGGAGAAGAGCAAATGGTGAGGCTGTACAAAGATGGAGTATGGGGATCAACACCAACACCAGGCCAAATTCAGGGAAATCATCTGAAAATGGGCAGATTTTGCTTGACAGGAACCACAGAGATATCAAATATACAGGAAATAGCTGAGCTCACCCATATCAGTGAAAATGGCTGGAACCTATTAGCAGATAGACTCATGAAACCATCACAGGTGCTTTCAAAACAAACTAAACTAAAGCCAAATGACAATTTCTCCAATGCAAACTTCAGACACTGGTATTTCATACAGGACTTTGCACTCTTCTCTTGCTAAAATGCCTTGTGCTTTCAGTGGGATTTCTGCAGGTCATCAGTTGATCATGCAAACCAGCACCTTGGGGTATTTTGAAAGGAAAATGAAGGTGGGAGGAAACCAAGCTGAGCTGGTTTGTTTATAGCAGCATAGGAAAGTGCATTTCTAAGCATGTGATTCAGCCAAAGCTCTGCCTTTCAGACAGTTTCAGTGGCAGATGCTCTAGTGATGATGAAAGTGACTGAAACACACGCTGAGGCTTTTTGCAAGTAGCATCATGATGTGCAGCTTGCTTCTAAGATAGGAGCTCTCCCCAGTGGATCAATCATCCCTAAAGAAGACTAGAGCCTAATTTTCCATCCTCTTCTCTCCTCCCCCGCCACTGTCTTCTCTCTGCTATTTTTCACTGGCAGGAGAGACATAAGGTTGCCACAAGACTTTTTCTATGGTGGCTTCAACTTCCTGCACTGTTTTATTGTTTGCTCAGTGCCTGTGACTGACATTTAGTTCTGCCTGAAGGACAAGGCTAGGAGAGGCTTCTGAGTGCCAATCAATGGAGCATGCCACATGCTGTAAATGAGAAATACACTGCTTCTGCAGTAAGATGAGGACATCATTCTTAGAGCAAGGCTGTGGTAAAGAGAATTGTACATGAGGATATGTAGCTCCCACTGATTTTTATGGGCCCTGACTTCATGTGCCCAAAAGAAATGAACCTCAGCTACAGAACGTGAATCCAGACCTGAAGTGCCTGTAATTCAGCAATGCCCAGATCAAGGTGAAGCTGCACCTTCCACTGTTTCATCTGCTCAGTGTGAGACCTTTTCAGATTAATTATCCTAATTTAATGTCCCAATGTGCTTTCATCCAAGTTATCTGTTAGCTTGGCTCACACAACAGCAGAGCACGGCAAGCTAGGGAGAGAAACCTGGGAATAGATCTGGCTGAAGATGAGCCAGCAGTGTGTCCAGGTAGCCAAGAAGGCCAACAGAATCCTGGCTTGGATCAGCACTAGTGTGCCTGCAGGACTAGGGCAGGGATTGTGCTCCTGGACTGGGCACTGGGGAGGCCACACCTCCAAGCCTGGGTTCAGTTTTGGGCTCCTTGCTCCAAGAAGGACATTGAGGTGCTGGAGTGTGTGCAGAGAAGGGCAAGGAAGCTGAGGAAGGGTCTAGAGCACAAGTGTTGTGAGGAGCAGCTGAGGGAACTAGGGTTGTTTAGCCTGGAGAAGAGGAGGCTCAGGGGAGACCATATCTTTCTCTACAACTCCCTGAAAGGAGGTTGGAGCCAGGTGAGGGTTGGTCTCCTCTCCCAGGTGACTAGTGACAGGACAAGAGGAAGCGGCCTCAAGTTGCACCAGGGGAGGTTCAGGTTAGGCACTGGCCCAGGCTACCCAGAGCAGTGGTGGAGTCACCATCCCTGGAGGGGTTCAAAACCTGTGTAGACATGTCAGTAGATGACATGGTTTAGTGGCAGGGAGGTGTTGGGTTGACAGCTGGACTTGATGATCTTGGAGCTCTTTCCCAACACTAAAGGTTTTATGATTGCACAGCCCTAACCTTAGGCCATCTCAGACTATTAAGTCCTCTCCTTAGGATCTTCTGTTATGGAAACTTCTCCAGCAGAACAATTCAGGACATACTTAGGCCAAGCCTACCCTTCCAGACAGTGCACACTCTTCCACCTCCCTAAAGCAAGCCAAACATGGTTACCCACCTGCAGAGACCTGCTTCTGCAGCCTGGGAACCAAGCTAAGGGGAGTTGTCTTTAGAGATCCCACTGCTGAGAGGCAACCAAAAGCATCCCAGGGATTCACCTAAGGTGACAAAGCTACTGCTTCTCTTGTCACTTTCCCTTCTGCCAGAGATTTCTGAGGGAGGTTTGGGAAGTTACCTACCTTTTGACAGGTACATGAATGTATTTAGGAACTCTTCATATGACTGCTCATGGCTGTTTATAAACTGGTCAAGGATGCTGCTGTTTGACAGTTGCTCTCCCATCTTCCACACCTTGGCAGTCCAACTGCTATGGGTGTCTGCTTCTGCAAGAGAAAGAGAGGAGCCACATGTATCTGGAGGCAGAGAACAAGTGAGCTGCAGAGTCCCTCATTCACCCAGGTGAGCATCAGAATGTCAGTGTTTCCTTCTCTTCTTGTAAAGTGAGAAGCGAGGAACAGATTGCCCAGAGAGGTTATGGAGGCCTCATCCCTGGAAGCTTTTAAGACAAGGCTTGATAGGGCCCTGGGCAACCTGATCTAGTGGATAGTGTCCCTGCCAGGCAGGGGGGTTGGAGCTAGATGATCTTTAAGGTCCCTTCCAACTCTGACCATTCTATGATTCTATCCCCAAGGTCTTTTCCAGCCTTAATGATTCTATGCTGAAGTTACCCCTTGCCCCACACTTACCAAAGCTGTGTAAATGCATTGTTAACAGCTTTGTGATGCTAAATACCTAGTAATCTTACTAGTTTATACACACAGGAGCAGCCTACTAGAAGCAGAGAAACACAGGTAATGGCAGGGCCATGTACCACTGGTGCCTTGTCACTGAGTGGCAACTGAACTAAAACATGCAAATGAGCTCAGAAATGAGATACTAAAGGTGCAAGAATGCATTCTACACTAAGTGCTTGATTTTCATGGCTTCCCATGTTCCTTCTCTTATTTACCACAGCAGGAAAGAATTGCTTTGGGGGGATGAAAGCTTAATTCTTCAGCAGAACTTGAAATCAGGTCCTCCAAGGAAAGGCTGCCAATCTGATTTTAGAGTTAAATTTAAGATTGAAGAGGAATTGTTCAGAGCCCAGCAGGAAAATAAAGCATGATTTCTAATGCAAAACTCTAATTCTGTGGCACTGCCAGCTCACAAAGAAAACTAATGGACTAAAGATATAACAATACATGCACTGCCTCATGACCTGAAGTTTAAGTTTTCTCATGTTTTCCAGAAACCAAACCAGTATTAATCTCTCTCTGTGGACTGACCAAGCAGAATCTAATGCAACAGCCTCTCTGAGTGGTTTATGCAAATTCCAGTGATTTCAGAGGGGAGCAGTGCCTTCTACTCCTCACTATTGTTCAGTTATTACAGCCATTATTTGAGGGAAATTCCATTCTCTGAAAGACTGCAGTGATTTGTAAAGCTGGTGTCAAAGGAAAAGAAAATACAGACATTTAATCAAGTAAATGGTAAACCAACCTTTAGTTTTCCTTTGGCATCCAGGATCTCCAAGTCCTTTATAAACACTAATGACACCAATAGTCCCATGAGGAACAGCAAACAAGTATTATTCCCAATAACCCATCAAAACACTGAGTCACCAAGAGTTTCAATGACTTAGACACAAATCAGGGGAGGGCTGGCAGTAAAGCTGAGAGAGTCCTTTACTCTAAAATGCTCTAGGAAGCTAGAAAACTGGTAAGCAATTTGGGGAACTAGTTGTATCCTTAACCAAGCTGAATGGCAGCTTTTTCAGTCACTGCCATGTTCTGCAGCCACCAGATTCAGCCTGGCATTAAGCATCCAGACCAAAATGCTATAGCTCAGTTTTTACTCTCCTCTGCAGCCCCTACTCCCTGGAGAACTCGGGAAACTTCACATTGGATTTGAACACCCTCTACTGGTTAGGCTGTAGAGAAGCAACTGTGCATCCACTTTGGATGAACACCAGATTTTGACTGCAGTAGCTGGGAAATAACAGTGCTGAATTCAGCTTGATGAAGTTTTAGCCTCAGCTGAGTGGTTTTAGCCAGACTACAACTGCAAAGCCCTGAAACACAGAACCATAACATCACAAAATGATGGGGGTTGGAAGGGACCTCTGGAGATCATCTAGTCCAACCTCTCTGCTCCAGGAGGGTCTGCCAGAGCAGGTTGCCCAGGATCACCTCCAGATGGGTTTGGAATCTCTCCAGAGAAGGAGACTCCACAGCCTCTTTGGGCAGCCTGGGCCAGGGCTCTGGCACCCTGACACCAAACAAGCTTCTCCTCCTGTTCAGGTGGAACCTCCTGGGTTCCAGTTTGTGCCCAGTCCCCCTTGACCATCAGCCTCATGTAAAAGCAAGCACTGGATGCTGTTAGAATATTACCTAACATTTCTTACCTGACATCTCTTGATGTATGGAGATGAGGAACTTATCCCTAAAGGTTTTAAACATGTATTCCACTAAGCCTATAGATCTTCATCTAGCATGCACTTCAGGATGTGGGCATTGGGAGAAGCATCATCAAACCTTCAAAGACACCAGCAGAGAGAATTCCCTAGATATTCCAAGCATGGGAAAAAAATTTATCAAGACAGGCAGCCTTATTTTACCAGAAAATGGACCAAATTTTTACCCAAGTCAAAGCACTAATCCAGAGTAGCTCTCCTCTAGCCAATATAATTAGAGGCATTAGCACATGTGTCACAGGTATTCACCTTGGACAACAGAGTAACTTGTAACTCACAGGCCACATTTCCTTATTGTTTCCTTCTGAAATAAAGCCAAACAAAGAATGTATTTTGCAATGTGAGTTCACTAAATTATTCATATTTTAATAAACCCTAAATTGGAGAAAAGAGAGGAGAAAACCCTATTTGTCATTTTGACATCCATCCTCCCTTGGTTTTTATAAGAACTTCTCAGTTTTGCTTCCAAACTCAAAAGCAAGAAAGAAAATCTAATGCAAAATGGACTAGAGAGGTGACAGTCCAAGCACAGACCTTATCTTCCCTTGCACAGCTGTTACTGAGATCTAGAGAATCATATCAGGTTCTTCACTATGAGGGTGGTTAGGCAGTGGAACAGGTTGCCCAGAGAGGTTGTGGAGGCCTCATCCTTGAAAGCTTTTAAGACAAGGCTTGATGGGGCCCTGGGTAACCTGATCTAGTGGCAGGTGTCCCTGCCAGGCAGGGGGGTTGGAGCTAGATGATCTCTGAGGTCCCTTCCAACTCTGACAATCCTATGATCCTATGGTCTTCTCATGGAGAGGAGAAACCAACTGGGTCCTAATAAAAAGCTAGGTTAGCAGAACAGCAGCCATGGACAGAAACACAAGAGGGCAGAGACTGGCAGCTAGAACCACCTGAGCCCAGGTTCTCCATTAGCTTGAAGGAATGCAGGGTGCTATTGCATCACCCAGAATGAAAGCAAGCACAAAGGATGGTATTTGAGAGCATGGACCTGAAGAGATGGGTGGGATAGGTGGTACAAGAGAGGTGTTCAGAAACTTCTCTCAACCTAGTGAGGGGTTTGTATTTTTCATTTTCACTCCACTGTGGATTTCTTCTGCTTCCCACCTACTTTATTCCTCAGTCTTTCTTAAATGAACACCCTCTTGTGTTAGCTGCAGAGACCTTCTGTGACCTGAACAGCTGAAATCAGGCTGACCAGAAGACTTTCACCTTAGCTAAGGAGCTAACCAGAAGATTCTACATTAGTAAAAGGCTTCAGCAATCATCCAGTCCATAGCCTCGAGGCAAAGGCTTCTTTGACCTGTCAGGAAAACAAATGTACAAGGAGGAATTGGGATCCCCCACAATTTATGAACTGGATACAATCATAGAATCATTAAAGTGGGTAAACACCTCAGAGACCATCAAGTCCAAATATTGACCCAACCATGCCACTGAACCATGTCACCAAGTGCCACACCTACATGGTTTCTGAACCCCTCCAGGGATGGTGACACACCACCATGACTTTTGGGAGAAGAAATTCAATAGTGTGGAAACCCTGCCTTTAACCTATGCCAGAAATAGTAGTGAAGGTTTGGGTTTGGGGTTTGGTTTTCCCAGAAAAATAAAATGATGTTAAGTTTCTAGTGAGTTTGTAGAGAGGATTAGCTTATTGCTCCTTCCATTTAAAACCTCAGAATCTTGACCTTTCATTTCCTGTATTCTATTTAAAGGAAACATAATAAAGCACTCAAAACTGCAGCAACAAACAGGAAGCCTTATTCCTCCATGGTTTTTATTCTTTAATAGAACTAATAACTGTGTAATTGAAATCATGCTAATATCCACTTGACCTGCCTCTGTGATTCAAGGCAGAGATTTCTCCTTTGGCTTAAACTGCTGGGAAGAAGACTGCAGTTGGAGAAATAAAATTGATTTTGCACAATCTGCTGATGATCAGCAAGGCTTAATGAATGATCATCTCAAGAAACCTCATTACAGTCATTTGGATGGATGAGCAAGACTGGAATGCAAATAGAAGTATAGTTACTGTTGGAACCGATATTTGAGTCTCAAACTACCCAGAGCCATCCCAGGAAAGGTCAGATTTCCTCCCCTTGCTGTCCTTCACACCTCTGAAATCTGACTGCTGTCAGCCACAGTTACTCTCTAGTAGAACAACAGTCACTTCAGTTGTAGAGGTGTGACTACCCTCAATTTCTTTGCAGGCAATACCAAGTTGGGTGGAAGTATTGACCTGCTGGAGGGTAGGAGGCTCTGCAGAGGGATCTGGCCAGACTGGTTTGATAGGCCAAGGCCAATGGGATGAGGTTCTGCAAAGCCACAAGAGGAATAAGCCTGTATCAGAGGACTGCAGTCAGAATCAGTGTAAGCCTATCTGAGCGCTGGCTGCTCCCAAAACGGCCACCACCACCCCTCTTCTCTCCCTCCTCACCTCTTGGCTCTTCATTCCAACCCATCTTTTAGCCAGACAAAATAAACTACCAATATAAAGCCTGCAATTCAACTGAGTAAAGACCTATGTTCTGTTTTAAACACACATTTTCTGATCTGCCTTCCAGCTATACAATAGCAAGTGCCTGCACAAGGGGACACTGTGGGAACAAGGGAAGGATGCAGGATTGCCCCTTTCAGGCAGCCTGTCACAGCTGTTTATGCAAGCAGGAAAGCACAGCCTCACCAGAAACACCTCTCACGAACAGCCCAGAGAGCTGTACTTCCTCCACAACAACAGAAGGAGGTATCACCAGGTTCCTCAGCCACACTAAGGCTAGAGCTGGAGCTTGGAGAGCAGACCATCAGCCCCCATGGCACAAAGAGGCAGGCAAAGCTGGAACTCAAGCCTGTCCTTAAGGAAATGTCTGTTGTTAGCTCTGGACTGTGGTCACTACCTTAACAAACACCCCAGGATGGCACTCTGGAAGTGGGCCAGGTGAAAGGAGTGATTCTGGGAATGCCTGCCCTGAGAAAGATGCCCAATCTTCTTCAGTGGAGCAGCACAGGAAGGTTACCTGCTTTCCAAAAGGCAGTCAACTGCTTCCTTCTTGTTTAGACACCTGCAAAGCTACAGTTGCAAAAGCAAGCTCTCCCTGTGCCCTGCTGTCCTGCCCTACTTTTCTCACCCAGCACCTGCAGGGAGGCAGAGCTCCTGGAGCCAATGCACCAGAAGCAAGCTCTGGCCCTGAGCAGGTGCAGGTCAGCCCAACTCTGGGAACAAACAGAGAGAAAACGGTTCAATTACAAAGGGATGAAAAGATTCAGATGAGGTTCCCTGCAGCACCATCATTCAAGGTGATCTGCAACAGCTCATCATCACGGCTAGGCTTCGCGAACGAAGATTTGGGAAGGGCTCTACCCACGTTTGTTGCACGCGCGTTGGTGGCTAAAAAGGCCAATACGCGATAGGCATGCGCGGTCGCAAAAGGCACAGCAGAAAGTCTCCTTAGATGGTGTGTTCTGCAAGGCACGATTCTTTCTGCATTGTCTTTACTCCTCAAGGGTGATCCTGCGTGCTTCCTCAAAAGCGCCCGCAGTGTTATAGACGGTGTGTCTCCAGGCCTCCCGCTTGGAGGCCAGAGTAGACCAGTTATGATGATCAATATGGCCAAGGCTGAGATGTTGTTTCAGGGAGTCCTTGTATCTTCTCATTGGAGCTCCTCTCTTGCGGCAGCCGGTGGCAAGTTCACCATAAAGCAAGATCTTAGGGAGGCGGTGGTCATTCATCCTTGAGACGTGCCCTGCCCATCGCAGCTGTGTTCTCAGTAACATGGCCTCAATACTTGTGACTGCTGCTTGTTCTAGAACAGATGTATTGGTCACATAATTTGACCAGTGGATGTTGAGGATTGTGCAGAGACAGCGTTGATGGAAGCGTTCTACGAGACGCAGGTGGTGACGGTAGATGACCCATGATTCAGATCCGTATAAGAGAGTAGACAGCACTATGGCTCTGTAAACTCTGATCTTTGTACTTTTCTTCAGGTGTTTACTTTGCCAAACTCTTTTATGAAGCTTTCCAAAAGCACTATATGCCAGGGCTGCGCAGGGGCTGCGCACACGCGGCAGGACCCCGGCTAGCCAGGGCTGCGCACGGGTTGCGCACACGCGGCAGGACCCCGATCTGCAACAGCTAATCCTCTTTCAATCAACTGGCTGTTTGCCACTGCCTTCAGCAGGAGGCCTTAAGGGCACACACTTAGTGCACCAGCTGTTTGCAGGGATGAGAGCTGCATCTGCTGGCCTAAGTGCATTACTGAGCCTCAGAGCCAACCTTTGCCATGGTCAAAAACATGTGTCTCTAGTGCC
This sequence comes from Galbula dea, assembly GCA_013399015.1. NCBI lineage: Eukaryota > Metazoa > Chordata > Aves > Piciformes > Galbulidae > Galbula > Galbula dea. The sequence goes on along the minus strand of VWZX01003371.1, from coordinate 415,325 downwards.
CAGCTCCTATCAGCTTTTAAGGGACATAGCCAGGGGCTTTAACTGCCAGCAAGCACATGGATCCCCTTTGATTTCAGTGCTGGTATGTCAGTCCCAGGCACTGTCAGAAGTGGGGTTTTTAAATGAATTGCCAGTGGCTTCAAGAGCGCTGCTCCCTTGAAAGACCACCTGGAGGCCTGTGACAAGGGCAACTGTTTCCTCTGCATCAAGCACTCCTCTCAAACAGAGTAGCTGCTGTCCCCTGAAAGGCTTTCACCCTGGATTTGACAGTCAAAAGCACTGCTGGATTCCATCAGCTTTTTTAGAGGAGGCCTCCAAATGTTAAATACTGTTTACTGATGGTTTGAGATGAGACAGAAAATTGAAGACTGTAGGATGCTGGACTCCCTGGGCTGTTTTTTTCACAGGTTTCAGGCTGGAGGTCTTGGCTAACTATCCTGGATATTTGCATTCTGGCTGGCTAAGCCTCCCCAAATGGGTAAGGCAGCTTTTCCCTTCCCTGCTGAGCTGGAGTGCATTCCTACAGCCCACAGGGAGCCAGAAATGTTCCAGCTCACAGATGACCCTGCTCTACTGGCAGAAAATGTGCTGAAAAGCCTGTAAATCTCTCCCTGCAGTTTGGAATGATCTGGGATGCAGATGAGGTAAAACACATATTATTTTAAGTCATTAATTAATCGTTGAAGAAGGAAATGGAGTGAAACAAGGCATTTCTGCACCAGTGAGCAATCTGCTGAAAACATAACTACCTATGGCACAGAAATGGGGAAGGAAAAATCTATTGATTCATTTTCATGTGGGTTGTCTGCCAAATAAATTCAGGATGCAAATCCTAGCTGTTCTTGCTAAGACCTGGACAGCTCTGCACATGATTTTCCTACCTTGTAGACACACATGACTCTGAAGCTCCTTGCTACAGCAACTCCAAAAGCACTTCGTGGCACTGACAGTTACAGAAGGGCAGCTTGGCCAGACCATGTCTTCGTCCAAAACTGACATGCTGCTGCCAACAAATCTGAACTTCTCCATCTTCTCAGCCACAGTAATTGGAAAAGGAATTTCCAAAGATAAGGCATGTCAACTAGCAGGAGGATAATAAAATGAATGTAAAATACTACATGAGACACAGCTGGGGGGGTTGGATTTTGTCCCTTCAACATTTGTACCTCTTTTGCCAGTAGATCTTTGATGGCAGACCCAAACAAGGTCAGACTATGTCAAGCACTCAGATAAGAAGCTGTCAACTATCATCTAGGCACTACTGAAAATAGAAAGAAATGGGATCTGAATGCCCTTAAATTTAGGGGAAGTTCTTCAGCATTCAACTCTGCAGCACAGTCTACTTCTATCTGTGTTCCAGTTGAGAAGGAAGAGGCCCATATGGATGCCACAGGGCACAGTGCCTTAGAGCTGCTGTACTCCAAATGAGAAAGGTCCCCACATCCTATCTGCATGACAGTTACTCCAGGTCTCAAGACAATTTTCACAAGCATTCTCTCTGTCTGCTTTGCTCTCCTAATCCCATTCCATGTCAAGCCCTCCCTGGCTCTATCCTGTTTCAAATGGGAGAGGAGGTATTTCTAAAATGCCATGCAGCAAATGTTTTAACTCAGGAATGGGTGAAGTAGGATCAGGGAAACAAAAGCAGGGAGCTATGAAGAGGGAATTGTTTTCCAGGTTCTTCTGTTTCTTTGCTGTGCTGTGTCATGCAAGTGACTCCTCCTCTGTGCCCCAGCACTGCTAGCTGTTGAAAGGGTATGTTCCCAGAGGACTTCCTACAGCCTAATTATTTTTTGTTGGAGAAAAGCACTGTGAAACTGATTAAAACCGCCACAGAAGGGTGCAAAGTTGTATTGGGCTTTTAAGGTCTGATCAGAAGGCCACTGAAGGAGAAAAAAAGACATTTTCTAATGACTTCAGTGGACTTGGAACTGGACTTTGTGGTTTCACATTTGTGGTTTCCTTTGCTCTCTTTCAATCTCACTACCTACTTGCAGGGGAGCATTCCTGGGGAAAGCAGTAGCAGGCCAAGCAGCAGGAGTTGTTTTCTTTGATTACCTATTGAAATGATTTTTTTCTTTGAACTCCAAACATTGCTTTAGACTACAAAAGCACTGAAAAAAATCCACAAAACATCATGAGGTTTAAGAGTGTAAAAAAACCCAAACTAGAAAGGAGCAGATGCTGCAGACTATGTACACTCTAACTAACAGACATCTGGTGTCACTCTGGTCTGGTTCTACTGCAAAGAGTTAAAGCTTCTGGAGGCTGGTGGGTTTCTTGTGCTGTAAGAAGACAGGAGAGGAAAGGGAAAAAAAAACACCCAGAAACGGTCACAGCCAGTTGGCCACAGCAGAGAGAGTGCTCAGGAGCACATCTGCAGGTTAAGCAGACAGATTCCCCTCCATCAGGCTGGCTCTCCATGCCACAAGCCCCCTGTGCTGTCAGAGAAGATTCCTCCAAGTGCTCCCATTTGAACCCCAGTTACCTAGAAAGATTCTGGAGGACAGAAACTCCCCTATCAGCCAGGTATGTCTACCTTATTGCCTTGCCCAAAGCAAACTTGGCTGACACACTCAGCCAATGTTTTGAGAAATGTCGGGGAGAGATTTCCTTCCTTAAGCCTGGTCATAGAGGACCTCAAAGCTCTGGGAGGGTCTGGATTATGAAGAATTTGGGAACAGCACTTGCTTTTCAGAGATAGGCTTTTTCATTTTGCAAAGGCAGACCCTGCAGAGCAGCCAGAGAAAGAGAAAAAGAGAAAACAGGGCAAAATAATTGTAATTCTACTGCAGGTATCTGTGTCCATGCCAAGTTAAAAGCCACTGCAAAGTAAGGACAGCATTGAGTGGTCAGCAAGCAGCATTTACCAAGGCAGATTCCAGGCAGTGTCCACCCAGTAGTGCTCAAATTCCTTATCTTCCTGTCAATTAGAAGAGCTTTGGGTTTGCTCCAGTTCATAAGATCAAATAATTCACTAAATGGCAGCACTCAAATTACTGTGGAGTTATGATGACTATGGTATTTTTTCATGTTGACAAATAATATTCTCCTGAACTATCACACCAAACAACAGGACTGGGGTTAGTCCCTGTTCTCCTGCTGAAAGTGTCTTTGTTGTTAACTGGGTAACAGGCACAGCACAGAGGTGAACCATTACTACATAGGTCAGAGACAACAAGAAGTACTAAATGCAGTTTAGGACTGACTCAGGGCCTAAACACAGTAGTCTAGTGACATTCTATAAACCCTAGGTTTACTAGGACTTAGGACACAGGACTTATGGGACACTTGCTGCCTTCCACAGCAGAAGCTAGAGGACAAGAAGAATATATATTAGTATATTAGGAAGAAGTCCTTCACTGTTAGGGTGGTGAGACACTGGAACAGGTTGCCCAAAGAGATTGTGGTAGCTCCATCCCTGGAAGTTTTTAAGGCCAGGCTGGATGAAGCTCTGGGCAACCTGATCTAGTGGCAAATGTCCCTGCCAGGCAGGGGGGTTGGAACTGGATGATCTTTAATGTCCTTTCCAACTCTGACCATTCTATGATTCTGTGATTCTAATATCCAAAGGCATATGAAATGGGACTTGATGTTTAGGTGCCTGAATCCTAGCTCTTGTTTCTAGAATACATTCCTCCAGCACTGCTCAGGGATGCTTAACAGGGTTTCTGAAATAAATTGTACCTGTGCCCACCTACTCCCATACTAAGGCCATTTCAAATTCCATTAGCTAGTGCATTTAAAAAGCTCCTTCTCTCTTCATTTGACCCTTCTGGAAATAAACCTCCCAGTGACTCTTCCTAAATCTCAACTCCTTGTAATCTCTTCTTGCCACACAAACAACTACTAACTGAAAAACAAACCAGCTCAAAATCACCTTTGATTTCAAAAGAAAACAGAGGGGAATATTCCTCTTCTTTTTTTTTTTTTTTTGTTAGCTTAGCTTCTAGCTCAGATCTCCCCAGCTTGCTTCTCAAACACAAGGGTTATAGAAGTAACACTGAGATTCTCACATCTGTGTAAAATCCCTGGCACCTCATCTCTTAGAAAAACACCAAATATGATGAAGCAGGACTCAAGTCACCATAACTGGTAATTGTTTTTGGAGCTCCACTCTTCTCTATTTACCCATCTTTACTTCTGGTAGTGTCTTTTCCCCTCTATCTTGTGCTGCATCACAGCAAAGGCATCTGTCTCTTTCCCTCTGCACTGGCACCGATGCTAATCTGACTCCTCTACAACCTGCTTTTGAGTAGAAAGCCACATAAAAACATTTAAACTTTTTGGTTCTAAGGTTAGATTCCTACCACTGGGGGCTCCCTGAAGCTGCTCAGGGTCAGATGAGTGTTGGCCCAAAGGCATCTGTGGTGTTAGAAGGCTAGAGGTGGAGGTCAGCATAGCTAAAGCTCAGTCACACTTTATTAACACACCATAATTAGCACAAAATAACCTGGAAAGCCAAAGCAATTGCAGCAAGTGCCCCAGGAGCCACTTCTGTCAGAGAACCTAGGATAAATAATTCTCTCTGTTACTTACTCAACTGTTTGCTTATGTAAAGTTCAAGAAACATTAAGGGATGACAGGGAGGAAGTGTGTTTAAGAGAGTTTATTTAACCAGTCAGTTCTGTGTGTCTATCAACCCCACTTTCAATCATGGTCACTGTTTCTTTTCTCCACTCTGTATCTGGAACAGCCTCTTCAGAGAGTATATTCTTCAGAACTGGGCACTGCTTGACATTAGGGAAATAGTTTGTGACATTGTGGACACTAATTGTCCTTTTTGGAGATTCTTGAGGTATAAGACAAATGACAACATTTCAATGAAATTGTTTGCCATTTTCAATACTCTTCTTAGACCTCAAATACTAAGCAGCAGCCAAATGTAGAACACTAGTGCTACAAAACATAGACCACCACCTTACAGATCTGCATGGGAGATATATTTTCTAAAGATCCTGTACAAACACAGAAGCTAAGTAACCACATAATATGAAACCAGAGACAAAGGAAATCTAATCCAACAGACCCAACTTAGTGCAAGCTCCCCCAACACCATCAGTTCTGCATGGCTGTAAGAAGCAAGTAGCAGAGGTTCCTGGTTAAGCAAAGGAAAAGACCTGGGCAAATCTTTCTTTGTGTAAATAATAAGAACAAAACCTGCTGTGTATACTGACATGCTCAGAACAGGGTTCACTAATTTAATTAACTCATACCCGAACTTCACCTACAATGCAGTTCCTCTGAGAAGGAAGGCTAAATTTGGGGGTTGGAGCTAGATGATCTTTAAGGTCCCTTGCAACCCGGGCCATTCTGTGAATTCTATGACTCTAAATGTAGAACAAACTACCACCTTCAGGGCAAGGGTATTAGGACTGACAGTGAACAGAACACAGAATTAGGACACAGTGAACAGAATCTGATGCCATCCACTTTGGATGACCCCACAACATGCAAAAAGATAAGACAGCTATGACAGCTATTGCATGGGCACCCAGGTCCTTTCCCTGGGGGCAGCCTTCCAGCCACTCTGTCCCAAGCCTGGAGTATTCACGGGGTTGTTGTGACCCCAGGGCAGGAGCCAGCACTTGAAGCCCCTCCTCCCTTCAGCCCACTGACCACGGCGCTCGGCCGGGGTCAGGGGCTTGGATAGGAAGTGGAACTCCCTACCATTCCCACACGCAGGCTGCGGGTCTCGGGGAGCAGCCAAACCCGCGGGCAGGGACCCTCCTCCGGCAGCCCCCCCCCAGGGACCCGCGGCCGGTCCCGGGACACCCGCAGCCGTCCTCTGCTGGCCAGAGTGCAGGGCACAGTCCGCCTTGTGCCAGCCTCGGAGCCTCCCCCCTTAGACACGCTCACCTGCCTGCTTGCCTGCCTACCTGCTTGCGGAGCTTCTCCGCTCCCTCTGCCTCACGGCCCGGGCCGAGCCGAGCGGCGGCGGCGGCGCAGCCCCATGCCAGGCCCAGGCGCCAGGAGGGAACTACAAGCCCCAGCAGGCCGCGGGGCCGTTTCCGTGGGAGGGCACACAGACTCACAGAATCCTTCTGGTTGGAAGAGACCTCTAAGAGTTAACGTATTACCCTCGTGACACTAAACCGTGTTTTTAAATACCACATCTATACCCTTTTTAAACCCCTCCAGGGATGGTGACTCCACCACTGCCTTGGGCAACCTTTTCCAAAGCCTAACAATCTTGCTCTGAAGATATTTTTCCTACTATCCAATCTAAACCTCCCCCTGGTGCAACTTGAGACCATTTCCTCCACATATACCAGTGTGTGAGGTTTAGGGGTTAGCAGGCTGGAATTTGTACAAAACCCTTCAGAAGTGGTACGCAGCTCTTGCAGTTCATCTCCTGAGTTGCAGAAAAGGGGTTTTGTGTCTCAAAGTGTGAACGGAAATGCAACTTTCATAGGATTTACTCCAGGACTGTTAAAAAGCTCTCACAGGGTCTACAGCATGGAATCATAGATTCATTTAGGTTGGAAAAGACCTAAGATCATCAAGCCCAGCTGTCAACCCAACACTTCCATGCCACTAAACCATGTCACCAAGTGCCATGCCTACATGGCTTTTGGACCCCTCCAGGGACGGTGACTCCACCACTGCCCTGGGCAGCCTGGGCCAATGTCAAACAACTCCTGCAGGGAAGAATTTGTTCCTAAGGTCCAGTCTGAACCTCCCTGGTGCAATTTGAGGCCATTTTCTCTTGTCCTATCGCTAGTAACCTGGGCGAGGAGACCAACCCTCACCTGGCTCCAACCTCCTCTCAGGGAGTTGGAGAGAGCCAGAAGGTCTCCCCTGAGCCTCTTCTTCTCCAGGCTAAACAACCCCAGATCCCTCAGCTGCTTCTCACAACACTTGTGCTCTAGACTCCTCACCAGTTTTGTTGCCCTTCTTTGGACATGCTCCAGCACCTCAATGTCCTTCTTGGAATGAGGAGCCCAAAACTGCACCCAGATGTGGCCTCACCAGTCCTGAATACAAGGCAATGACCACTGCTCTAGTCCATGTTTCATTTGTTTCTGTTGTGTTTTGTTTTTTATTGTTCTCAGATATTGACCACACTATGGCCCAGCCAGCAGACAAAATGTCTCTGCAGGTGTTATCAACCGTCAGTAACTCATCCTTGCTTCAGCCGGGCTTCTCCCTCCTGAATTTTGATGGGCATGTTTTCTTCTTTGGGCAGAAGGGATGGCCAAAGAGATCCTGTCCCACTGGTGTTTTCCTCCTTGATATAAAGCAGAATGAGCTCAAACTGAAACCTGCCTTCTTCTCTAAAGACTCCTGTTACCTACCTCCTCTCCGCTACCCAGCTCTCTGCACACTCAGAGGCAATGCAGAGTCTGATGAGTACCAATATATCATCCATGGTGGAAAAACACCTAACAATGACCTCTCTGATAAGATCTATGTTATGAGCTTGCTCAGTAAAAGCAGCAAGAAAGCCACGTTCCAGTGCATTGAGAAAGACCTGGGTGGGGATGTCCCTGAAGCTAGGTACGGGCACACGATGAATGTAGTTCACAGCCGGGGAAAAAGCATGAGTGTGATATTTGGAGGGAGATCCTATACTCCTCTTGCACAAAGAACTACTGAGAAATGGAACAGTGTAGTTGACTGTTTGCCATCTGTGTACCTGGTGGATTTGGAGTTTGGATGCTGTACGTCCTATGTACTTCCAGAGCTTCAGGATGGACTTGCCTTCCATGTGTCAGTGGCCAGAAATGATACAATCTACATTTTGGGAGGCCACTCTCTTCAAAATAACACCAGGTCCCCCAGCCTCTACAGGCTCAAAATTGATCTCCCCCTGGGCAGCCCATCTGTGACCTGCACTGTCTTGCCAGGAGGGATATCTGTGTCCAGTGCCATAGTGACTAAAACAGGCGATAGCGAATTTGTCCTTGTCGGGGGCTACCAGTCTGACAACCACAAACGGTTGGTGTGTAACACCATCGTTCTGGAAGATAGTGAGATAAAGATCAGCGAAAGGGAGAGCCCAGACTGGACACCAGATATTAAACACTGTAGGATCTGGTTTGGCTGTGATATGGGCAAAGGGTCTGTATTGCTGGGCATTCCAGGGGCCAACAAACAGCTAATCTCGGATGCAAACTACTTCTACGTTTTGAAGTGTAAAGGAGAAGACGAGGGCAAGGAGGAAGAAGTGGCTGGGCAGAACTGCAGTCAAACATCGACCGAAGACCCTGGAGACTCCACTCCACTTGAAGATTCAGAAGAGTTTTGTTTCAGTGCTGAAGCTAGTAGCTTTGATCTTGATGATGCTGACACTTACAATGAAGATGATGAAGAAGATGAATCAGAAACAGGCTATTGGATCACCTGCTCTGCCAGTTGCACTGTTGACATGAACACCTGGGTCCCTTTCTATTCGACAGAACTCAACAAGCCTGCGATGATCCTGTGTTCCGGTGGGTCTGGGCACTGGGTCCACGCTCAATGCATGGACCTCTCAGAAAGCATGCTCCTGTATCTCTCCGAAGCTAACATCAAGTACTTCTGCAATGAGCACCCTGACCTTACTAAAGGGCTACAAACTCCCACAAAGGTGAAGCAGCTGAAAAAGCAACCCATGAAACCGCTGCGCAAAAAGACAAGCAGGAAGTTAACGACCCCGGTGAAAAAGTCCTTTCTTCGCAGGTTGTTTGAGTAGGTTTGACACTGCTGATGTGTGGTCACCTAGGAGGAGCTGAGATCACAGCCAAAGATAGCTTGGAATGGTTTTGGAGCAGAATGAGTTATTGGAGCTTGAAGAGATACAACCTTTTTCTTGATTTCATGTCAGTTCTCTCAGTGTTTCAGTTACTCCTCAAAGCTTATGGATTTATTTTGTCTCTTAGGTGCGTTTTTGTGGTATCTGGATAGGAACTCCATTGTGGAGGGCATTGTGTATTTTTTTTGACTTGCTCCCCAGTTAACTAGAGTGAGCTGTTGGTAGGACAAAATGTGATCCCATGCACTCAGTGCTGTTAGCATCTGTCCATAAAGGACATTACATTACCCACTGGAATGGTTTATCCTAGTGAGTAGTGCTAGCAATATTTGGCTTAATTGATAGCTGCATCACACCAGTTTTATGTTGGTGTAATGAAATAGAATTAGACTCATCATTCTGGTTTTAAACTAAAGTGGTGGCTTAAGTCCCTTGTGTCAGAAACACTGAAGCAGTCAGAAACTGAGAGTCAGTTTTCTTCAGGGACTTCCCTAATGGAAAGCTGACATACAGAGCACTTCATTTTGAAGAATTATTTTTTGGTTTTGAGAGGTATTGAATGATTTATATGCTAGTTTTGGCTACAGTTGTGGAATATCATCTCCTAGTAAAAATCAAATTGCTTTTTGAAACCACTGTGCTCAACAACTGCTGGACTTGATCTTGGAGGTCTCTTCCAACCTTAATAATTCAGTGATTCTGCTTTGGCTTTGTAGTTTCAAAAACCTAGGAAGCTAATAAAGTTCATAATAAAAATTAATGCTTTTCTTTTTGTTTGTTTTTCACCTACTTCAACACTGTGAATCTCCAAGCCTACTAAAGGATGTGTGCTTGGGAGGTCCACCTGAAGTCTAATAAGGGGTCTAGCTTCACATCCCCCCACCCCGTGCTTTGAATTCCCAGACTTTTTTCATTTGCTCCAGGTCCTTCACTGCCCATTTCTGTCTCTGCTCTGCCAGAGTGACTGTGAAGAGTGTGAAAGCTGAAAAGTGCAAGCTGTAGCTCAAGAGTGACTCACCAAGTCAGTGGAGCCTTGGGAGGGTGGAAACATGCAGCATGAGATTGTATTCAGATCAAAAAGGACTTTGTCAAGGTTGAAGAGCCTGAGAGTTTCCTCAAGTTTTTGTGGCTTCTTTTCTTGGCTATTTCTAAAGGTCTCAACATTCTGGACTTTATTTCTTTGTTTTTATTACTGTTCCAAATACCTTTTCAGAAAAATCAATACCATCAGCTCAGCATTTGTTAGCCAACAATAACAGCTCAGTATTCAGAGTGCTGGAATACAAAAGAAGAAGAGGAGCAGCTGTCAGCCACTTGATCACTGTGTGCAGACCCTGAGCAGTCACTTCTTCACAAGGCAGCATGTGTAGCCCAGGATTCCTATTAACACAGATGGCTGTGGGTACTGTAGCCCCCTTCAAACCTTCATAACTCAAGTCATGGGCAACCATACCAAGTTTCAAAACCTTTCCATGTGCTGAAGGATGTCATGGTTTGGGGAGAGTTTGTAAATAGGAAAGTATTATCACCCTGAGTCCCCTCTCAGCACTTTGCTATTGGTGTAAATTCACTGATTTCAGTTCCAGCTTCCTGTTTCCTTTATCATGTTACTTTATGTAAACTCAGAGTATATAGTGCTGTATGAATTCTGAGGAAAGGCTGAGGGAGCTGGGCTTGGTTAGCCTGGAGAAGAGGAGGCTGAGAGGGGACCTTAGAAGTGTAAATAAGGATCTGAAGGGAGGGTGTCAAGAGGATGAAGCCAGGCTCTTCTCGATGGTGTCAAGTAATAGGACATAAGGCAACAGGCACAAACTGGAACCCAGGAAGTTCCAGCTAAAGATGAGGAAGAACTTCTTTGCTTTGAGGGTGCCAGAGCCCTGGCCCAGACTGCCCAGAGAGGTTGTGGAGTCTCCTTCTTTGGAGAGATTTCAAACCCACCTGGACGTGATCCTGAGTGACATGCTCTAGGATGACCCTGACAGAGCAGGGAGGTTGGGCTGGATGACCTCTGGTGGTTCCCTTCCAACCTTAACCATTGTATGATTCTGTAACACCATGCCCATGTAATGTCCCTTCACAGAACTCCCTGGAAATGTTCAGTTCTTGCCTGAGTTATTCTTCATTTTTTTAAGGCTGTGGCTATAAAAAAAGCAACTCTCAGTCAGACTTTGTGACATTCCTCACCAGGTCCATAACCTCAGTGGGGTTACTGTATGTTGGAGCTGTGTTTTTGTTTAATGTGTGGTTTATTTGAGTAGCAGGGAGACATTGCCTGGTCAAATCATGTCATGTCCCAGCCTTAAATGACAGCTCAGAGACTGTAGTCGCTGAAGGAAGAGGAAGTCATCAGGAAAGTAAAATATAATATTCCAAAGGACTCAAAGATAAGGAGATAGATGAACATCAGCCTGTCAAGAAGACACTTCAGATAGCATTCAAGACTCAGAATGTACTTCATTCCCTGATAATTCTGATGACACTTTTGAGTCATGTACTTGTGAGAGCATTGATTGGCTTCACAACCACCTAATCAATACAAGATGTTTCTTCCTCAGGCAGGTTAGAATTAGAAGATAAAATGAAGCAGATCTGAGTGCAGAGGTAAAGCTCTATTGTTTCTGCATCCCCCTGACCGATGGGTTTGGTAACCACAACAAGCAGCATCGTGGTTCCCAGCCACATTTTAGGAGCATGTGGTTATTATCAGCTTTTATGAGAATAAGATGTGTATTTTACTGCTGTTGAAAGGTGCTTGGACCCTGAAGTACTTGATTAATCTCCAGGAAAGGCACAGCACAAACTTTAGTGGTAGCACTAAAGCACGTGCCATAGTTCAGAGTGACTCATTGCACCAATAGACCATTGAAAGGAGTGGAAATCATGCAACTGGGAGCCCAAAGCAAAAGGAAAAGATTGAACTCAGGTTGAAAAGGGATCTGTAAAGTTATTTACTGCTGGAGTCAATGTATTACAGACAGAAGAAATGGCTTTCTTCTTGTTTTTCATGATGGGTGGCTATTGCTCCCTCCATATTTGATCTTGCCCTATCTCATTTCAAGCACCTAACTTCTGGGAAGCCCTTGAGCAACAGCCTCCAAAAATCAAGCTCCAATTTAGTGTCTCTGCTTGGTCTAGGATAATTGTGAGACCAAAGCTCATTTTTTCTTTGAAAAAAAAGCACAAGAAAATGAACTTCTAAAGCTTCAGATTTCTCAATGCATGCTCTTTGCTCAGTAAAGGACTTAAATCATCCTAATGTACCAAGAAACTCTCTGAGGATTGCTGTTGGGTATTTTTTTTATAATGTGGGTATTTGGGGGGGGGGGGTTGGGGGGTTTTGGTTTGGTTTGTTTTGGTTGGGTTTGGTTGGTTGGTTGGTGTGGTTTTGGTTTGTTTTTTTTTGTTTTATACAGGTTCTGGTTTTTCCATCCAACAATTCTTTTGATTCAAGGTCAGCTGAAAGGACTAAGTGGGTGATATAAAGTCCAGAAATGAGATGTCTCATTACCTGATTGCACAAAGAAATCAGGTAGTTTAATTTGCTCATCATTAATTCTGTCCAAACCAGTTGGTTTACATAGTCTTTTGACCCTGAGATATCATTGCAAGGAAGATTTTCTGAAGTGGAATAAAGGGAAGCTAGAAATAAAGTTTTGAAAGGTAGATGGGAACTAATCTCTGCAACTCAGTCTATGACAAGGAGCCAAAATTTGATGCAGAGAAGCCAGTAAAGAAGCTTAACATATTAGCATGGACATGACAGTGCAAGGCAGATTTTAAACAGCCACTGGGATGGTATTTGTAAGTTAAGCAGAAGCTATTTACAGACTAAATAAACCTGGTTTTAAATTAGTTTAGTTTTCTGTCAAACAGTTGCCTGTGAGGAATTGAGCTGAAAGGAGTGCTGAGACTTCCAGAATAATCACCTGTGTGATTTTGGAAATGCCAGAGCAGGGCTGGAATCACAGCTGTCTCTGGGTATTCCAACAGCCTGAATAGGAAAAGCATCCACAGTCTGAATGGAAAGATTGTTACCACGAAATCATAGAACCAATTAAGGTTGGAAGAGACCTCTAAGATCATCAAGTCCAACCTTCAACCTATCACCACCATGCCACTAAACCATGTCACTAAGTACAACATTTTGAACTCCTCCAGGGACAGGTGACTGTCATGTGTATGGTTGAGCTACTGATAAGAAAGCCAGAAACTGAAATCTTTCTAAGACCTTTATTTTAAACAGGTTTCATGAATTAAGAAACTTTAATACAGTAAGGACAAGTAAAATGAGCAAGCTATAAGGTGAGACAAAGCACAGAAGTCAGTGCAGTCAGCTATTAGGATGCTTTAAGTATCTAGGATTTGCTTCTGAATAAAAGCCAAAGGCAATTTGTTTAAAGTCAGCAGAATTATTCCTGTAAGGAAAAAATAGGTGAGACCAGAATCATGGCTACTAGAATAATTCACATCATTTCAGAAGATGGCAATTCACAAGACAAAGCCCTTGAAGAACCCCAAACAAAAACAGATCCATAATGTGATTGTAGGAAAACTAGAGTCAGTACAATTTCAGGACAAGAAACTTGTTTATCACAAATTGCCAAAGAACTTATGCCAAGTATTAACCACAAAAACCCCAAAAGTGAAGGTTTTAAAGAGTACCATGAATGAAAGTGCCTCCATTTTTCCAAAGCCTCTTCTAAAAGCTTCACAATAAGCTGCATAACCAAATGATAGAGCTGTCTGGAGTCAGGCTGTTTGCCTTCCAGTGCATGGCTGTGGCCTTGCTCATTGGTATTTTATACCTGTTGACAAAAGGTTCACTTATAGGTTCCTCTCCTTGCAGAGCTCTTTGTTCTAATTAGGTCAAAACTCTCTGACAGAGTCTCTTGATTTACAGGGGTCAAACCAGGAGATTAAACTAGCTTCAACTCTAAAGAAAAGAAACCAAAAGAAAATGGTTGTAGTTCTGTGTGTCAGCTATCCCACCCAGAGCTGGGAGAACTTCAAATGTCTCTTGATGGGTTAATAAGATTTCAGAAAAGAATAATTTCACATGCCACCACATTCCTCTGTCCTCAGTTGCTCCAGGATATAAGCTTCATCTTGAGAAATCATATATATATGGATACAAACTTGCTCAACCCTTCTGAAGGCAGGGGGAGGAATCACTTGCTGTCACATCAGCAGCTTGTAGGGTGAAATGGGCATTTGGAAATGTGAAGGGAGCGGCTGAAATTCCACTTGCCAAATGAACAAAGTCTGCTCTGTGAGTCCAGTGGCACATGGGCATTCCCTAGGAGTTCCTAGGGAAGAAATTCCCTCCTGGGCAAAAGGCAGCCCAAAAAATGTATATAGCACTTAAATGAGTCAAATCACCATGAGGTGAGTCAAAATTGTTAAATTAGGCTCTAGCTTACTCAAGCAGAGTCAAGGATAAACCAGAAGGTGATAGAGTTGTCCTGAATACACACCCAGAGAAAAGTGTACAACAATTTGCATAGTGAAATATATACCAGGCAAAAATAGAAACTATATCTGCAGTTAATGCTAAAGGATGCTCTTTAGAGCTGGTCCTAACACTCTCTGGGAAACAGCTGTACTTATGGTCTGCATTTCTTGCTAAAGAATGCTCCTTATGTTAACCTGATGTCTGTGCTGGATGGGAAATAGGTGTTTTAGTCAAAGAATCAAAAAGAATGAACTGATAAGCAGAGATTCTTGAAATGAAGAGTCAGCTAATGCAGATGTAGAAGGCAGACCCCCCAGAGGAGGCTGTGGTCCTTGGGGCTGCTGAAAAAATGGAAATGAGTTCTTTCCAACTACAGATTTTTAGCTGATGCTAAGCTGTGTTTGAAGAAAACATGTTAAAGTGAAATCCCAAACAACAGAATACTTCAAAAATTATTTTAGCTCATGAATTAAAAGGAAATAATCAGAATAACAGTAATAGTTGTACTAATAACTAACACTTAACTCTATTTTTTCATTAAGTGCTAAATACCAGACCCTCAAAGATATCAGAAGTTAAATGGACAAGGCACTACTAAACAAACCACAGACCTTTCAGTTTGTTGCTCACACTCACAAACCAACTTCTGCCACATCAAAAGAAAACCAAACTGTGGATTCTTTTAGCTCTGTGCTTTGATTGTTTCTGCATTTCATCTTGCTTCAGCATCACTCCTCCCAGCACAGTGATGCCCTAGCTAGGGGTGCAGAGCTGAGAGCCTAGATGATTACAGAGCTGATCTCAGATACTTCTATTTCATCAATGTGCCACTAAAGGAAACTCATCTAGTTTTAGGATATGAAGCTACTAAGTACCACTTCAGAACGGGAAATGCCACCACTTTATCTAATAGGTTTATCTAATATGGTACAGAGGAATGCTAGCTAAACATGGCTGTAATTATGTCAACACCAGTATGCAGTCATTTCAAGACAGTTCATTGCTTTTTAACTGATTTTCCATGCCAACTATCTTTGAGATGAATAAATACCATTTCTTTTTCACATATCTGGAGAATGAAGCTCTGTGGTACATCCCAGGGGGGAAAAGCTCAGTGTCAGATCCAGTTGGAGCACATCAGCCAAGGTCAGTACAATATCCAGCTGGGGAAGATCAGGACACTGGCATCTGTCTGAGCAAGGTAATATCCATCTCCTGAAAAACAGGGCTGCTGTGACTTAAGTCACTTGGTGAAACTATGAGCCTGCTGCTACTAATGAGGATTTCCTGGTGGTTTCAGCGAGGCCAGGAACTCACCTCATAAAACTCTACTAACACATTTTATACTGTAGGCTGAAGTTACCATAGAAATCGCAAGTGCTCATGAAGCAACAAGCTACACAGCAGAGCTCGAATGTACTTTGTTATAGGGAGATAACCACAAGGCACTGTAAATTCTGGGTTGGGAGCACAAGTTTGCAGACACTTGTTTTGAAAGTAAACAGCCAACGATAAAAATAGCTTTTTGAACTTCCAGCTCTACTTTCCCTGTATCTTCCCAGAGTAAATCAGCATGCTGATATCACCATCTCCTCCTAAGCTGTGCTACCATATAAATGTTAAGCAATAATGCTATTTTTTAATGTTTGTGAGATGAAAGGTTGCATCTTTTGCCAGTATTTCATACAAAAATAGCTGAATTTCATCCCAAAACATTTTCCCAAGTGTCCCTCTGGCTAGTCTTTAATTCTAAAAGCTAAAGGACCTTTTATAGTTAAAATAAGCAAACCCTCTTAAAAAGAAAACACTTTTTAAAATGCAAACAGGATAAATAATCATGGTCCCTTGGTCACCAACTGTCATAACTCTCCAGAATCAGACTGACTCCAATACACCATTTTCTCTGAAACCTTCTTTACTTTGCCTTTCTCACTTACAAACAACTCTCAAAGACCAAAATAAACTGAAGACCCTTCCCTGTAACTTGTTTCTGCTTTCTTCTCACACAACAACTCACAAAGGCATCACCTCTTGGCATCTTCCAACAGACTTGATGGTTATGAAACTCCACTGAGCACCTTTACCAGGGAGTGTCAAAATGAGCTTTTCAGACTTCCCTGTACCTCTGCAGGCCTGGAGGAGAAGCTGCCTTGCCTCCTTGCAGGAAGGCACCATCACAAGCCCGACACCAAATATGCTTTACATCTAGAGTTCCTCCAAATCATTCTTTTCCAAGTCCTCCAGAGGCAAGGAGTCACCTAAATCATCCTTTGGATGGACAGTGAAGCCCTGGCTTTTTAATGTTTTATGAGCATTCATGAACTTCTGGAGGTACTTGGAGGTATAGAGCCAGTGATGCTTTAGGACATCCTCCATCTCATAGCATTTGGACTGCCTGGCATTCATTTTCCTGAACCTCCTGAAAAGTTTGTTTCCAGACTCATTGCCCTCGCTGGCCCAGGCCCCGATGGACCCATCTCGTTCAATGATTTCAGGAACGTGAGCAAGAGTTTTGTGGAAGTAGTTGGTGATCTTGCCTTCGTATCTGTACTTGAACTTTGTAGAGAGGAGCTCAGCAAAGCGCTGAGAATTGTAGCTGTACTGGCACAGCAATTCTGGACACTCCTTGGTGGGGCAGGAGGATCGCCACACCGGCTTCATCTTCAGATAAAGGTCCATCAGTTCTTTGAGGGCTTCATGCCTGTCCTCAGACTTTATTAATTCACACACTGCCTCTACTGTCTCTTTGGACATCAGCTTTCTGGCAAAGTTCCCACTCATCTTCATCATAGGCTTCAAGTTCATCTTCTTCCTGAGGTGTTTGTCAAGAGTCAACTGCCACCTCTTCCTCTCCTCTTTGGACACATCAGGATTCTTGTAAACTTCACCGATCTCCATCTGGAAAATCCTGTAGAACTCAGTGGCGTTGCCAATGTCGCAGTGCAGCGCATCTATGGAGGGAACGGTCTCCATAAAAGGTTTGGCTGAAACCCCCTTCACTCTGTCACGGAGCTCATCAACAGATTCGTGATATGGGTTGGACCTCCAGATTTCGTAGCGCTCCAGATTTTCAGCGTGGCTCCTGGTTATGGAGTGGAAGACCAAATTTTGGGATGCCTCCAGGCGGGTTGCGTCGCACAGGGTACAAATGTAGGTGGAACCCGAGGCCTCCAGACCTTCTACTTCCCGCACGAGTTTCTCATCATACCCTGTTCCCCTGAAGATGAATTTGAACGTTCTCAAGATGCCTCCCATTTCAAGGAGCAGTTGGCTGCTTTTCATAGCCTCTCTTTCTGAGATCAGGGGGCTCAGGATCGCTGTCAGAGTTTCGTGATCCGATTCATCAGCCAGCATAAGGCACAAGGGCTTGCAGCACAACTCCGAATTGGGCTTTACTTCTTCAAAGATCCTTTTGCTTTCATTCCCATGCGCTATAGCGATGGTCATGACTGTGAAAGAAAAGCGAACGGCCTTCTCTGGCACAGCAGGTCCACTTCCGTGCTTCTCACTGACATCTCCCATTCCATCGCAGGACTCTTTCACAACCACCGTGAAGGGACCATTCAAATAGTCATCCAGGTCATTTGCCTTCATGCCTTCCAAGATCTCCTCCTCCATGTCCTTTAAGGCACAAACCAAGGCCACGTCGTAGCGAAACCTCTTTGCGATTGTGTCTACTGGGTAGTCATCGATGGAGAGTGGCAATCCTGAGAGCCCATCTAGGATTCCCACCTCTGTGTTGGTGGAGACATTCTTCAAGGGAGGTTTCCACTCGAATGGGTGGTAACCTGGGAGGAGAGCTTTCTCAGCTGTGCGAAGGGCATGCAAAGGCTGGAAGATCTGCCTCCCAGTGACAGCTTTTACCGTCCTGTACATTTTATGATACTGACTACAGCTGAGGAAAGTGTTGACTCGGATTGCTAGGCAGACAGCAGGGTGAAGCCCAGGTCCTCTCCCTTGCATTATAGCCTCCAGTTCATCTGCTTGTCTGTGTTCGTTTTTCGCTCTTAAAGCTAGCAGGAACAGAGTCATGCACACAGCCTTTATGTCACCACCCTCTTCTTTCTCAGCAAAAGCCTTGACTTGGCGTTTCAGTTCTCTGAGACGATGTTTTTGAGCTCTCCTGGTCAAAGACAGGAGATGCTGCCTTGGTCGGCCTCCTTTATTTATGTAGCCGTAGATCTCTCTCTCTTTCATCTCCCTGTGGCTGGAGAGGTGCTGGCCATATTTGCCGTGCGAGATCTCTTCATCACAGTCCTTTATAGGGCATCTTATGCTCAGGCCATCAAGAATGTTCAGGAAGGATTTCACTGGGGTTACCAGGTCAGTAGGAAAGCAAGGATACCAGCAGGAGGGGCAGTAGCTGCCCATGACCTTGATACATTTCAGGAGGCACATCCTGCAAAACAAGTGTCTGCATGTTGTTTCCACTGGATCTGCCAAGATATGCTCACAGATCTGGCAAGAGATGGATTGGATGAAATCTGCTGGGTAATCCACTGCAAGCAGCTTGGTACTGAGATGGATGTTCTTGCAGTTGACAATCTCTTTCATTAGATTTTTGTTGTCCACACTTCTGTTGATCCGAGCATGTTCTGCGGCGCCCTTCAGGCGTTTGCTGTGCTGGATGCTTGGCAGCTGGCTTTTCCTCTTGACTCCACGACTGGCAGAGTGGCACACATCACAGTCTGAGGAGTGGGGTTGCCACTCCATCGTGCTGTTCCTAGGAAAATAGACTTCACAGGGAGCATTGCTGAATTTTCTATGGATAATGCTCCAGCAGTTGTGACAGAAGCATGTGGGATGGATGCTATCAACATCCCCTCGCACGTCGATCTTAAAAACCTTAGCGATCAGCTCTGGCCAAGAGGTTGCTGTCTTCTCTTTCTTTCTCAGAAGCAACAGAGTTTCATCATCCACTGGCCCATGCACTGGGTGAGTTCTCTTGTAACAGTCAGTTTTCAAAGAAACTCCACAGATACGACACAGTTGCTTCAGGTTGTTCTGATGGACTTGGTTCTCTCGTGTTTTCAAGTCACTGGCATCTTGCTCAGTCGCCTCCCTGTTGCTCCTCAGGTCCACCTTTTCTCCTGTTGGCACTGCTTCATCCTCATGCACTCTGATTTCTTTCTCTGAAGAACTGATCTCTTCTGCCTGATGGTGGTTGGTTTGCTGGCTGTCACCAGCAGGTGTATTTCCAAATGATCTCACTTTAAACAGCTTGAATTTCCATTCGGAAAATTTTGTGTAGGGATGCTGAATTTCTTCAGGCACTTCCATTTGTGATGCTGCTGACATCTGCAACCTGGCAGAAACCAGATCACCTGAGAAAGAGAAAGAAGCTGTGAATTAACTTATCTCCCCAAATTAATATGGCTAGCATGGTTTTTAAGAGAACAGTTCTACTCACTTGAACTGAGAAATGCTCTGGCAGTGAGTTACTCATCCAAGACACCTACTGAACTGAGATACCCACACGTGCCTATCCCCTTGTATCTCAGATAGGTACCTGAACCTGTTCGACTTGGATCCTGAGGCATCCACATGTCTGTTGGGTCATCAATGTACCTTATGTAAAGCCATTAGTCACCTCCTACAGACAACAGAATTACACTCTGAGAGTTGGGTGACTTGCTTTATATGGAACTGAAGTGGATTGGTGTCTGAAAGAGAGTTTTGTCTGCCTTCTGCTGTATTATGTAAGCAAGACCAATCCTCTCACTCCACTTGTTAGTCCTTGATCAAGTATCTAATGCAGCATCTACGTGAGCAGAGCAGCACATACTGCTCCATCCCAGTGCAGGCTTTGTGCAGGTCCCAGTTTTATCAGCTCCTTCACAGAATCACAGAATCATTACAGTTGGAAAGGACCCTCAAGATCATCTAGTCCAACTGATAGCCCTACACTACTCTTATCCCTAAATCATCCCCTGAAGAAACACATCTATCCTCTTCTTAAAAACCTCCAGGGATGGTGACTGCACCACCTCCCTGGGCAGCCTGTTCCAAAATCTCACCACTCTTTCAGTAAAGAA
>VWZX01003371.1:0-387866 GCA_013399015.1 Galbula dea | reverse complement strand
CCAGTGAAGACTGAAGCAAAGCAGCTTTTGAGAAGTTCAGCCTTCTCCATGTCATCCATCACCAGTTCTCCTGTTTCTTTTCTGAGGGGGCCCACACCTTCCCTAGTCTTCCTATTTCCATTAATATATTTATAGAAGTGTTTACTATTCCCCTTGATTTCCCTGGCTAGATTTAACTCCCACTGAGCTTTAGTATTCCTAACCAATTCCCTTGCTCTCCTGACAGCTTCCCTGTATGCCCCCCATTCTAGTTGACCCTTCTTCCACTCCTTATATAGACTCCTTTTATGAGACAGCATGTCCAGGACCTTCTTATTCATCCAGGCAGGTCTCCTAGCATTCTTCCCTGCCTTTCTCTTTGTGGGGATACATAGCTCCTGGACATGGAGAAGGTGATCCTTGAAAATGTTCATCAGAAGAAACTGATGCCAACCACCAAATTCCCCTTGTTGGTTTGGAAGGAAAGGAAACTCTCTGTGTTCACACGGTTCCCAGCTTTTCACTTCCTTAAAAAGTGCTGAGTGTTACAAGCCACTGGGAAAGGTCAACCTCAGCACTTGCCCTGAGGGAGATAGGAACCTTGCTTTAGGTCTTGCAGGAGTCTTCTTGGGTCAGTTGGGATGGAGTCAGAAAATTATTACTCATAAGGATTTGTTTTACATTGAGAAATGGCTTTTGGAGAAATTGCAAAACCATTTGCTAAACCTCCTCAACCAAATGAGGCTTTTAGTGCCTCATTTTTACCAGCACTTGTGAGGGAGATGAGGGAATCCTGGTGGTTATTTATGAAAACATCAGCATCACAGAGTGAAAACTTGTATGGCAGGAAAAAATGCATTGCTGACACCAGAACTGCTGGTGGGTTTAGTTATTTGTTGTCAAATGGATCATGGAATCACAGAATGGTTTGGGTTGGAAGGGACCTTTCAAGGTCACATAGTTCAACTCTCCCGCAGCCGGCAGGGACATCTGCCACTAGATCAGGTTGCTCAGAGCTTCAAACAACCTGACCTAGAATAGTTCAAGGGATGGGACATCTCCCACCTCTCTGGGCAACCTGGGACAGGTTCTCACCACCCTAGTGTAAAATATTTCTTCTTTCTGTCTCTTCTAAAAAAGACTATCCCCATCTTTCTTATAGGCCCTTCAAGTACTGAAAGGCTGCAGTAAGGTCTTCCTGGAGCCTTCTCCTCTCCGGGCTGAACAGCCCCAACTCTCTCAGCTTATCCTCACAGCAGAGGGGTTCTAGCCCTCAGATCATTCCTGTGCCCCCCGCCTCGACCCTGACTGCCACTGCCCTGCCGCCGTTCCACCTCCGAGACGGCAGGGGGCGCTGCAGATACCGCTGGCGCCTCTCTGCCCCCAGTTTGGCCCTGTGCAGTCACCGCCCCGGGGCCTGCCGGGGCCAAGGCGGAAGTGGCGCCTGGTCGGGAGCGGCAGTAGTGGGCTGCGGGTTGGCGGTGAGTAAGGGCTGGGAGGGGTGTATCTACGGCCGGGCCTGGTTCGCGGGACTCCAGTCAGGGCTGGGGCTGCTGGCTGGAGGAGCGAAGCGCTGTCCTAGTCGCCGCGCCGAGCGCGGACGGCTCCTTCCCTCGGAGCGGGGCTCGGCTTAGGCCCGTGTCCCTCCAGAGGCTTGCCGCTGAGGAAGGGCCCGCGTAAGAGGAGGGAGGTTGCTTCGAAATCGAAACGGTAGCGCTGTGTGCCGGCCGAGCTGTGAGCCCAGAGGCTTGGAGCTATCTTGCTTTAGCTGGGAGGAGTGGGAACCTGCCTGCAGTGGCTTTCTCTGGCCTCTTAACTGTCCAGGGTGTGCCATCGGGCAAGTAGTGTTAGGAGCGTTAGCAAGAGGTAGTTTCCGAGTTGTGTTCCGAGTTAGTTCCTGGGTGTCTCATCTCCTTAAAAGCGGGCTCTGATTTTCCAGCGCAGTGGAGACACTTACTAAGTTCGTCATAGTCTGGCAATAGGACAAAAGGAAATGGCCTCAAGCTTTGCCACAGGAGGTTCAGGTTGGGCATTAGGAACAATTTTTTCCCTGCCAGAGTGGTTAGGCATTGGCCCAGGCTGCCCAGGACAGTGGTGGAGTCACCATCCCTGGAGGGGTTCAGAAAACGTGTCAGCGTGGCACTTAGTGACATGGGAGTGTTTGGTTTATTGTTGGACTTGATGATCTTAGAGGTTTTTTTCCAACCATAATGATTCTATGATTCAGGAAGATGTTAGAAGTCTGTAAGGATAATTTGCAAGACAGGTTACTGTTTTCTAAAGCCACTAGCTCAGTTTTCTAGTAGAGACTGGTAATATAGTAGATATATTAACATGACTAATAAGTTATGACTTCAGTAGTCCTTTCCCTCAGTTTCATTTGGTTTAGATAGGTCACACTGAATCTTTTCATACCTAAGTGGAAATCTCAGCTGTGGGTGGAAGGAAAATGTTCTAATGATATCCTTTATACCTAGTAGTTAAAGCTAGCCAGAAGTATTTCTCCATGTTTGCTAAGATGTGCACTCTGCAGAGCTACCTGTGAGCTGTGTGGATTTTGTTGTGTCTTGAGATAACACTGACAGGATGATTAAGAAACTATTGATGTGATGCTTTCCATGAGAGCTCAAAATGAAAGTAAATGTGAGTTAGAGTGAAAAGGAGAAATGTTTTAGTTGTTTCTGAATGTGTGTTTAATTCACAGTTTCTTTTCCCAGCGTCTCTAATCATTTTAGTAATGCCAGAGAGAAGTTTAATGCCTGTTGAGGTAGATGGTGATTAAATCCATCCTGTTGGAAATGATGTTTCTTCATAAGCATACATCTCCCTGCCTCTTTCTGAAGTACTATCTGTCCTGATATTTCCTTGCTCCCTGCTGTGGCAGCATCTTAAATTCTCTGCAGAGGGATACAGGAAGGCACAATGCACAGCTCAAAGTGTTCTTCAGTGTGCAAAGGGAGAGCAGAGTCTCTGCCAGAGTAAAGAATTAAACAGTACTGCCCTTTTCACTAAAAACACTTCCCTTAGTTGTGTTGCTCTGACAATTTTCAGTGAAATGTCTCTAGAAGCTAATAAATGTAGGGGATTTTGGGTTGGGGTTTTGATGATGGAAAAACCCATGGAATATTTTGCTGTTAAATACTGAATGGGGCACTTGAGCTGCTCACTGAAATGAAATGTTAGTTTAGACATAGTTAACTAGGATAAAATATCAAGATAAGTGGGAATATGCCACTGTCTGGTCTCCTGAGTAACACTTAAACATAAGCATACATGTGATTAAAGCCTGACAGCATTCATAGAGTCACAGAATGGTTTGGGTTGGAAGGGACCTTTCAAGGTCACATAATTCAACTCTCCCGCAGCCGGCAGGGACATCTGCAACTAGAGCAGGTTGCTCAGAGCCCCAGACAACCTGACCTGGAATGGTTCTAGTGATGGGACATCTCCCACCTCTCTGGGCAACCTGGGACAGTGTTTCACAGCCTCGTGGTAAAAACTTTCTTCCTTCTATCTAGTTTAAATCTCCTCTCAAGAAAAGAGAAATCACCTGGAAAGCTTCAGCAGCACCCTAAGGCCACTCTGCTCCAGCAGCAGAAGTTCTTGGTAGTGTCTAAGGAACTTTTAATCTTGTTGTTTGATTGTGTTTAACTCAAAAATTCCCATTTCAAGTCTTGTTATGTTCACATGTTAAAATTGTAAGTCTAGTGGTTATCCAAAAGACTTGGAAGTCTTAACAGTTACTGCTCTTAGAAAAGAAAGTTGTTACCAGCACAGAATGTTTGCAAGGTGCTTGGAGGCTTTTAGGAGAAAGCAGGATTTGGGGTTTTACAAGTTCTGCTTTGGCTTGTCTGGTTGTTTGATAGCTTTAAGATGAAAGTGTTTGATAAGTTAAATTAATTAAAAGGAACTTGCATCATTTTAAATGCCCTGCCTGGATGAGGCCACACTGCTGATAGTCAGCAACCTCACCAAGCAAACACAGTGCTTATCGGTTGTCAGGAGAGCATTGATTAATGTGCCTGGGAATACGGGTTGCAAAATACCTTTTGCTTCATAAACAGGTTAGCCCAAGTCACTCCACTGGGCTGGCAGTCTTGTGACCCAGAAATGTCTCTGGACAAAACTGTTGTCAGCAGAGCAGGAGGAGAAAAGAGGAGAGTTTGCCCAGTTGTGCTGTGCTGAAGGCATCTTCTCCAGGCAGCTGCGTGCTGGCCAGGCTGCAGGCAGAGGATTTTTGTTTGTGAACTTCAAGTAAGAAAAAGCAATAATCATCTGTATTGATTTCCTGATTTATCTGCCTGCTCAGTGTGTATCTTGTAGGAAAGGGCACCTGGAAGTTTGTTGTATTCAGTACTTCCTGATTGGGACATGTGTTTCGTGGTGAAGGAGTCAACGTTCCTCCACGACACGTTCCAAGATGACATGTCATATTGCAGTGTCAATAGGATGCAAATGCCTACTTTTATTGCCTCCTCATTACTCTAATTACAGTGTAATTTTCCTGCAGATATCTTCTGGAACCAGTAATATTTTTTTGATGCAGAGAAGTTTCTGAGTTAAGCCTGAGGCTCTGTGGAGCATGAAAAATCTGTACAAGTCCTACCTAAACTCCGTTAACTCAGGCCCGAGTGGTGAGGTTTGTGGAGTGTGTTCATTCCAAATATGGCTGGGTTAATGGGACTGCTGAATTTGGGTAAGGCTCTTTTGTTTTGAAATAGCTTTTGTCAGTCAGAAGGGATATTACTGTTGCAGGAGTTTGCTTTTCTGGCCTGACTGCTCTCTCAGATCAACCTGATCGCTTTGGAGTGCAGTAGTGTAAATAGCAACATAACGCTGAAGGGTTTCCTTATGGTTTCATCTTCAGGTTGGAAGTCTAGCTTGGGGACTCCCTATAGTTTGAAGGTTTGATCCTCAGGGCATTCCAGATTTCTGCCAGCAGAAGGAATGATCAAACAAATTCTGTCTATTAGCATTTGGCCTGGAAAGCACCTTCCCTTCTGCTGTCAAACAGTACAGCTGTTGCCTTGGAGAGAGAAATCAACCTTTGCTGGCCCAAGGGCTTTGTGCAAGCTAAAAAGCCATTCTCTATGTCCATGGTAAGTCTGGTAAGACTTCCTAGCTCTAGAAAAGGGCATTTCAGGTCCATTACCAAATATAGTTGTAAGGCTTTCTCTGCCTGAGAAACTTTACAGTAGCAAACCCAAGAATTACCAGGTAATGATCCAGTTTAATGTCAGTTGTTGCTCAGTCTGAAGGCTGGATGCTGTCCAAACAAAAAACAAAGGTCACAGCAGGCTACCAGTGTTTAATATATTAAGCTGCCAGTGTAAAAAGAGAAATTCTGAAGCCTGTGATGTAGTCAAGGTATTATACATTAATATTTGCATATACCTGTACTTGGTTTTGACTCAGGTTTGTTCAGCAAAGAGGAAGAATACCAACTGTTAGCAATAGGAGGAAAACCTAATGGGATTATTTTGGGGGATGTTTGTTAGGTTTTACTTCACTGGTAATGTGTTTCTCAATCAAAAAGAAGGGCTAGCAGTTCGATGTGAATTTGGGGTTTAAAATCTATTCTATTCTTCTAGCCTGAAAATTGTTTAGATTCCCCAGGGAGGAACATGCAAAAACTGCTGCAGTAGGCTCCAGATCATCTGCTTCACCTTCACCAGGGGAAAGACCTGTCATCCACATTCAAAGTATTATCTGCTCTAATTGGCTTTGCTCTAGCACTGCTGTGTTCAAGAAAATTGACTCTTATGTTCATCCTCTTGGAGAGTAAAATAAGTGCCACAAGAAACAGAACTAATTCCTCCTGCAGTAGTTACAGCTTGCAGAGGAAGTGTGGTGGAGTAATCATGCCTCAGTTAATGGTCTGAGTAACAGCAACATGGATTTTGATTGGGAACATTGTGCCTTGCTCCACACCTATAAATTCCTGTGGAGGAAGGAGGGTTTTCCTGCCAGGTAAGATGAAATAGATAGGAGGAGGAGGAGGAATCCTACCTTACATGAATTCAAAATCTGACTCTTAGCCACCTGGTTGAAGTTGCTTTTTTTGTGCCTGAGTGTCCTTATTTCAAAGGAGGAGCCAATGGTAGTTGCACTTCTTGTTTTATGAAGCCCTTGGTCACATGAAGACAAAATACCTCCATGTGAGAGTGGAATATAGCAGTGCAGAAGGGGATTTTTGTGGGAGACTGGGTTGTTGGCTGGATGCAGTGACTCATCCACTGAAATGACTCTGGTGTAAACTGAGCATACATAACCTGCTGTGTCTGTAGAAACAAGGTAAATGGGCAAAGGGGACACTACTTGCCCAGCATTTAAATCTACAAAGGGTTCAGCTCTCAAGGTTAGACTGACTCAAATCCTATTTTTTTCCTTATAGGACCAATATTTCACCCAGTAGGGGGGTTTATTTCCTATGAATAGCCCAAGGGAAGAGTCACACACTTTGCAGTTAATGTGACAGGTGAATTTGGGTAAGGCTCTTCTGTTTTCTTCCCTGAGACTTCCTGGATCACTCTCTGGCATTTCTAAAGGGATGTATGTTCCTCTTCCCTTTCTTACACTCACTGAATGTACCCTTGTGGCTTAGAATAAGGTGAATTTCTCAGTGCTAGGCTGGCCTGTGAATTCTACCATCCTGCATGCCAAAATTCCTGCCCCCTTGGCCCAGCTTAGTTCCTGTGATTCTGTGTGAAGTGTGGCCTGTGAACTAAGCATCCTCTGCAGCAGCTGTTAAAGAAAAGTTACCTTAGTTTAACAGTACCATTTTGGAGTTTTATTCTCAAGAGGTTTAGTGGCATGGAGGTGTTGGATCAAGAGCTGGACTTGATGATCTTAGAGGGCTTTTTCCAACCTTAATGATTCTGTGATTCTAACTGCTGAGAATTGACTTGGTGTCTGGTTTGTATTGCTGTTGTGTTTAGGAGCCTTGATTATAAAGCCTGTTTTGGTAGGTAATGTATAGGGATAATACATGGGGGCAGAGGAGAAGAGAAGCAAATGATCAGTCCTTGGATGCAGCTCCAACCAGCTCTGCTGTAGAGTTATTTCTTCCTAAAGTGACCCTTGCTGTCCAGGTCACACAACCGTGAACTGCCAAATTGTGCTTTCAGTCTTTGTACCTTAAGGGTGGTTTGGAAAGGTCAGGAACACTCCTTTTCAGATGCTTCTCCTACCTCTGCATACCTCAGCAAAAGTCACAGATTTACACAACAGAATAAAAGTTCTGGTTTGATTCTAACTGTAGTTGACCCTAAACAGGGTAACTCTGCCTGTTTGGTTTTGTTTGGTAGATTTGCCTCTGTTGTATAGTAAGTACCCAAATAAAAGTAGCTGTGTGTCCTCTTTGTGTCCCTGAAGGAGGCTAAATGGGAGGATAGACAAAGTCAGTTTGTTAAAATGGCTTGTGATGTGCAAATTGTAGAGGCAGGGAAAAGCTCTGCTTTGTGAGCTCCTGGTCAAGGTAACCCTGTTTGCATTCCTCCCTGCTCCCAGAGACCACAGGAGTGATGTCCATCCCCAGTCCTTGTAGCTCAGCTCTTGATTAACTCTTAGATTTCCATCCCTACTATGTTTTAAATGATGTCCTGGTGTTAAAGTGAAGGCAAGAGTGCAAGAGACCTTTGCCTGTGCTGCTGTGCTAAAGGAGATCAGATCTAGCCTCAGTTGGCTTGTTTTGCATGCTTGCCTGCAAGCCTCAGCCTCCTCCTGCTGCCTTGCACCTGCTCATAACCTGTGTGTTTCAGAGAGGTGTCATGTAGAGAAAACTAACCACCCTAGGATTCTTAAAAACATGAAAGAAGGGGGAAAATTCTTGGACATTTAGAGTTTATGCTTGTGGTTCAGACCTTTCTTTGAGGTTCTCTTGTTTCTGGCAGTTGGTTTGGGGGATACCAGCATGGATTTTATTTCATACCTTTGAGGTCAACCTGCTTTGTAAGCAGTAATTTCCAAGCAGGATTTGCTATGCCATGCACACCACTTCACAGGGAAATGTGACTTTCCTACAGTCATGTCTCTTGCCTTCTCTGTCAGATAGACTGGAGGAGAGAAAGGAGAGCAAGAAATTGGAGTACCAGTGGTTTGTAGGTAGTTTTTGAGCTGTGAAAGTATTAGCCTTATCTCATATGTAGTCCTGGTGGCAGTTTTAAGCCATTACCAGATCTGCTGTATGTTGGAATTCCATTTGCAGCACAGCATTTCTTTGCTTTGGGTACTTGGATTTGCATTTATTTGTGGACGTGCACCTAAACTGATTTGAAACCTATCCTGTGAATTGCTGGGTACTGGAAATACTAAATCACATTTATTCACTGCAAGGAAAATACAGAATTAAGCTCTTTTCATGCAGTAAAGCATGGTTTTGTGCAGCACTTGCCATGCTTTAGAAATAAGTGATACTGAAGGGGTAAAGAGACATCTTCAGTAAGTCTAGCAAGACAGAGTATTCCCCTTTTAACAGCAATTAGGTAGTCAGAAGAAAGAGATTGCAGAAAGGTCTGGGGGTGTGTGTTAGAGCCAAGCTGACAGGTTTCAGTCCTCTCTCCTATCTATCCCAGGATTAGTAAAACAGAGAGAGAACAGAAAGTAGGGCAGACCAAAGGCAGTGATTTGGAGCAGAACCAAACCTGCATCGCTGTTCTGTGCTAGAATCCAAATGGAGTTCAGAAATTCAGTGTGTTCTGGGCTGGGAAGGAAAGGCTGGGAATATTGCAACTTAAAAGACATCTTTTTTGGTCATCTTGCAGAGCATTTCTGCCCAGCACTGGATCAGCTATGAGCTTGCTCTATAGTGACAGCAGCTGTGGAGCCCGAGAGGTGGAAAGCGGCTGCTGCGCGGCCATGGCCAGTGCCTGCAGCGTGGGAGCGAAAGATGACAGCGTCAGCAGTGGGACTGGAAACCCTCCTGCTTCTGTCACTGAGGAGACCCAAGGATATGATGTGGAGTTTGATCCTCCCTTGGAAAGTAAATATGAATGTCCAATCTGTTTGATGGCTCTTCGAGAAGCAGTGCAGACGCCGTGCGGGCACCGCTTCTGCAAAGGCTGCATTGTCAAATCCATAAGGTAAGGGGAAAACAGAGGGAAGGAGAAATTCACTGGCTAAAGCAGGGCAGCTGAGGAGCAATGGCAGCTGGATAGTACTGCTTAAGGTGCATTGCCAGGGAGTGCTAAGAGAACTTTGGGGAGCTGATAGTTCAGTAGAGATGCTTGCTTGTTTTATTAAACACCATGGATGGCCAAAGAGTTCAGAGGTTGTGTGAGCTTCAGGTGTTCTGCTATTTAAACAGATTGTCCCAGGTTCTGAATCTAAAAATTGGATTGAGTAAACACTAAATAGTCATGTTTTAACAAGTAGCTAAATCCTCCAAATCCATTCCCTTTATGGCCCAAGATCTTCAAACCTGTCTTTTCCCTCTACTTGTTTCTCATGATAGCTAGAGGTGACTAGAGGCAGTGTGGTTTCTTGGTGCAGGTAGGGCAAGTTATGCTTTCAGTTCTTTCAGCTGCTGCCTTGTTGAGCCGGAAAAGTGAATATGTTGAGGGGATAGCCTCAAACAGAGCACTGAGAGGAAACTAGGTGGCATATAGGGGAGTGGGAATGAGAGAGGAAGGTAGGATCAGGTTGGGCTCATACAAAGGAGTGATAGAAAGAAAAAGGAAGGGCAGAAGGTACCCTGCTGGAGTGTACTTCCCTTAAACCTGGGATAGAGTCATCAGTGTCCCACAGGTGTCAGTCAGTAGTGGAGCACAGTGACATAAGGCTAAATACTATGCTGTAGGGTTTGTCTTCTCAGCAAAAGCCTGATTTTTTCAGTTGCTCACTTAGCTCAGATGTGACAGTACTGTGGTAGGAATTTAGCTATTTAGTTGTGTGAGACCCACATCTAGAACTGGCCCATTCCCAGACTTGCTTTGCACACCTTTTGTTAAAGATCATCAGACTGTCTTCAGCAGTACCATGCAACAGTTTTCCCCAGGCATTTCTTTTCAGCCTGCAAAATGGACAGTTTGGTTTGATTGGTTTTCCATTCCATTTATCATAGAATCACAGAAGACAAACAGTTTTGCACTCCCTACTTATGACAGTGAAAGAACAGGCTCTTTTCCTTTCTGACAAGTGCAGAAGTTTCTTGTGTGTGTTAGTTTCCTTAGTCTCATTGATATTTCTGAGAGAGGGATGCCAATTCATTATCCAGAAAATGCAGGCTACCACCAGTGTTGACCCATGAGAAGCAATTGACCTGTAGACTCTGCAGAGGAAGCTGAGAGATTTGGTTCTCTGCAGACCATGCCATGAGGCCACCCTTGCCTTGCTCCCTGTGTTCCTACTTCTGCAAGAAAGCACATCAGGCCTTACCCAGCTGCATCCCTCAGTGGTATTCCTGTCAACTGGGAGCATGGAAGGTGGCAAAACCTCCCCAAACCTGAACCTGTGAGCCTGGACTGTAATCCATCTCCCTAGGCACAAGCACAAGCAGTTGGCTTCACTTTCTGGCCTTTGTTTTGCACATGCCAACCTAGATTCTTTCAAGAGGTTAAAGTACATCATTTCATGCGTGCTTGTAAGCATTGAGTTAGATGTTTGTGCTAACAAAGGCCATTCAAGTTTGGAGTCCTTGCCTCAGCTGCTCTGTTTGTTGGCTGTAGCACTTTTTATGCTCTTCTTGAACTGGGGTGTTTATGGAAGAAAGAAGAGAAATCTTTGAACCTTCTCATGGGAGCATGATGTCAATAAATCCTGAAGGTACTTTAGGGCTTGAGTATCCTGAGCTTTAGAAATGTCTGCTCAGCAGGCTCAGAACAGAGTGTCTCTTAACAGGTAGAGAAACTCCCTTCTCAAACCTCAGGCATGGGAAATGGTTTCTGTTATTTTTTAAATTAACAGAGCATTTGCTGTGCTCAAAAGTTCTGATTTCAATGACCAGAAGCTTTTGCTTCTTTCAAACCCTTTCCCTGTTGGACTTCATTGCTGTAGATAGTGTTGCCTGTTGCAGTGAATACCAAGCACAGGTGGGAAGTGTTTTTCACCTTGGATGCTATAGATCATGGATGTGATATTTCAGATGGTTCACTGGTAGGAAATATTTTCCTCTATTCCCCACTGAAATCTGACTTTGAAGTGCAGTTTGAGTGAGTGCTTGTGAAATTGGAGCAGACAACTAAAAGTGCCAGACCCCTCTGGCTCCCTGCAGGGCTGGATTGCATCCTTAATTTGGGATCCACGGGTCAAGCTCTTGATTTGGAGTAGGTGGTGTCTGCAGTACAACATTGATTTGGAGTAGGTAATGTCTCCAGTAACATTGATTGCTGTCACTGAGCAGCTTCTGCAGAACTGAAGAGAAAATGGCAAGTGATCTTTACATTCTCTGGATGCTGGGTTTTTTCATGAAGTGATTGTCAGTGTCTTCATTTGATCAGGAAAGAAGTGCTCTTCTTTATTTCTCAATTCTCCACTGGCTAGCTCAGGTGAACCCAGAGAGGAAGGATTGGAAAGGATGAAGGATGGACAAGCAGTGTTTGAATGATTGCTTCCTGGGACTTACACAAAGGATTGTAGTTGTCCACGGGGGAGTAGTTAGTTTCGGCTGCAACTAGAAAGACTTTTTAAAGACTGGAGTCATAGACCTTAAGAGTGTGAGGGATGTGATCAGACCAGATGGGTTTGATGACAGTAAATGTTTGCCTTCCAGAAAGTCTGGGCATCTTTTTAAGTACAGCTGTCTGAAGTGCTGTGAGCTCATGGTAGTGAAGAACCTTATCCACCTATAATATTGTTGTCTGCAATTTATAGCTTACAGATGTTACTGCCTACAGAGTGCTTGGTTAGAACTCTTAGCACTGAGTTCAGATGCAATAGCCAAGGAAATTTTATTGTAGTCTTTCCTGTCTCTCAGGTCAAAGCTGACATAGGGCTTGGAGCAGAGCTTGTCAAATATCAGAACCTCTGTATATTGGAGAAGCAGAACTCTGAGGTGACAAGGAGCAACAAGGAAAGCTTTGGGTGCTAGCAGTTAGTGTATGCCAACTCTTTCAGCTTCTGGGCTGAACTGCTCAGGTTCTTTTTACACTGCTCACCAAGCAGGCTTTTGCTTCCAACAAAATCATCCTGGCCTTATTTTTCATATCTGTATTTTAATTTCCAGGGGAATTATAGGAGCATTTGTTGCAGCAGATGATTGCTGTTTCCCAGGTACTGTTGTGGGTGGCACAGGCCAGTCTGATAAATAATGCCAGGGTAGGAAAGGCTATAATGAATATCAGAACTGAGGTGCAGAAACTCAGCTCTGTCACAGGAGGTGCAGAGCAACGTTGTTGTCTGTAGGTGAATCTAAGCAGCCTTTTAAACACAATCTCAGGACTTGGAAGTGGTATGTGAAGTCTCCTTCATATACTACAATAAGTTACTGCTCTTTCCTTACTATTACCATGGGAAAATTGCAATTCATTCCGATTTTACCCTTTGTCTGCAAGTTATTTAAACTGGGAATCTGGTAATCATGATTTAAAATGAGTGTGGTGCTGACTGTGATTAGCCTTTCTCTGTAGACAATTCCTAGTGAACTGTCCTTACCCTTCACTAAACAGGGTAGTTGTGACCATGAAAAACTGACTTCCTGCAGGTTGCCTGTAAGGTGTGAGAACGTTTCTGGGTTGTGACAAAGGTCAGCACTCTGATCCTGGCTCAGAGAGCCATGAAACAAAACTAGGTGTTGGCTTTTTTTCCCCTCTCATTTAGGAGTGCAACTATCAGCCTTGTGGCAAGCTAATTTGGGTGAGCAAAGCCCAGGAAAGGAAGTTCATGGTCTCCTTTTGAAGTCTCAGGTCTGCCCCTGCTTCCTCTAGCAGTGTTGCTGATGGAGTTGCTGAGCAATTATTTCCTTTTCCAACAAAGAACACTAACTCCCTCCTGGTCTCCACAGCCTGCTAGTTTCTACTTCCTCTTATGCTTGCAAGCAGTGACAATATCTGGCCTTTAATCTTTGCACCACAAATGCTCTCTGACATTTTTATGCCCCCTGTATTTTTCCATTTTATTGCTGTTTCCATTAGCACTTCAGCTCAGAAGCTTTGATCCTTTCTGCCTCTTGAACTGCATTACTTAACTGTGAGTGGATCTATTGACCTCCTGCTTTCAGAAATGAGCTGATACTGGGTATTTTTCCAAAAGGAAAATGTGTTGGGGGTAATCCCTTTTTGACTCCATTTCTAATGATTCTTCTGTTGAAATGCAGGTAGAAGCTGGTGAAGTGGAACAGGCTGTCAGTTCTCTTAGGCAAGCTGCATCCACCCATGTTCTACCATCAATTTCCAGAATTTTTGCCTCTTAGCACTGAATTCCAGAGTCTGTCTGCTGTTAAAAAGGCTTCAGAGACAACACCCAGCTCCAGCCCCAGTGTAATTTTCATAGCTACTAATAATTTTTGTCTCTGGAGGGGGTTTTTTTGGCTGTATAAAGCAATTGAAGGGTGACCAACTGATCAAATGGTTAGAAAACAAAAGAGCAAAATGAGCTTGTTGTAAAAGTAATGCCAAATAGATGAAGTGAACCTTGAGGTGAGAAGATATTTTTGCTTTTTTTCTCAGCTGTGATCACCTGGGCTGTGTTTAAAGTGAGGTTTAAAGGAAGGAGAGGCAGTCCAAGAATCTTGAAAGGATTGTTTTGAAATAGCATGTGAAAACTTCTTTGATATTTGAGCTATGTGAAGTTTACAGCAATGGGACCATAACTTCGTAGTTTCTTTACATCCTCCTCAAGTTTATCTCCAAAGTATCTATCATGGCATTTGCCCCCAGAGCCACAGCTGAGTTAGGAAAGGGCTGCTGGTTCCAATCATGCCACTTCTAGGGACACTTTCCTATTGCCGCCTCCACTGACGTCCTGAGCCTACCTTCTGGTGATTGCCACAGCAATGCTGTTGGTTTCCAAGGCTTTCTGTGTCTTCTTAGTGGAAAAAGATTTTCAAGGGTAAATGTAGAGTCCTGCATTTTGGGCATAACAACCCCCAGCAGCGTTGCCGGCTCAGGAAAGAGTGGCTGGAGAGCTCCCCAGCAGAGAAGGACCTGAGCGTGCTGATTGACAGCCGGCTGAACATGAGCCAGCAGTGTGCCCAGGTGGCTAAGAAGGCCAATGGCATCCTGGCTTGCATCAGGAAAGTGTGACCAGCAGGAGCAGGGAGGTGATCTTGCCACTGTACTCGGCACTGGTGAGGCCACACCTCGAGTACTGTGTGCAGTTTTGGGCACCGCAGCATAGGAAAGACATTGAGGTACTAGAGAGGGTGCAGAGAAGGGCAACTAAGCTAATCAGGGGTCTGGAGAACAGGCCTTATGAGGAGAGGCTTAGGGAGCTGGGCTTGTTTAGCCTGGAGAAGAGGAGGCTGAGGGGAGACCTTATCGCTCTCTTCAGCTACTTGAAAGGCCATTCTAGGGAGGCGGGTGTTGGTATCTTCTCCCTTGTGACTAGTGACAGGACTAGAGGGAATGGGCTTAAGCTGAGCCAGGGTAGGTTTAGATTAGATATTAGGAAGAATTTCTTTACTGAAAGAGTGGTGAGATTTTGGAATAGGCTGCCCAGGGAGGTGGTGGAGTCAGCATCCCTGGAGGTTTTTAAGAAGAGGATAGATGTGTTTCTTCAGGGGATGATTTAGGGGTAAGAGTAGTGTAGGGCTATCAGTTGGACTAGATGATCTTGAGGGTCCTTTCCAACCCTAATGATTCTGTGAAAGGAAACTTGGAATGTTTGGAGTTTGTGTTTGTTGTTTTTTCTTTGCTCTCTTTTCTGTCTTGTAGAGATGCAGGTCACAAATGTCCAGTAGACAACGAAATTCTGCTGGAAAATCAGCTTTTTCCTGACAACTTCGCTAAGCGGGAAATCCTCTCGTTAATGGTGAAGTGTCCCAACAAGGGCTGTGGGATGAAGATGGAGCTCAGGCATTTAGAGGTGAGAATCAGTTTGGGAAACATGGCACCTTGGATAAGTAGAAATTCTGAATCACTTAACATAGATGGTCATAGAATCAGAGAATGTCCTGAGTTGGAGGGCACCCACGAGGATCATCAAGTCCCACTCCTGTCCACACTCAGGACAAGCCCAAAAATGACACCATGTGTGCTGTAGTCCACTGCAAGGGTTTGCTAGCCAGAGCTGGCCACATTTTGGATCTCCCTGTTTATGCTGATTCAATGCATTGTTCATTCCAGACTATGTGTTTGGGTTTTGATGAGTCTTGGAAGTGTGATTAGGTGAACATCACAGTGCATGAGAATTGTACTGCTGCAGCTTTCTCTTCAGGATCATTCCTGTTTGTCTTTTGAGCAGCTGTAGTTGGACTTCACACAAGTTCCCTAGAGCCAGTTGAGTAATCCCTCAAAGCAGGTAGATGTGTTACTTGAAATAATTGTTTTGGAAAGGAGTACTCAGAGCTGGAGTTTTCACCTGAGAACATTCTCAGAGCTCTGAATGCATGAAATCCTGATCTTAGTAATGGGGCAGGAAGCATAAGTGTGTAAGGATTTGCTTGCAGGAAGGGAAAGACTGCAGTTTGTTCCTCTTGCACTCTGCTTTCTATTGAAAACAGAAGAGACAATAGTACCTGTGTGTTGCCTCAAATCCCTCTTTTGTTCTTGTTCAGGACCACCAGTCACAGTGTGATTTTTCCTCTGTGGACTGCCCACAGTGCCAAGGAGCCTTCCAGAAGCACCACCTGAAAGAGCACATGACACAGGAGTGTCCAAGGCGTCAAGTCTGCTGTCCAAACTGTGCCACATCTATGGCCTATGAAGATAAAGAGGTACTTAGCAGGACCCTCAGTTTCATTCACCTGGGTTTGCTTGCAAATGGAACATCAGTATGAAAAAAGAGAAGTTTTTGGTCTAGAATAGCTTTGGGCTGCACTGGTGAGAAGCTCCAAGCTCAGGATGTTAGTTTAGAGCAGGCAAAAGCTGGGGAGAGGATTGAGCTTGTATGCAAACTTCTGAGGACACCTGTGGTGTGAAAAGGCTTGTGTAAGAACCATTGGTTTTTGGATTTACCATCAGAGAGGCTGGTATCTACTGCCAGAGTAACACACAAAGAAAGATTTACATGCCTGGCAGAAAGGATGTGTCAAGAGATGCATCTTTTGGGGATATGTGCTAACATAAAAGATCAGGATCATTTCTGAATTATTCTCCTGGCTCAGCATTTTCACTTGGGTGATACTGAAGATAGCCCTTTCTTTTTTGAATTCCCATTCTTTCTCTGTGTATGGATGTGTGTTACCTCAAGGGCTATTAATTTTATGCTATCATGTTGTGAATTGTCAAACAAAAACACCTCCTCTAGTACAACAACACAAAAAACCAATGTCTTATCAGAGGTGATTAGAACCCTTTTAAATTGTGTAACTTTGCTGATTCTTTCTTTCCTCTCTTCTTCTGTTTAATAACTAAGCTTCATGACCAAACCTGTCCCCTGGCCAATGTGTTTTGTGAATACTGCAACACGGTGCTCATCAGAGAGCAGGTAAGAAACTGCCTTTCTCTGTGCTTAGTCTGGGTCTCATCTTTGGTATTTATGTTACTTCTTGAATCTGAAGTTCAGCTTGAAGAACCAGTTTGTCCACTAGCTAAAAAGCTCTACCTGTCTCTTTCTGAAAAAGTTTCACAGAATCACAGGATGGTTAAGGTTGGAAGGGATCCCCAGAGGTCATCTTGTCCAAGCAGAGTCACCTGGAGCATGTTGCTCAGGTTTGTGTCCAGGAGGGTTTGGAATCTCTCCAGAGAAGGAGACTCCATTACCTTCTTAGGCAGCCTGGGCCAGGGCTCTGGTACCTCACAGGAAAGAAGATCTTCCTCATCTTTAGCTGGAACTTCCTGGGTTCCAGTTTGTGCCTGTTGCCTCAAGTCCTACTGCTTGGCACCATCAAGAAGAGCCTGGCTCCATCCTCTTGACACCCTTCCTTCAGATACTTCTAGCTATTGCTAAGGTTCCCTCTCAGCCTCCTCTTCTCCAGGCTAACCAAGCCCAGCTCCCTCAGCCTTTCCTCAGAAGGGAGATGCTCCAGCCCCCTCAGCATCTTTGGAGCTCTCCATTAGACTCACTCAGGAGCCCAGAACTGAACCCAGTTCTCCAGGTGGGGCCTCCCCAGGGCTGAGGAGAGGAGCAAGATCATCTCTCTCAACCTGTTGGCAATGCTCTTGCCAATGCAGCTCAGGAGACTCTTGGCCACCACGAGCCATCCAGTTCATCTATTCGTCCAGTGGAGGTGTAATAACCCTTTAAATGCTGCTCCAGCTTGCAATTGCAGTCCTGCAAACCTCTGTGGGATTGCTGGTTTCAAATCAGGTTGTTTAGCTCCTTTGCTTCTAGACAGGGGCCATGCTGCTGATTTTTTGATCTTGAATGGAGCTGCCAGAGGTCGTTGCTGATGGTAGAAGACAAGGCTTCAATTTTGGCAGAGGGGGAAAGTGTTTGTAACTGGAAACCCACTGTTGGAAGGCAGCTACAAATAATTCCCTATCAAACTGGAGATGGTGGCTGCACTTCTGCTTGTCCATTACTATTGCAGTAGCCATTATGATGTCTTCTATTCAGGAGTAACTTCTGTCCTCGACAGGAAAATGATCAATGTTGCTTAATTTGCAGCCTCTCCCTGTTTGAATGGGATGGCAGCTATCTTAATAACCTGGGTTAAAGTGAGGAATGATCTTGTCAAATTGGAGAAATACTCTGAAAAATGGGATGGAGTGAAACAAAGGCAACAATCTGTTGCTGGGGTCTGACAGCAGGAACAGGGAACAGAGACTGTTCAGTTGGGTAATGGTTTACAAAGAGTGGCTGACTTCAATGAAGCTTGTCTCCTGCTTCATCAGAATGTCTAAACAAGGCAAACATACTGGGTTATAAACACAGGTATTTTGCCTTTGCTCTGTTGAGGGCTTGTAAGGCCTCAGCTGAAGCTGTCCTGCTTTTGAGGTGGGGATGGATGGGGAGAGGATCCAGAGCAGTGAGAGAATCGTGTCTAGAAAACACAGACCATAAGAAATATTGAAGTAACTTGAGCTTTGGGAGGAAGAGGATAATGAAGGCAGTCCCAGCAGGGAAATGCAAGTAGTGCTTCAGAAGGGAAGGTATGAAATGATCTGACTTTAGGTACCTATTCAGAGTCCATCCAGCATGTTACAAAAGAATGTTCTCAGTGGAAAAACCAGTTTCAACTCTGATTTGTTTTAGATGCCTAACCATTATGACAACGATTGTCCTACTGCCCCAGTGCCATGTTTCTACAGTGCCTTTGGGTGTCCTGAAAAGGTAAGCCCTCTAGCAGAAGCAGGAATTGCAGACCCTTCTGCCTGCTTTTCTTCTGGGGTTTGTTTTTGAAGCATGTTTTCCTGTTCCTGGCTCATTCACCAGCCCAAAGCCTCAGTGATTTCTGGGTGGCTTTTCTTTCAGAGTTGTGACCAAATACAGTTCTGGCTCTTAGAGTTTGGTGAAGAAAACTTGACAGTGCTTATAACTATTTAATTTGGATAATCTTATTTCTAGATATCTTAATATCTTATTTCTTAATGTCTCTCTGTAAAAATGGATCTTTTCCCTTCATAATTTCCTCACCAGTTTTTCTACACCTTTGTATTTAGTGCTATTGAATATTTTAGCAGCTTAATGAAAGGAATACAGTCATAGAATCATTACAGTTGGAAAAGACCTGCAAGGTCAAGTCCAACCACCCAGCCACTAAACCACGTCACCAAGTGGCACATTTACACCTTTTCTGAACCCCTTCAGGGATGGTGACTCCACCACTGCCCTGGGCAGCCTGGGCCAGTGCCTAACCAAATGCTGATTTAGAACACAGAAAAAATACTAAATCTGTGTTTATCACTAACCCTTTTTCACCATGCCACCCTTTTGAGTTTGCCCACTGGCATTGGAATGTTTTTCTCCTTGTGGAGTGTTATGAATGATGTTAGATCTAGGGCCCTCCCTTGGTAAGTGCTGCTTTGCACATCACACCTCCTTGATTCCCACTGATTGCACAGAACGGGAGCAGCTAGTTGTCTGGTTTTCTTCTTCAGAGATAGCAGACAATGTTTGGTGTCTTCCTGATGCCACATCTCTTAACTTGTAGATGCAGAGGAACGAACTGGCACGACATATGCAGGAGTTCACTCAGGTTCACATGAGGATGATGGCTCAGAGTTTTCAGAACATCAGTGTTACGGCTACGAACCCCGTGCCCTTCCTCAACGGCCTGCCCTTTGAGCCTGCCCTCTTCTCACACGTGTCACATCCTGCCTACGACTGCAATCCAGAGGTTGAGAACTTCAAAGAGACTATTCAGCAGCTGGAAGGCCGTCTGGTGAGACAGGATCATCAGATCAGAGAACTCATTGCCAAAATGGAGACTCAGAACACTCACATGGCAGAGCTCAAACGTACCATCCGAAACCTGGAGGGGAAGATCACCGAGATGGAGGCGCAGCAGTGTAATGGTATTTACATCTGGAAGATTGAGAACTTCAGTGGCCTTCAGAAAGCCCAGGAAGAAGAGAGACCTGTTGTGATGCACAGCCCTGGCTTCTATACCGGCAAGCCTGGCTACAAGCTGTGTTTGCGCCTCCACATCCAACTGCCGAACGCTCAGCGCTGTGCCAATTTTATCTCTCTCTTTGTCCACACCATGCAAGGAGAATACGACAGCCACCTGCCTTGGCCCTTCCAGGGCACCATACGCCTCTCCATTTTGGATCAATCCGAAGGCCCTGAGAGGCAGAACCACGAGGAAGTGATGGAAGCCAAGCCAGAGTTGCTGGCCTTCCAGAGACCAACGATTCACCGCAACCCCAAAGGCTTTGGTTACGTCACTTTCATGCACCTGCAGACTTTGAAGCAGAGAACCTTCGTGAAGGACGATACCCTCCTGGTGCGCTGCGAGGTGCTGACGCGCCTGGATTTGAACAGCCTCCGCAGAGAAGGCTTCCAGGCTCGCAGCGCCGATGGAGCTATGTAGCCCTCCAGGGTTTGACAGGGGGAATGGAGCCACCGGTCATGTTCTTCCTCAAGTGTGCTTCATCCATCCTTTGGTGTTTCTCAAAGGTCATAGCTGCCGACACAGTTGATCTTCACCTGACTAGAACTTTGTTGTTGCTGGAATCCTTCTTTTGGTTTTTCTTTTTCCCAGGATGAGGTCACGTGCTCAAGTACTGGGTGATGTTCTCTAAGCAATAAGCTACTTCTGTAGCAAGCTGACAAAATGAAGTGGTGTTAAGCCAAACTGAGCTGCCTTTAGGAATGTCCTACTGAAGTACCTGTAGATCTCGGGTCAAACTTCAGTCCTATCAGGGAAGACCTGTAAATCTTTGCACCTCCACCCTTTGGAACAGATACCCTAGCAGGGAAATAGCTAAATAAATAAAGGTGAGGGTTGGTTGGTTGGTTTGCTTCTCACACAGCATGGGAAAGTTGAGACAGCTTCTATACTAACTTACCTGAATGGACTGCTCTTGACATCTGAAGTCAGGTTAAGACTTTGCTCATATCACCTAGAGTTGAGGTATGCTTTGACTCTTCCCTCCTGCAGAGTTAGCTTCAGGAAGTTACATGTCGAAGTAGAGTTGGTAGTAGCATTTCTGAAAGACAAGTGGTGGTGTTGTGGTGAAGGGTAAGTGACTCTGAGCTGAGCTGACTGAAGAAATGGAGGAATGTGGTCTGAAAGTGCCCTCCTAATTCTCTTTTGTTTTGACAAACCGTTTTTGTAAGTGAATGCTCCAGGCCTAGCATGTCACTCACCATCACCAGAGAGCCAAAGGCACGGCATATGAAGGAGAGCCCATTGTGCTGCTGGGATCTCCTCCTAGGGCTGGACATCATTCAGGTTGCGAGTGGATGCATGAGCAAAGGTGTGCACTAACTAACCAGGGTGATGCAGAAGTTGTTTCCCTGTTGTTGAAAGCTGAATTTGTACCAAAGCTGAACTTGTGACCTGCATCTGTTGGAGCCATCCCTTGGTGTTGTGGGTGACACCTTGCCTCTGTCGTCTCCCATGAATTCTCAGGAGGCAGCTGGCTGTATTCACATCCAGCTATCAGGGGTGCTCGCTATCCCATTGGATAAGAGGAGCTGAAACCACCCCCCCTCAACACTTGGGAGAGGAAGAAAAGCCTATTCCTTAGTGTCAGGAAAAACTGCAATCCTCTCTGCTCTTGGGAAAAATCTGTAGTGCCTCATTTACCAAACACTAGATTGACCAGCTCAGGTATTCCTGAGCTTCCTCTGGCTGCATGTCTCACTGTCTCTTCTGTCCTGCTTGTTTGTATGCCACAGAGATAGGGTAGTTGTGACCAGGCAAAGCTGAGTAGTTCAAGTTGACTGGTGCTAAAAGAGTGTAACTTAACGATGGTGCTGATAAAATTCTGATTCTTGCTTTTAAAAGGAGGAAAGAAGAAAGTTTTATTCCCCCCCTAACTGAAGTGTGCAGTCTGCTGCCCAAGCAAGAACTAAGGCATACACCTAAGCATGGGTACATTGTTTCTCCAAGCTAATGAAACAACCTAAAGACTTGAAACACTGCAGCTTAGAAGATCCTGAAAAGCATTCCCAGTTATTTGGCCTCATGGAAGCAATCCCGTGGAGATGACCAGTGGGGAAAGTGCAGATGCTTAATCTCTACAGGGTTAATGAAAGGGGACTATAGGATATTGATTTGGGAGGATGCTCTGCCTACCTGCATGGGATTAAAAGTTCCAGGACCCAGCCTACTGCTTTGATCATTGTGTCCAGATGAGTAAGATTTGTTTTTCAGAGAGAATCTCTCAGCTGAAGAGGAATTGTGTTCAATGGAGTATTTTCACTACTGAAACATGAACCTTCTGGCTAACAGTAAACAGTCATATGTGTTATTATTTAGTGTATTCTGGGTGTGAGCACAGATCACTCTAAATAGGGAGAGACCCATGCTTTCAAGCTGTCTTTTTAAACCTCTGAAGTCATTTTTATACTGAGCAGCCTCATCCTGTTAGCTGAATTGTTTCAGTGCCTTCAGAGAAAGCAATCCTAGTAGCCCAAACCATTCTTAAGCAGGAGCTGTTTGTGAATGTGACCATGCCCAGACCTGTGCTGTGCACCAGTTCTCCAGTCATTTTCCAGCTCTGCTAGTTGTCTCTGTTTTTCCAAGATGCTCAAAGGCTACCATTCTCCTCTCTTTTCTATTTTTGGGGGTTTTTTTGGAGGGAGGCAGAAAAAAACACTTGTAATTTGAGGGCTTCTTCCTGCCATTGTTCCTTTCCCAACCCTAGTGATACTAACAAAAATGCCCTTAGTCTGTGTTCCAATAGTTGCTACCCAAGACCCACTAAGTGCATTAACACTTCCTTGCCTTTAGAAGCTTTGCATGATGAACTGAGTTGCTTTGAGCTCTGTCTGCTAGACCTGATCTACTTGGGAGGAAACTCAGGTTGGTGGCAGGTTCAGGAGTTGAAATGATTCAGCTTACTGTTGTACAAGAGCACAAAGCAATAGGGAATAGAAAGCTACTGCCTGTATAATGCCAGATGGGCCCCAGGAATATTAAATGCTTTAGTCACTGCTGCTATTCTACTGGGTTTGTATTTTAATATTACCAAGTAGAACTCTGAGTGATGCCAAGTTACTGTAATGTCAA
This sequence comes from Galbula dea, assembly GCA_013399015.1. NCBI lineage: Eukaryota > Metazoa > Chordata > Aves > Piciformes > Galbulidae > Galbula > Galbula dea. The sequence goes on along the minus strand of VWZX01003371.1, from coordinate 365,227 downwards.
AGAGCTTTAGAGAAGAGACTTTGACAGCTAGTCTGCTAAGGATCAGTTAACTCTTAAGTAGCTTGGAAAATGAGAAGTGTTATTGAAATGTTTATTCATCTACTTGTTCCATTTCTCTCTGTCTCTTCCTCCACCTTCCAAGCTGCTCTTCTTTTTAACTGCAGGTCCAGAGCTTTGTCTTGCAAACAAGAACTTCATCTTCTGCTAATGGAAGGCCTTAGGAGTCTGCATGACTATTATCTCTTATTCAGGCTTTTCTCAGGTTAGCACAAAGAGGTTCACTTTCTATATGAAAAGATATTTTTACTCAAACAGCCTCTTTATTTCCCCCCCCATCATTTTACCATGGTGGATTAAGGTATAATTGCTACAACTACTTAAAGGGAAGCAGAAGGCTGTGCAGTGCTGAGAGTTGTCTCGAATCAACCACTTCCCTGGGTAATTTCTTCAGGAATGGAGTTCTCCAGTTCTGTAGCTTGTGATGTTTTGGAGCACTGCTGGATCTCAAGGTGGTTTAGGAAGTGGCTTAGCTTCTTTTATCTTCCAAATCTCTGGTGTCTTGAATGTATCTTCAGCCAGCCCCTCTCCGTAGGTGCATTTGCAAAGCTGCTAAGGCACAAGTTTTCCAGTTCTAATATATTGCCAATGTGTTTTCTTTTGGGTTTTTTTTGCCTCTGAATGTCTTTCCCTGCAGGGCAGGGAAAATTATTTTGCTGAAAATGTTGGTATGTAATGTATATGTTGGGAGCTCAGATAATGTGAGAGGGAAAGCTTGTTTTGTAGGTGCTCTCACAATGAGCCTGATTATGTTTGCTGGCAAGGGATTAAACTTGCTAAGGAAATAGAAAAGCAGGGTGGCCCTTCCTGTTCTTAGTTAGAGACACTTTCATGTCAAACATACTGATGATGGATGCAGAAGATGATGCTGGGGTCAGTGTTAAAGGTTAGTGTGGGTTTGTATCTGAACAAAAGGAAAGTACTTCTCTTCCCTTGGAAGTACTGATAAATGGTTTAATATATTTTGTCATTAAAGCACAGCTCTATTTCTGACAGGACTTTAACAAATAAAGTAATGAAACTGTGTGCTCTATGTTCCTCCTTTACTCATCTAGAGGACTGTCCAAAAAGGGGAACTGGTACAGCACCTCTGGGCTGCTTTCTTTGTCCTGGGGGTTTCAGAGGTGGGTGGAGAGGAGCAAGGGACACCATGTATCATACATGCAGCAGCAAGGGGGCAAAGAATATATTTCAGGATCAAATCCCCTGTCCTTTACAAAAGATACCAAGAGTTTTATTCATTACTAGTGTAATTGAAAATAAACTGAGTGTTCTCATGATCACCCAGCTCTGTGAAACCCTGCACACCATCCCCTCTCTGGCCACATCCTGCTTGCTTGCTGCATTTGTCATAAAAAAGGAGGATGGGTTGAAGCTTTGCTGAAAGATAGATCAGAAACCAAAGGGAGGTCTTCTGGAAAGCAGAAACGTGTTTGCTTCAGGGCAAAAAGCGAGCTGATCTCAACCACAGGGATTCTGCAGCTGGTTTTTAACACCATCTATAGGAAGGGAAGTCAGGCATACCCCTTTTGAACCTTTTTTGACCCCAGAATGACCCCAAAGTGCTAACGGATGACCTCTAGTAATCCCTGTGGCTGGGGTTACTACAGGTCAAATTGTGCTCAAAACCAAGTTTGACCTAGAGTAACCCCAATGACCCCAGAATGACCTTCATGTAACCCCAGTGACCCTTTATGACCCCAGAATGACCCCAAACTGCTAGTTGATGACCTCAAATAACCCCTGCAGCTGGGGTTACTACTGGTCAAACTCTGCTCCAAATCGCATTTGACCTCGAGTAATCCAAATGACCTTCAAATAACCCCAGTGACCTTCTAGTAACCACAAAGTGATAATTAATGATGCCTGATAACATCAGTCCAGGGCTTACTATAGGTCAAGATATATTGATAGTGATATATTTTTTTTAATACATTAACCTGTAGTAACCCTGAGCTGTTAATTGATGACTTCTGATAAGCCCTGAACAGAATTTTTGGGGTGACCTCCAGTCTTCTGTATGTCTTGTGCTGTCCTTTAATAAGCAACCCCCGAGAGAATTTGTGTTGTCTAATTGCCCTTTAGTTTCCCCCCTCCCCCTGTGAATTGGGAAACTCCAGTGACTCCTGCAATGGTGGTGTTGGAGAGTGAGGGAATTTCATGGGACAGAAAGGAAACTGCAACTTTTGGCACACAGAAGAGGATCTGAACTGTTTATTTTTCTGGGGGGGGCTGTGGGAGAGGCAGGGGCTAAGGGAGGGGCAGCGGAAGCTTGTGAGGGGTGTGTGGGCGTGCCTGCTAGCGGACCTGGTTGAGAACCACTCCGGCAGCGGTAGAGACACGCCCTCACAGGGACAGATCTGATTGGGAGCTAGTCCCCGGCCAGCTTCTCTGCGCCGCCGGAAGCGCTTTCCCGGCTCCGGGCCACAGCCACTCCCGGAGCAGATTTTTGAAGTCTCGTCGCGATCTGTAACAGCGCTGTCTGATCTCTTTTACCAGCCACCTACGTGTATAATACTGCCCCTTTTCACTTCCGGGGAGCCGCTTATCTCGCCCCTTCGCTCTGTTCCTCTCTGCCCTTGTCAGCGGCTTGGTTAAGGTGTTACTGGCCGGCGGCGGCGGCTGTCCCTCAGTGCATTTTTTTATTTCCCCTCACATGTCGCTCCCCTCAGAGCAGCCTTCTCGTTGCCGACCCCCTCGGAGCACCTCGTGCAGTGGCTCGAGTCGGCGACCAGCACGCGGGATAGCTCTTCTCCCACCAACTCGCACCTCTGTCCCTCCCCTTAATACTTCCGTCTCGCCTCTCCGTCCGTCTCTCGGTGGAGTTTTTATTTTCCTTTACATTTCTCTTCCCTCAGGACAGCCACCTTCATCGCCACCTCGCCCTTGGTGCAGGTCCTCCCCCTACCCCGCCCGGTGCAGATCTATCGGTCCCGTCTCGCTACACGTTTCCGTGGCTCCTGGCGGCTATCCCTCGATGCGGCTCTTCTCTCGCCGCTCCCAAACCTCCCCTCCCCTGAGCGCAGGCTTGTCGGTGCCGACCCCGCCCCGCGGTGCAGCTCTTTCTATGGCAAGGTCGGCAATCAGAACAGCGTACGTTCTTCTCTCGGTGCCTTGCACTTCCCTCCCTTCCCCTCAAGCTCCCTTCCCGGCTCCTCGCCCGTCCCTCCGTGCAGTTTTTATTTCCCCTCACATCCCCCTCCCCTCAGCGAAGCCTTCTCGGTGCAGCTCTTTCAGTGACTTGGGTCGAGGACCACCGCCTGGCACCTCCGTTCCCCGGGTACAGGTCTTTCGGTCACACACTTACTTATTTTTTTTTATTTACCCTAGTATCATGTCCCTCCCCACGTCGCAGATGTTATTTGCCCTACGAGCAGGTGCCTGTCCTGAGCGCAGGCTTGTTGGTGCTGACCCCGTCCCTCGTAGCAGCTCTTTCGGTGACTCGGGTCAGCGACCTGATGGAGGTTTATGACAGAATTGTATGGACAAGGAGAATAAATCACTTACCTGAAGAAGAGGAGATGATAGAGTAAAAAGAGCAGATGGATTCGGTGCGATGGGAAATGACTCAGTCTTGGTAATTACCCAGTTAGAAGGTAACAGACAAGACTGGGAGGTGATGAGAGGAAATCCCTTCTTCCCATTATGACAGCTCTTCCAGGAGGTTTTCTCAAGTGCATAACCATGAGGGTAGAGTAGAGCTACCCTGTGCCCTTGTCACAGCTGTGTGACATAGTGAGTGGTGGAAAACTGTAACCCCAGACTAGAACTCTGTATCCCAAAATTCAAGTGTTTCTCACACCATGACTCTGGCCCGGGGACAGAGTCTTTGCTCTTCATTTCCAGGGGCCTGAGCCTCAGCAGGCTGAGAGCATCTTCAGCAGAGAGCAGCCACCCAATGCTGCCTCCCTGCTCCCGATAGCTCCCAGCCTCCCCCAGTCTGCCTGTAGAAGGTATGGGCTCGCAGAGGCTTGTGTGCATCTGATGCAGCTGTAAAAGTGATGCTCAGGACCAGTGTGCTTTACAGAAGAACTTTTGTTTACTCCAGTTTACAAAGTGAAGCCAGCAGCTTTAATTCTCCCTAAAAACCAAAACAACTGAGGAAGTGCATGATTCCAAGTGGCTTGGTGCAAATGTTTGCAAAGTAACAGACACAACAATCAAAAGAATTCCAATTCTACATACATGTAAAACAAAAGAGATTCAAGTTAAAACCAGGACTTTGGGATTCCTAGTAGCCCTAGAGGTGATCCAAGAATATGTCAGGAAATAAATAAATCGTCCCAATTTCCACCATAAAAGAGGGCACTGCTCACTAATCCAAATGGCTCAGGTATTTGCAGAAGGCAAATGGGTTGGAGCAGAAATAGAAGCAGAAAAGCATTTGTAAGAGGGAACTGAAATGCTGCAGGATGGTCACTTCCCCATGTGCCCTACTGTGACTAAGAGAAGGCTTTAAGTCACTGCAAAGGACCAAAGAAATTCCTTTGGAGCAGGATGCCACCATCTGCCCCATACTGGAGGCACCAAGGTAAGACCAGCGTGGTCTGTGTCACCACAGAGCTTCTGAAGCTCCATGGCCACCCTAGTGCAGATGACAAACAAGTAAGTTGGCCTGGTCAGTCCAATTTATGACTAGGAGGGCAATTTTCCTAGAGTCCATCTGGAGGGAAGACTGCTTTAAAGCCACATCTTCCTGGCCTCTGAGGAGGAGGCAGCAGCCAGCACAACTAAAGCTCTGTTCTTCAGCATGAGAAGGACACTGAGGTGCTGGAGTGTGTCCAAAGAAGGACAATGAAGCTGGTGAAGAGTCTAGAGCACAAGTGTTGTGAGGAGCAGCTGAGGGAACTGGGGTTGGTTAGCCTGGAGAAGAGGAGGCTCAGGAAGGAGGTTGGAGCAAGTGGCAGTTGGTCTCTTCTCCCAAGGAACAAGTGATATGATGAAGGAAATGGCTTCAAGTTGTGCCAGGGGAGGTTTAGGTTGGATATTAGGAACATTTTCTTTCTCCAAAAGGGTTGTCAAGACCACCCAGGCCAGTGCTGGAGTCACCACCCCTGGGAGATGGAAAAGATGTGTGGATGAGGTGCTGAGGGACAGGTTTTGTGGTGACTTGGCAGTGTTAGGTTAATGGTTGGGCTCTATGATCTTAAGAGGTCTTTTCCAACCTTACATGGTTCTATGTAAGCCTAGCTGGTGATCCAAACACTTGGTAGTTCCAAAGAGGTTAACAGCTAGGGTGCCTTAGGTGGCTGCCAGAAAAAGCAGACCCTTTCAAGTACCTCTTTCAATATTTGGAAACCCCAGGAGACAAAGCAACAGCCTTGTTACCCAAATCATCATCTGCTTTTCTTTTTGCTGTACATGCTACCCAGGACAAATCCTGACAGGCTGGAGTGGTACTTTTGGTGCAGCCAGTGAAGCAGAAAACACTTAATGCCCAACAGAAGGAGGGCAGATTCTGCAGGTAATGTCAGAGCATGCAAAAAAAAAATATCCTGAAGGCTGATTCTAATCTTCTGTTTCCTTGTCAAGACAGATTTATCTACAGTCAGTACCACAGGGACTCGGCTGGAGTGGTGCTGGTGCCATCTATAGCCATATTTGAAATAGGACTTGATGCTTCAGGCAGCATTTCGGTTCACCTCTAAGCCTGTAATTACACTTGCAGATCTGCTTAGCAAGACATCAGCAGAGTGTCCCAGGGGACTGCTCCAACAGATTGGTTCTGTTCCCACAGAAGCAGCATTTGAGTACCAAGTGATGCTCCAAATCAGACACTGTGCTGCCTGACACAGACACTTGCAAACTGGACTCACTCCTGATCTTCAAAATAAAACCAGACTGCACAGAGCCCTTACTTTGTCTTAAAAGCAACACTGCACTGAGTCAGATACCACTGGAGGTCAGGAGTACTTCATGAATACACTACCAAGACAGGGCTCCTTTCTACACCCTGCTGGTTATCTTTGGTCTCAGGAAATCTGCAAGTGCTAGAAGTAGGAGAGCAGCTGAAGGATGAAATCCTGTTTGCCACCTCCTGCTCTGCAAACACAATGGTCCAGTGCTGAGAAGAAGCTTTATGTCTCCTGCACAAGTGCAGACTCTACCCAGCATCTCCTTCCCACAGGAATCCATTTAGATTTCTCCTTTTGCTGTAGCCCTATGACCAATTTGAGAGCAAATCGATGCCAAATGCCAAGATGCTCAGGACTGTATTTTGTCCCCAGTTTACATACCCACCTCTCCTTTGCACCCAATTTACACCGCCACCACTACCACCCCCCGCTTTGGGAGTACATAAGAAGTACTCAGCTGGGACCATGTTGTCCTGGTTTGGGTTAAAACAGAACTAATTCTGTTCAGTAATTTTACTTTTTAGCTGAAGCTCCTCTAAGAAACTGCACTTTCTGAAACTAGCAGCATGTTTTCATAGACACTGCCAGCTTCTAGCGGTGATAAGGCCTAATGTTTAGATTTACTGCCAGGGATTGGTATGCAGAGCAAGGTCACTGCTAAATCTTGTGTCTCCTGTTGGGGGGTGCAGGGTAAAGGCTGCACCTTCAGGGAGGAGCAGACAGGGCAGATGACCCTAAACTGACCAACTAAAGTATTCCATCCCATATACGTCATATTCGATATATAAGCTGGGGGTCAGTCCCCCCTTGCTAGATTTTTCTTTGATCTTTCCTTGTTGGATCTTTCCTTGCTAGATTTTTTCCTTGTTGGATCTTTCTTTGTTAGATCTTTCCTTGCTAGATTTCTCTCGGGGGATTCTGATTCCTGATTCCCTTGTGAGATTTCCCTTTCCTGACTCCCGGATTGCTGGATTGTTTTCCTGCGCTTCAGTGATCCCTAAGTTCCTGCATCCAGCCCCAGGATCCAGCCCCTGAGCCGGACTCATCTGCTGCTGAGGCCTACTGCCACAGTATCAGTGGTGACATAGCTACCATTGAGGGCAGTTTGGGTTCGGTACTGGGTTCTGCACATATTTGTATATACTTCATTTAACATTATTGTTATTATTAAAGTAGTTTTAGTTTTATTTTCCAATCCACAAGTCTCTCTGTCTCTCCCTTATCCCCTTTCCCTTCCTGTGGGGGAGGGCGAAGGGGGTAAGGGGGAAGCATCTGTCATTGGGTTGGTGGTCAGCCCAGCCTCGACCCTCGACACATGTATACTCAGACCTGTTCAGATCTGGTGAAAGAAGGTCTGATCTGTTCAGATTTGGACTTTTCATGCATAGCCATAGGAGGCAAAGTGAAGGATCTCCTTTTCTCACAAGCCACCTAAGCAGATCTTTCTGCAGGATGCAAATGGCTTCACCCCTGAGATCAACTTTAAAAGAGAATAATGCAGCCCTCAGCGATCACCACTCCAGAAACAAAGACCACATTTCAGCACAGAACTCTCTGCTGCAGGAGCAAAGAGCAAACAAGCAGCACAAAGCTGGGAAAGACAAAGAAAAGCAGAAAGAGGCTAATTTGTATCATAGCAAAGAAACAGAAGAAAAACCTGAGGCCAAAGGGTTTGGACTAGTAAGAAGAAGAAAGCTTACAGAAGGCAGACTGCTCAACAGCAAAACCTTTCCAGCCCTCAGTGCTCATTTGGGAGCAGCCTGCTACCTCCATCACCACCACACTCCCAGATAGGCCAGAAAGAAGCCTAGAGAGCATTCCCAAAGAGACAGAAGATCCCTCAAGGCCATTTCAACGACATGAGCAGAACTTCACTTTCTCTCTTTCCTCCCAGCAGACACAACACGACTCTTTGTCCAGCTTAGCGCATACAGTTCTCCTCCGCCCAGCACGACCGCTTCTAGCTGAGCGACGTGCAGTTCATCTCTGCAGAGTCCTGCCTACCCGCTGCCATCACTCCCTCTGGCCCATCAGCAATGCTGGGCTCACTGGAACACTGCCTGTGGCTGAAACTGGGCTGGAGAAGGAGGCATTTGTCGGTGCTGTCTGACTCCTCAATCACCATCCCCGTGTGCATCATGGAGGCCATTGCCAGGAGCTGAATATCCGAGTGAGCGTTGGCCACGGTGTGGCGCCGGATGCTACCGCATTTCTCCAGGTAAGCCTCCCCCTCCTGCTCTGTCAGCGGGGTCAGGGCCATCTCGCCGGGCTGTCGGCTCGTCACCACGTGAGAGGAGTAATTCAACGCACCGGTCTTAGGACGGGATCTGGAGTAGCGTCTCTCTGGAAGGGAGAAAGGAAGCAGCAATGGTCAATAGGGCACAAGCAAAGCATTGCTTGTACTGCTAGGCTGGCCTCAGGGAAGAGAGGGGGCTCAGCATATGGCCACGGAACATCCAACCTCGTTACCAGCAAGGAACAGGTAAGGTGCACTTTAGGTCGTGCTGCTGGGGTTTGGGAGGGAGGTCTGTCTCCCTGCTGTAAGGCAACAGTGCTGCTGCCTATGAGAGAAGTGAGCCAAAAAGTTTCTTCAGAAACTTGAGAGGTTACAGAAGTGTAGATCATCTTGAAGGTCCCCTCCAACCGGGATAATTCTATGGTTCAGCATCCTGATGCTCTCCTCTCTTGCCTAGGGAGGTGAGGACCAAGTAGGAGCTGTTCTGTGCAGGGTCACTAAAATGGGTGACACTAAAGCAGCATAAGTCCCCAAAGAGCCATCCAGTGAGGACCTGAGTCTCCATCCCTTTCACTGGAAGACTTTTCTTGGGAGATGCCATTAGCTGGTCTTAATGTGACATTCCTGGTGAGATTCCTGACACAGTGCTGCCTCTCCAGCTGCCTAGAGAAAGGTGGTTCTGCCAGCACTATCCCATAATTTAAAGAAACATTTAATCCACTTTAAAACATCTGCTTTGGGAACTAGAGAGTGAAAACACCTGAGTGCACAGTGACAGCCCACAGCAGCCTGGGGGAAATGCACAAAGGAGGAAGGCAGTACTTAAGATGAAGGTGGTAATAGAATTGATTGTTGCAAGGACTAGGATCAATTAAAGGGGAAAAAATGCCTGGCTGAAAACTCCCAACCCAAGGTGCAGTCCCCAGCCCTGTGCCATGAAGCACCATTTCAATTCTGACACTGAAAGCTTTAAGAAAAGCAAGAATCTGTGTTTGTGCCTTGGCAGCACTGCCATATGATGTTAAATGCCTCATGTGGACTACCTCTGAAGCAGCTGATAAAGCTATTCCCTCCCTCTCTGTTTCTCACCAACTTCCTTGAAGTGCAGGGTCTCATTTCATAAAGTCAGAAGCCTTTAAACCATATCACATATTTCCACCAAGACTGAAAAGACAGAGTAACGAAAAGCAAAGCAAAGCAGCTCATCACTGAAGGTTATAAAAGGGGTTTGGAAGCTTGCATCAGGAAGAAAAGCAGAAAACAAACTCTATATTATTGCAGGGAGGAATGGGTGAGCAGCCAAAACTCCACCAGAGGCAGCAGCCAAGCTATGACAACACTTCACCCCCCTGCTGCCAGCAATACATGCATTCAAAATGGTTCATTTTGTGCTTAAGAATGTGTGCAACAATTTCTGAGGCTGATTAAAGCAGATATACTCTTCAGGTGTCATCTGCAGCAGCAAACTGTAGTGTTGGAGGGCACTGGGACCTGACTCTTGAGGAAATAAAATATCCACAGATGATTTTTGTGCCACAGAATGAAGATCCTATATGATGAAAAGCAGGTAAAAGTTAGGCTAAACTCAGGAACATTCATTTATTGCTTTCCTTTCCCCTCTTTGCTTTCTTGGCCCAAAAGACAGTCTCTCTAGTGAGTTGTTCTATTTTAGTGCATTTTGGCCAGGAACACAAACTAGGAGGAGCTTCTGAGGGATTTCTTTGCAAGGAAATTACCTACTGAAGGGAATCCTGCTGTGGCAGGGGGGTTGGACTAGATGATCTTTTGAGGTCCCTTCCAACTCCTAACATTCTGTGATCAGCAGTGATGTTAGGTTTAACACATGGAGGAGGAGGAACAGGAAAAATGTTTTCTCTTCTTCCCTGTTCCCAATTTAAACACTGTTTTTTAGATAACTGGATGCCTTCAGCATGCTCCATCCTTACAGTGCAAGTTATGGCTAATTTACATGAGCAAAGCAAGAAAGGTGGTAATTCCAACTCCTAATATTCTGTGATTCTGTGTAATAGAAGAGCAGGTGGGGACACTGCCCCTCTACAAACCTGCTCTGTGAGCTCTCCTGTCCCCTTTCACGCCTATCCCTAGTGCACTCCTCTCTCAGTTTAAATCAAGTTTGAGATGCAGCAGCCAAGAAGGCTGAAGCCTTATGTGTATTCACAGCTGTGATCAGACACCTCCAGTCACGTTTCTCAACACTTGTTTGTCCTGAAGGCCAGCTGGTATGAAATAAGTTTTTCTGAATGGCACTAAATGCCCTGTTCAGCTGGCAGAAATCCAGGATGGCTAAAACTTCAGTACAGGTCTGTTACCTATCTGCCAAACTACTCCAGCAGCATGCAGAAGTCCATAAACAGCAAAACAATCAAATTGCTCAAAGTTCAACTTTTATGATGGAATGTAGTCTAGGTTTCGCCTCAAAATCAGTTCTGTAAATCAATGCTGAACTGTATAACCATCTGCAATTGCATAAAAGACATGTAATTGCCCAATAACCACAAGAGTAAAAACCCTGAGCCACAGCTTGCCTAAAGCAATGCCGTGTGTTTGTTACAGGCACAGTCTGTCTGAGTGCTGCTATCACCTTCTACCACAGGACCATCTTTTCCCCTGTGCTGCCAAGGTGTAGTGTAAGACAGGCTGCTTGTCTCCAGCTTGCTACAATTTCCATCAAAGCAAAAGCTAGAGCTTATAAAAGCAGAGAAAGACTGGAGCTTGTCTTCACTTGTTCTATTTAAATCTTCTTGCCTTTGTATCACTATGCCCATTTCTCAGCTAGCAAATCTCTTCTGTCTGACCATGCAGAGCTCCTGGATCACATGTGGAGAAGTTTTCCACTCTAAGTGTCTCCTTCTGAGTTTAAACACAGATTGATTTATTTATTTTCTTAACAGAGTCCTCAGATAAAAGACTCCATGCAAAAAAAAACCCCAAACCTGTAATCCCTCAGCATCAGCATCCAGCAGTTTTGCTGTTGGCAAAGGCTGGCTGATGCAGCAGTGAGCATGGGGATCCAGGGAATGCAGGCAGCTGAAGTGGGCTAGCAGGCAGGGACAGAGAGCAGGCAGCTGTGTCCAGTCTCTTACTGAAGTGAGAGCAATACATCAGGCATGGGAGTCTTAAAACCCAGTTCATCCCCAGTGAAAGGGGAGACTTTGCATATCTGCATGTGTATGTGTGTGCAGTGGTGGGCAGTAACAGCTCACTCAGTGATGGAAAATAAAGCATCACAAAACTCTACAGTCAGAAACATATTGATCAGGACCTTCTCAAAGGTGTCTTAGCCTTTGTTTTCTGTCTGCCATGGAGTCATGCACTTTCTCCTTTGGTAGCTCAGATGTGCAGTGCCTCACATGAACCAACCTGAGTACCCCAAGGAGCTGCTGTATGACATGCACATCTTACCAAGCAAGCAGGTGCTACCAGGGAAGCTGTGATCCTCACACAAACCCAAGTATGGTGATACCACCTGCTTGACCAGTTCTTCCAGCTGTAGGTAGCCCTCAGTAGGGCCAGCAGGCTCGTGGACACTCTGAAATTCAAACATCAAAAGTCATCATTACCTTATCCAGCTTTTGAGTAGAGCCTGAGGTCTGTCAAATATCTCTGCAGCTGAGTGTCTCAACCATATTGGTAAACCATTTGGAGCAGTGCAGCTGACAAGCCCAAGTGGAGGTTCAGGTGCCATTCAGGTCACAGCCATAACCCTATGGACACTGAGCAGCTAGCTGTCTTTCTTCTGACCAAGGGACAGGAAGGTACAAGCTATGATCACACTCAGGACTTGTAATTATATTATTGCTGTAATTATAACTCCAGCAATACCATTATACCAGATCACTTCTACCAGGAAACATCTCTCTGTAGAAATGCCCTACCACACCTCAGGCAAAGGCCTGCTCTTTCCCTTGGCAGGCCTGCAGGAAAAACCTGCTCTGTAGTTCAGCTTACAGCTGTGAAGATGGTAGATAACACTAACCAATTGAACAGTCATTTCAGACACTGTTCACAGAATTAACTTCCTGCAAAGCCTCAGTAAGTTTTCTGTCTCAAACATGTTGCTTTGAGACCCTCTTTGTACTCAAGGTTCTTCTATTCAAACATTTCAGGGAAACTGAACTAGCACTTCAGTGCCTCCTGCTATCAGTCTAGTTTGCATCACTGGCAACACCAGAGCAGCAAGAACTCATCCAGAAATACTAGACCATATTATTAGATAACCTCATGACTTAAAGAATCATCCTCACTAATCCCTAATTAAATCCTCCTCATCATGGGTAATTCTGAGACCTGGAAAATCCACTTGGTGTTTGCTGGAGGACCTGATCCTTGGCTGACTTGTGCAGCTTATAGAAGTAACAGAATTGCCCACTTAGCCACTGTGCAATTTTGATTCTACTTCAGAAAGCTTCCTTCCCCACCACCCATTATGAGGTAGAGTGGAGAAAAAAACAAGAGAGAGAGGAACCCACAGAGCCACCTGCAATATGGCACTTTGCAGGGGCAATATGAAAAGATAGAACAGCTGGCATACTTGACAGTATTTAGCATGCTTGGAATGTATTCTTTGGAGGTCTGGATAAAGAGGAGAGTCCTCATAGAAGGTCTGAATCTCTTGGGAGAGGCCTTTAGAAGATGCATAGCATGTTGCTTGCTGCCAAAAGGTATTCCTCCTCTCACAGGCACTGCTCAGCATCCCTGCCAGCCAAAGGGCCAGCTCTGGGCAGCCAACAGCCACAGTTTGTTCTTATGCCCAAGTCCCCTGTGACTGAGACTCACCCTGTCACTGCAAAGCTGAGAAACAGGAGAACTGGGGCATTCAGATTCAAAGAGGCATTCAGAGAAGCTGGGAGACAAAAAGTTATGTGAAGAGAGTCCTGAAACTGCTCCTAGCTGGGAAGCAGAGGTACCAAGAAAAACAGAGGCACCAAAGAGCAGAACCCTGTCCTTTCACAGCAGCATCCTTATTTGTGCTCATGAAAGTTCAGGACATTCAAATTCAGCTCTCATTTCCACATTTACCACTCTCAAATAAACACATCGCTTCCCCTTCAGCACACCTTCTACCCTGCTCACTCTCCTTTCCAGGGTTGATATTAATTCACTGAGGTCAAGACACCCAAGTGGAGTCAGAGGAAGAAGAGCAGAGGCTCCTCACCTGCAGAATTAACAGCATCTGGACAATGGAAGCTGGGAGCTTTGTCTGAACCAGAGGAAGAACTTCTTCCAGCTTTACTTTTAGCAAGACCAAGTCTCTGAAGCCAAGAAGAGCAATCTGACGGATGGTCAACTCTTGACCCTAGAAGACACAGGAGGCAAAAGCCAGGAGTTGGTAAAGGGACATGTGAGCATCACACCAGCACCTGTATGCACACAGACAGACAGGGTCTCTCCTGCCCATTGCTGCTGTGGCTAAGCACCTCCTAGCTGCTCCACTGGAGGATCCATGCTACTCTTTGGTCACTTCTCTCTCAGTCTCTGTCCCACACAAGTTCTGAAATGAGTAACAACTCATCTGAGGCATGGCTAGGTTGGGAATGAAGCCAAAAATGGGTCTGGATTTCACCAAAAGACTATGTATTTGTGAAACCCAAGTGCCATCCAATTTAGGCACCAACATCCAGAGCCCAGAATGGATTCAGTTCATGGTTTTGGTAGGGAAAGAGGTCGACACAAAAGTATTCCTAAGCCTGCCTCTGCTCTGTGCTGGATCCTCTTTTTGCTCAACATCTGCACTTTAGGCCTTGCTGATATGACAAAAATCCATGATCCTTTCCATTACAGTTTGTAGGATTTAGGCTAGAGCAAAGCTAGCCAGACTGCTTCTACCAAACATCCCTGAAAAAGGCAACAGCTTTGATTTCCACTCCAAGGTGCTCTGTGTCCTCCCAGTTATTTTTTCACATCCACAGCACAAGTGAGCAGGCTCAACAGATGAAGGTGTTGCAACATTTCTCAGTATATTTACACCCAGCTGGATTCCATTTGGCACTCTGGTGTTGCCACCTTTCCCTCTGCTATGCTTAACATCTGCATGACTTTCTCTTGCTCCACTGCAGCCTAAAAGCAGAAATTTTTCCTCTCAGCCCTGCCCAGCACTTTCCAGCCTGAGGAGTTTCCCTTGTTCTTCCCAGCATGTTAATCTCTGCCCCATGCTCTGTTTGGGAACCATTTTATGGTCTCCATAACAAACTCAACGTGGCAAATATTTAGCTGGAAGGAATTAACAACAGTTACTCATTAACATGTAATGGGTTTTATGTCATAATTAACAGCATCATCAATAGGTAAACACAAATTAAAGGCAATAGTCTGGCCTGGCCATAAGAAAAGCACTTTGCTGGGTGTTTAGAAACATGGAGCTGTAGAACATATCTCTAAACTGTTATTTCAGCAGTTGCACACTTTTTTATTTATATCATGCAGTTTAGCCCCATTAACTTCAGCCCCCATTTCAAAATGCAAACCTTTTTGCTGTGCCAACCAAAACAAGATTTGCTATTCTTTTTCCACACCAAGCAGTTACATCAACAGCTGCAGCTATATAAAAGCCAGTGACCTGTTTACATAGTTTCCCTCTGTACAGCAATTTAACTAACTTGGCTGCTTAAAGGTCATATTTCTGCAGCAGCTAGGAGCCTTGGGTTTAAACTTAGCTGAGATAGGAAGTTACTTCTAGTTCCTACCTTTGGCCACAGAAGCTCACACATTTGGCTGACTTACTTTCACTCTGAATGGGCAGTTGCTGGGATCAGAGAAGTGCACAACTAAATAATGATGTTGACATTTGCAGCCAAGGGTGAGGAACCTACAACAATCTCACTTTCCCATCTACCAGAGTAGCAGTGCATGAAGAGTTGCAACTCTCTGGAAGAGGTCTGCTAGAGGAGGTGACCCCATAGAAAGAGGTACATGCAGGTCCCTGCTTGGAGGAAAGGTCTCCAATCTTGTCATTAAGGCACTGGCCTGGGATATGAGCAATTTCTTATTTCTTGCTGCACCAGCAGCTCTCTCTGTTGTAGCCTAGGGCAACTTACTCAGAGTCCAATTTTCAGCAGTGTTTTAAGTGCTTTAAATTGTGTAGGACTTGGGTGCCTTCAATGCTTTCTATATGCTGTCTATTACCTTTTAGTTCCTCCTCTGGAAAATGACAATCCTTGCCTAACTTCACAGCTTCTATGAAATCCTTTTGAGAGACTCAGATATTGTGACAAGACAAATACAGGAAGAAAGTTATGCCTTCAAAGAATCTCATCATGCCATAGTCATGCTTTCACCACCACCACCAAGTTACTTCCAGAAGCTGCAGCTACTGTGCAATAACTTTAGCTCAGTTTCTCCTTAGAGACATTTCATAGCAGGGGAGTAGATTTCTCTGCTAAGTGGGAGGATTATTAGCATCAGTGGGTATGATGATGGGTATGGACAGTTAGCTCACCTGTTTGCCCACTGCACACAGAGCTGCAATGCAGACAAACCTCTGCTTCAATAGATTAGGTCACTCCCTGGCTGGGAATTAGTTGCACAAGGAAAGAAAGGGAGGATGTATTATAACTGTGCAGGTTTACCTGCCAAGCACCTACCTTTAAGCATCTGCAGCAAGGAAAGAATGAAAATAAACACAGCAGAAAGGTTAGTGTCTGTCTTTGCAGAAGTCTTTCCTCATTGAGGAAATGCCAGCTTTAACAGGATTAGAGGAAAAGGGCAACCTTGGAGCTTTACCTGCTGCCTTTCAAACAATACAAGGGAAAAATAACCTAAGCAGGCTCTGAAAAGCATGTCTTGTGGAAGAGGCAAAAGCCAAGAGGAGGAGGGTAGCATTTCCAAGAGTGTCAGTCTTCTCCTGAGGTGTATTTTTCCCTTCCTCTGGTGGAAGAGAATATCAAAATAGGCTGGGGAGGTACTCAGACTGCTCATATGGAAACCCTGACTAAAGCTACATGAAAAAATGATACAGCTCAACACTCCTGATGGGATAATCAGCTTTCAAAATACTCAGTGCACACAGGTCTTACATAAAGTTGTTCATTCATTCTCTACCCACAGATTTACTTGTCCCCTTACTGAAGCTTCAAAAAAAAACAGTAGGGAATTTTCCAAAGGTACAACTGGGACACAAGCCCTCCAAAAGCAGTTAAGGCAAGTTAAAGACATTTGCTCCTGATCTAGTCTTCAGATTTGTCCCTCTGAAGACAAGCTGTCAGCACTGCCATCTGCACCAGCAGCCCCAGCTGTTTAAAACCAGAAGAACTGTGAATGCAAATGGCCCAGAGCTTCAGTCAAAACAAGGCAGAGCCCACAGTTAAGCTAAGTTAGCTAAGCCCACAGCTTAGCTAAGCACAGACAGAGGGTAGGCAAATGGCAACAAATTCAGCCCAAAACACTGTGCCTGCCCAGTAAATTTTAGCAGTCCTCCCTACACAGTTAATGCTGGCTTGGGCAAGATCTGCTACCTCCCAGTTCTAGTTTAAAGGTTTTGAGACCTGTTTAGGCACTGGCCAAACAGTGCTGCTAGAACAGGGAGAGAAGTTTCCACATGCCATTAGCAGACACTGGAGTTGCATTGCCACACCTGAATGAAGACTACATTGTAATATTAAGATTACCTGAACTGGGTAGAATATTGCCTGGAGTGTAGGAAGAGTCTCTGTAAAGTAGTGATCCCAGATTTCAGACAGGACATCAATGCGATCCTCACCTGCAGGAACAGGGAGAGCAAGAGGGAGCAAGAGCTTCAGCAACAAGGACATTAAAATCACATTAAATTTTCCTCAGACAAGAGATACAAACCCACTCTTCACATTGACAATTTCCATCCAAAACTGGACATTGGTGACAGAGGTACAAGGCTGTGCCCATGAATTGCTCTGTCACTTACTGCAAAGAAAACAGCTCTGTGCAAAGCACGAGACCAATTCCAACCAAAGAGTGAAGCCCCTCTTCAGCTGGAGGCTTTAGCTCCTCAGGAGAGGATGCTGTCAGCTCACAGTCAGCATGTGAACCAGGCTCTTCTCAATGTCATCCAATGTTAGGACAAGGGGCAATGGGAGCAAGATAGACCATAGGAGTTTTAGTGTTAATATGAGGAAGAATTTTTTCACAGCAAGGGTGAGGGAACACTGGCAAAGGCTGCCCAGGGGGGTTGTGGAGTCTCCTACTCTGGAGACATTCAAGGCCCACCTGGACTTGTTCCTGTGTGACCTTATCTAGGGAGTCCTGCTGTGGCAGGGGGTTGGACTTGATGATCTTTCTAGGTCCTTTCCAACCCCTAACATTCTATGATTCTATGTGAACCCACTAGCACGAGAACATGGCCACACACCAGCAGCTGGATCTGAAAACCAGCAGGTCACAGCCAACACCAACTGTTCTGCAGCAACTGAGAGAGGGAGAGCACTTAGAGGATCTGAGCCCCCTCCAGCATCTCCCCACACCCAAGCACAGGCAGAGCAGCCAGGATTCTGATAAGCCACAAAGCCACCATTCTCCTCTCAAAGGTGGCACTTGGGAAGGTCCTCAAAAGAAATCCACTTATAGTCACCCCTCCTAAGACTCTCTGACTCCAACAAACATCCTCACACATCGGTGGGTATTTAAAATGAAGGCAGACTAAGTTATGCAACTGGTGATTCCCAGAACAGGAATACAACTGTGGTCAAAAGCCTGTTCTTAACAAACAAATGCTTTCCTGAACACAACCATGCAAATAAGACATCTTAAATAACACTCATAGGCTTGACTTAAGAGCTCTGTGTTCCTCAGCATTTGGGCCCAAATTCTCTATGACTTTTAGGAGATCTTTCCCATCTTGCAGGCCAAAAGTTTACAATGTTTGGGGGTTTTTAAGTTTTAGATACATTCCCCTGAAATTTCAGGTGCAACTACAGACCCAGGTTTAATAACACAAGTTTCTGACAAAAGAGTTTTCCAGGACACCTTCCACAGAGCCTCAGCTGGAGCTCACAAGCAGCCAAGACTCCAGGAACAGTAACATAAGACAGCTGCTCTAGACAGCTTTGAAGGCTCAGCCTCAAGGGTACTAAAGGCCCAGGACAAGAAACTGGAACATACTTAAAGATGCAACTCAAAGGAGCCTTATCACTGTGTACTGAAGTGCTTTCAGCATCTGGAGATTTCCATGCAGGCTCTTACTGTGCTGCTTAGGACATAGTCAGAGAGCAGAGCCAGCAGGATCAGATCCTGCAGGTCTTTCCTTTTGAGCAGAGCACCCACTGATGACCACAGAAGGGTTCAGAGGGAGGTTTCACTGTCTCAGGTATGACACTGGCTTCAAAACTGGAACTGCAGGCAGATAAGCACCTCCCCAACACCCCCGTAACAAACTCCTATTACCAGAAACTGCCAACTGTAAGCAACAAAGATAACAGGAAACAGACTAATTGAATCTTTAAATCTTTTCCTCCTCTGACTCCTCCCCAGGACTGCAAGGCTTTGGTGTGTGGAGCCAGAATGAAATGTCACAGAATGCTTCTTCTGAAGAGGAAGAGGGAATGGTTTGTTTCTTCAAGCAAATATAAATCCTGCAGGAATTGAGGGAGATTCTGACAGTCTGTCTAAAGAAAAGGCACATTAAAATAAGAGGCTGTGATTTGAAAAACAGACACAGTGAAACACTGCCATGCCCTGCAGCAGGAACATCACTCTGTCTATGAGTACTTGGGCAGGAGGAATTTTGCAGGAAGACACAGCTAACCAAGAAGCATCTACAAGGAGTTCTTGCTGCTGTGACCACAAGACCTGCAACAAGCCCACACATCATGAACAAAAGGTGCCTGTGAGTCATCTCCTGCAGATGCCAGCCTGCATGGGCAAAGGGGCTCCAGTGTCACTTCAAACTAGGGACAAAACAAAAAGGAAGGCATAAGAAGAGGATTTTGCTCTCTGCCTGGGAAACTTCATCTTATGCAAACTACTTGAGCAGTTGAAGGTACTCCTGGGCAGGTCTCAGCTTATGACAGGCTGGAACTCAATTTTCATAATGCTAAAAGAGATACTGGAATAGTTTTAGATGAATAGTTAAAAAATGGGGTCCTATAAGAAAGATGGGGAGACACTTTCTAGCAGGGTCTGTTGTGACAGAACAAAGGGTGATGGTTTGAAAATAAAGGAGGAGAGATTTAGATTAGATAGAAGGAAGAAATTCTTTATGCTGCAGGCAGCGAGAGCCTGTCCCAGGCTGCCCAGAGAGGTGGGAGATGTCTCATCCCTGCAACCATTCCAGCTCAGGTGGTTTGGGGCTGTGAGCAACCTGATCTAGCTGGAGATGTCCCTGCTGACTGCAGGGGTTTTGGACTACATGACCTTGAAAGGTCTCTTCCTACCCAAAGCATTCTATGATCACAGAAAACAAAGGCTATGACAAGCAGTGCAAGCACTTGTTCTGAAGAGAGGGCAGGGGCAGGACAGGTACCCACCTTTGGGAAAAACCACAAGGCTGCCCTTTCTTCCTCCCTTACAGGACTAGTGCTGTAAAAACAGGCACCAAGCAGGAGGTTGGTAACTGCACAGCTCCTTCAGAGCCCAAAGTCCTACAGCCTGCTGGCCAGGCAGAGAAGTCACTTGCTGAAGAACAGTGTGGAGGAATCCAGAGCCAAAACTGAAGCAACATTCTAAGTGTCTATTTGCCTCTAATGACCCAGATACAGCAGGTTGGTGATTAGCAAAGGATCTTCCCTACAGGCTACAAAACTGGGTCAAATCAAACAGCAGCCTACTTCTGAATAAAGGCATGTGCTCTAGACAGCTTGCTCTGCTTGAGCAGACTTAATAAATGTGACTAACTCCCCATGAATCCAACACAGGGTCGCTGTGGTCTTCATCCACAGGCTCTGCAGTGGCACGCCTCTGTAGTTTGAACAGAACTCCATGCCTGAAGGATTTCATTCCCACCCAAGTGACTTGTTTTTTCCTTAAATTTCCACACAGCCTATTAGTTCAGCTCTCAAAAGCATGACACAGTAACCAGAATCATGCTTACAACGAGCTGGAAACAACACTCAGAAATAAAAGGCAGAAGGCAGCTCCCAGCAGTTTTGCAACAGGATCCACATCCAGCCCAGAACTGCTTTGAGCCCAGCTTCAACTGCCACACAAGCCCCACGTTCCTGCTCTCCTGATGAAGACATGGCTGGTGGGACTGTGCAGCTACAGGGCTATTCAAACAGCCTTCCACCCTTTAGGCCTCACAAGGGCTGCAGCACAACCTGGATCCCAAGAGGTTGTGTGACACCCTAAGACAGTACCAGAAAGAGTTGCATGCTTTCCAGGCATGCAAATCATCTTGTCTGGCCAACCCTTAAAGCACAGCTTCCTTCCAAAAGGGGTTGCTTACTATACTTGCCTTCACACAGCTTAACCTTCTCCTCTATAAACAGCAAGCCTTTCGCAAGGAGCTGGTTCTGCCAAGAGAGAAGAGAGACATGCATTTGCCTTTTCTGAGATTTCAAATAAACATGGAAGAATAACTTTTTTTTAGAGATGTTATCCACTTTGCATGCAGTTACCTACAGGTGAGTCATATCATAGTACTTTCTCCCAGTACCACCACCAGAGCTGCTCTCGCTATGAGTGCTCTGCATTCCTAACCCCCTTCCTGTTCAGCCAGACACAAGATCATGACAGACACAGCAGATAGTTGAAATGCTTGCCACAAGTGGGAAGGAAAGACCTGTCCTGACTCACTGGGAGGGAGTGAAGAAAAGCAAATGGTCCTCAACATATGAGTGCACAGCCATATAAGCTGCACCTCAGCCAAATGCTGGAGGTGATCAAAGGGCTCAATGCTACTTAAACACTCCACTCTCTTCTTCCTTTGCAGTAACTCAGTGTTTCCCTATCTGCACACTAAGCCTGGTCACCTCCCTAACTCTTGCTTCTCTATTCCTGCCTATTCTCTTTCCAGGAGGTCTTTTTTTGCTATATGGAGCAGTTGGATCATCTCAGTATGCAGTCTGAAGCTGCAGAAGAAGCAGCAGGAACTAGTCTTTCTAGATACACTTAACTATTGTAGACAAGAGAGATCAAGGTATCAGTGAGCCTGTTTGTAGTTCAGGATGTCTAAATATCTGGTGAGCTCTCTCTTCCCATTTCCCCAAACACAGGAATGCTGCAAAACCAACACCTACCTTTTTGTTCTCCCAACAGCACTAGGAGAATTAGTGATTCTGAAAAGCTTTGGGAATCCCAGAGAAGGGAGCTGCTATCACCACATAACTGCATCCTACAAGGTTCAGTCCTACCACACAGATCATGCTGATGGAGAATAAAGCTTTCCAGAACACATAAGAAAAACTTGCCACTCAGAAGTTCTACTTGTTAGCATCAGGCACCATTGAAAGGTGTAGAAAAGGAAGGGCTCTTCCTTCAAGAGTATCTAGTCAAACAGACTCTGCAAGTCTTTTGCAAGTAGGTTGACACTGAGGGCCTGAAGACACCACCATACATCCTATTAGTAAGGAAACATCTCTGGATGCATTGTCCTGCTGGAGAAGTTATATTCAAAAAGCTGTCAAGTAGGAAAATAGGAACACAACCAAAGGGCTAAATTCAAGAGACTCCTTTTGCTTTGGAATCTCACTTCATGCAAGGCAAGCTCTGAGACCCCTTGGTGCTGAGTGCCACTGCAATACCAGAAAGAAATTGTTTCACTGGTATATTGGTTAAGATTTTGGCAAAAAGGACCTGGAAGGAAGAACAAGCTCACCAGTTGCCTCATGGGCTGTGGGTAGTAGGGGTAACTTAGATGAAAAGTTTCATCTCAAGTCAAGACAAGACTGCAGGGACATTGTTTTCTTCATGGTGTCATAATAGGTACCTTTCCTTGGCTGTTGTCTCATCTCATGGCTACTTCATCCACATTGAAACATGAACACAGTTTGCTACAGTGGTTTACTTGTCTTACACAAGCCAGGTAAGTACTTTTGGGATAAAACCAAACCCAAACTGCATCCCCTAAAGTGCACCCAGAGTTCAGTCATGGCCCAAGGAGGAATGGTCACCCAGGTGACCAGTGGCAAGCTCTGGTAGTAACACTAAAGGTTAAATATTGCAGTGCAGACAAGGTAGAAACAATGAATGGTCACACTTGTAATGAAGGTCATTTGGCCTGCTAGCAGGTGGCTTTTTTTTCCCTTTTTGCAGAAGTCAAACCCAGAAATCCTTAGTATGGTTTTATTCCCAAAATAATGCAGAATTAAGGTTCCTTTGAAATAAGTTACAGGACAGAACCAGAGCATTTGAAGAGCGACACAAGGGCTGAAACTGTGTTATCTGAATCACCCAGGCAAGTCACCAGACTTTGCCCTTTACCAGCTCTAGCAGTGTGCAAAAGCAATGCTAGCCATGGAGGACAGGCAAGCCAGAAACAAACTTCCATCTCTACTATTAACCAATCCTAGGAGTCTCAGCACAGGGAGCACAGCTAACTTGAGCAGCAGATGATAGATTTGTTCAGCAGAAATAAAGGTCTGCAGGTGTCAGGACTGGGACCACAAAGAAAGAAACAAACAGGAAACCCAACAAACAAAAAACCCAAACAACCAATACAACAGACAACAACAAAAAACCCCACCACATAAATAAAAAGAACAAACAACAAAAACCCAAACAAACAAAACCCCAAGCAACTTTCCAGAGGTAAAAAAAACTGTGAAAAAGCAGAAAGGAAGAAAACTGGAATGGAAATAATTATGAGGGGAATAAAGTGTGAGTATTTTTCTGCCTGAACAATAAGGTAATGTTAGGAGTGATATTACACTTTAGTCCTTCCAAATACTTTCAGTTTACTAATAAAGTACTTCAATTCTTTTATTTTTCAATCTCTTATCTCAACATAATCACCTCTCATACACTGCAGGGAGAATTTACAGCTGTTCCTTAACACTCTGCCATTTTAAACCACTCTGTAATAAAGCAGTAAATAAGCATCCATATAGATGAGAATGTCGCACTTACTTTCTTGTGTTCCACCTCTAGAAATGTGAATTCCTTCTCTATCTGCACTAGAACATTAGGTTTCAATTTACATACACTTCCTGAACACTCTCATTTTCCAGATACCTTGCTTCTAAGTTAGTATTATTGATGCTTTCTCCTTTCAGAGATTTGGTTTGTATTTGACAGCTATATCCGCAAACACAACATGCATTTGTACACCCTTATGGGCAGCATGGTTCTATCTGTTAAAACCAGAGAGATTAATCATTGTCCTGGAGTAAAGAATTTATCATGTTCTTATG
This sequence comes from Galbula dea, assembly GCA_013399015.1. Taxonomy (NCBI): domain Eukaryota; kingdom Metazoa; phylum Chordata; class Aves; order Piciformes; family Galbulidae; genus Galbula; species Galbula dea. The sequence goes on along the minus strand of VWZX01003371.1, from coordinate 341,804 downwards.
AAGGTATTGTCAGTTATTCCATGTGCTCAATAGATTGAATCATCTCATTCTTAAGGTTTCAAAAATAATAATAATCTAGCTCCATGTAGTTACTGCAGATGTTTCAATTATCCTCTCCAAAGTTCCCTTTTCCCACAGAAGTGACAGACTCATTAAAAAATAACAACAAACCCAACCACACTTCATTTCCCTGGTCCCCATCTGAAAAATATCTGGAAATTTTACTTCTCCATCTTTTCTGCTCAAGTCACAGGCTTAGAAATGGGTTCAGTCTGAACATTCCCCCCTCAGATCAAGCCAGAGAGGTCTCTTTTCATTAAAAACCCCTACAGGGTTTGCTGACAAATCAATACTATCTAGTAAAAGCAGCCACAGAGGAGGTCTCTATCAGATCTGGTCTAGATTACAAGCCTCATTTTCCTGCTTTATCACCAGTTGCCAGAGGCAACACAAGAGCACAGAGCTAAGGGGAAAAGTAAATCTTTTAGTTGCAAGCAACACCAGATAAAGACTCATGCCAAGTGAGCTTGAAGGGTGCATTGATTTGGAAAAAGTTTAGCTGCCACCTTCCATCTCTCTGCAATTAGAGTGAACTGGGAGCTTGGGGAGAGGCAGGTAGCTATTCCTCCTCCCCAGATCAGCTTTCCCTGGATCCCCAGGGAGAAGTCCTCACCCTGCTCTTGGGACACCATGAGCTGCTCCCAGATGCCCTTCCTCTCGTGACGGTGAAGCAGAGAAACAAAGCCCTGAGTTAACCTCCCAATGTGTACCTGCAGTTGAGAAATGTGGAGAGAGATGTTTTGCAGTAGGATAACCTCCCTCCTTTTCTCAGGGCAGAAAACCACAAGACCTGTTTCTGAACTGCAGCCCCCTCCTCTAGCCAGCTGAGGGTTAAACCACACTTTTACAGGCTCTACAAGTACGCAGCCACCATTTCTTGGATGTTAATCTGAGAAAAAAAAATTACCACCCAAACTTGGCAAATATTTCCTACAAAGTGATTGCCAGTTGCACACTAAACACCTACCTACCTCTTGGCAGTGATTTACACAATGCAAATCTGTGTGAGCTGCAGCATCTCATACCTGGAGCATACCCTCCCCATCTTTTGTTTTGGTTTGGTCTGTTTTTCCCCTCTAGAAAGAGGAGAGAGAGTGACAGAAGCAAAGAGGTCATTTTGATCCTATCTAGAGAACAAATTGCAAGATCAAAAGAACAAATTGCAAGAGAGGTTGTGGAGGCCCCATCCCTGACAGTGTTTAAGGCCAGGCTGGATGTGGCCCTGGATGACCTGGTCTAGTGCATGTGGCATCCCTGCCCATGGCAGGGGGGTTGGAACTAGATGATCTTTAAGGTCCCTTCCAACCTCAGCCATTCTATGATTCTATGACCAATATGAAGTAAGATCCTGAAATAACTCTTCTAGAAACAGACTACAAAAAGTCCACTCCAAGAGATAAAGTAAGGCAGGAGGAGTAAGAAGGAGAGCAGACCTGGCAGACTGTGTAGGCAGCACTAGCCCACTAATGGAGCTGAGCTGCTGGGTGACCCTGCCCGTGATAACAAAGCTAGGAAGTTGCTATGGAGCCACTCCATGAAAGCGTCAGACAAAGCAGAAAGAATTAGCAGACCTGCATAAGAAGGGTTCCCAGCCAGTGTGGAGAAAAATACAATAAAAAAAAAGATCAACTTGACCCAGAATAGTATTGCAGACACCTGGCTGAGCTCTGCAGATCACACAAGTTTGAGTTCTGTCCCCTCGTGCAGTTTCTGAGCTGCTGCAGCCCCTGGCAGCAGGCGTGAGACAGCCCGAGAAGAACTAGTGCTGCCTTTCTCCAGCAGTAACCAGTAACCATCTCTCCAGCAACCTACACAACTATTTTCTTGCCTTGCTATGAAACAGGTAGAAGTGGAAACCTGGCACCAATGGAAAGAAATGATGTACACACCAGGTTTTTCTCTTTGACTAAAGCAGGAGAGGAGACACACAGCATTTTCAGCTGCCAGAGTGGTTTCACAAAGCAGCCTTTCAAAGGAAAGCAAGCATCACAAGACATCCTGGATGGGTTGGAGTCACAGAGTCACAAAGCATGGTGGGGGATGGAAGGGACCTCTGGGGATCATCTAGCCCAACCTCCCTGCTAATGCAGGGTCACCCAGAGTAGGTTGCCCAGGATCACCTCCAGGTGCCTCTGGAATATCTCCAGAGAAGGAGATTCCACAACCTCTCTGGGCAGCCTGGGCCAGGGCTCTGGCACCCTCACAGCAAAGAAGTTTCTCTTCCTGGTCAGGTGGAACCTCCTGAGCTACAGTTTGTGCCCAGTGCCCCTTGGCCTGTCCCTGGGCACCACTGGGCAGAGTCTGGCCCCAGTCTCTTGCTCCCACCCTTGGGCTTTTGGTCCCCATTGAGCAGCTCCCCTCTGGGATTGCTCTTCTCCAGGCTAAGCAGCCCCAGGGCTCTCAGCCTTTCCTCCTGCCAGAGATGCTCCAGTCCCCTCAGCATCTTCCTAGCCTCTGCTGGACTCTCTCCAGTAGTTCCTTGTCTCTCTTGAACTGGGAAGCTCAGAACTGGACCCAGGACTCACTAGGGCAGAGTAGATGGGGAGGAGAACCTCTCTTGACCTGCTGGTCACACTTTTCTGAATGCTCCCAGAAAGACCTGTAGCAGGGACTTAAGCCACAGTAAAGGGAGGAGCGCACATGTACCTCTACCACCACAGCCACCTTGCACTGCCAGCTAACCTACAGCGAGAGGAACTCTGACACTCTGAGTACATGAAGGTTTCCCAGTCCCACTTCTGACCGCTCTGAAGTCAGAAGACAAAATCAGTTTTGGTTTGGATATCAGCCCGTCTTGCTGCTGCTGCTGCTACTGCTGCAGTTATCGATTACCCTCTCGCTCTTTTGACTTTGCTCGACACCCAGCAACATGGGTGCTTGCATGTTGTGGTTTCTATGGTTTTGAATACAAACAGAAAGCTAGACCTTATTCTGAGTCAGGGCTTGTCCCTTCCCACAGCTCTCCAGTGCAGCAGGCTGGAAATCATCTAACAAGCTTTGCTTCTGGTTTTAAGACATCAAAGCTCTCACTGGATTAAATGAGGAAATACAGCCCACTCGCCATCCCTCACCTCCCAGCTCTGCCAGCACAGGCAGTGCACATCAGGCTGGAAAGAAATCAACTCTGGGCATCTGACCTTCTGCCTTTGCAGCCTGTGGATGCTCAAAGAGGTTACAGTGCCTGGGAAGGGATTGGGTCTCCCTCTCCCAGGAGGAGATGGTTTGGAGTTAGCATGCATGAAGTGGGCAGTTCTGCTGCAGTGGTTGGCTATGGAATAGCCAGCATTTCTAGCTTCAAGATTAACAAGCCCTCAGAGACTGAAAAGAAACAGTTGATCCTTTCCAAAGGTTTCATTTCAGGCTGTCTGCAGAATCAGGAACATAATGCATCAATTTATCAACACTCACTAGTTTTATATTTCAAAATCTTCCTCCACAACCACGTGGGTCAGACAGCCTGAAAACGAAGGGAGCTTATCTGAAAAAATCTGACAGCTGCCCCAGTGAAGTCCCAATCACCAACACACCCTGCTCCTCCAAATGCCAGCCTCTTAGCCCCCATGGTCACAGGGTTCCTCCCTGTTGCAGTTCAGTTGGCCACCAGAGAACTGTAACCCCAGCAGGGAGAGCAGATGGAGCCCTGTGGGGGTGTCTGAGCAGAGGAGTGGGTGAAAAGTGCCCCTTCTCAGCAGCAGGAAACTATTGGATCACAGAATCATTAGGGTTGGAAAGGACCCTCAAGATCATCTAGTCCAACTGATAGCCCTACACTACTCTTACCCCTAAATCATCCCCTGAAGAAACACATCTATCCTCTTCTTAAAAACCTCCAGGGATGCTGACTCCACCACCTCCCTGGGCAGCCTATTCCAATATCTCACCACTCTTTCAGTAAAGAAATTCTTCCTAATGTCTAATCTAAACCTACCCTGGCACAACTTGAGCCCATTCCCTCTAGTCCTGTCACTAGTCACAAGGGAGAAGAGACCAACACCCACCTCCCTAGAATGACCTTTCAAGTAGCTGAAGAGAGCGATAAGGTCTCCCCTCAGCCTCCTCTTCTCCGGGCTAAACAAGCCCAGCTCCCTAAGCCTCTCCTCATAAGGCCTGTTTTCCAGACCCCTGACTAGCTTAGTGGCCCTTCTCTGCACCCTCTCTAGTAGCTCAATGTCCTTCCTAAACTGTGGTGCCCAAAACTGCACACAGTACTCGAGGTGTGGCCTCACCAGTGCCGTGTACAGTGGCAAGATCACCTCCCTGCTCCTACTGGTCACACTATTCCTGATGCAAGCCAGGATGCCGTTCATGGGCAAAGTCAGGACTGGAAAACCTGGAGTATAAAGCATTGCTTTAAGGCAGATCTGCAGCAAATATTACAAGTTCCAACTATCTGGCACTTGTACTCAGACTCAGATCCAAGGAGATGGCTTGTATATATAATAGGGCTGCTAAATCAGCAGATTTATAAACACAAATCTCCCTCAGAATGAAACATCCGAGTTCCCACCAAAACCCTTACAGGAATTACATTTCTCTTTCAAACACAATCCAGACCCAGTAACTCTGGAATAAGGATGGTTTTGGTAGCAGAAAAAGACTGCCTAGACTCCATCTGTATCCTACAGACTCCTATAGCAACTTCAGGGGCACTATAGCAACTTCAGCTGGTAGTTTGCGTGAGTGCTGGTGAAAAGGACTTGTGAGTGATCAGGTTAATCACAAAGGTAGATCTGTGTCACTATAAAAACTCTGCTCCAGTTTCGCCTTAAACAGTCAGTGGTTATTAAAAATGCCCATGTGTGTGTACAAAACACAGATAATGGAAGAGCCAGAACTCTTACAGCAGTGTAAAATGGGATTTAAAAATATATCTCAGTGGCTCCTGTTACAAATGCTGTGGCTTAACAAATGAAAAACACTTAAGCCAAGCTATCACATCTAAATACCACATGAAACAGTTAGTTGCTCTAATTGCTGCTGCTCAAACTGCCTGGTTACACAGGACAGCAGATCCTTCAGGGTCCCTTTCAGCCTAAGATAACAGTAAACTTGGTTCTCAGGATAGCTTTTCCCTGGACTTGAATAGACAGAGGTGGAAGTCACTGCCAAAAGATATACTTCCACTCCACTGGTCCCACCCTGGTGACCCTCTCCCATCCCCTCCCTCATGTCAGTGGTGATGAGCACAAGTTAAAGGAATGAGTTGAAAACTTCCTTTTTTCTGGCAAGGTTCCTTTTCAGCCAAATCAGCAGCCTGACTCACCTCTGCTCCTTTTGGTGGCAGCAGTACTGCCATACATCAGCTGGAATGCCAGTGAAACTGAACCCACAGACAAATGAAATAAGGTTGTCAGCCTTTCTTTGGCACATGAATAGTCAGTCTTTCCCTACTCCACAGCCCAAGGATTTTTGAGTAAAGATATTCAGAAGGAAGTGGTGACTTACCACTGCCATGTGCTGTCAGTCCAGAATCTGAAATAAGTCTGCATCTTAGCCCACAGCAGGGAAAAGCAGCTCATTTCCTTTATCTCACAGTTTGTCTCATGGTTTGCCAGCACCAAGAGTTTTGACTTCAGGCTAAGTCTGAAGGATGCCAAGTTGCTCCTTTTATCATTGAGCAAAATAAAATCCCAGAAATTAAGAGTCCCAGGGGTTTCAGTGGGGGAAGAGCAGCTGTAGGTGAACTAGTCCCTAGAGACTGAGGTATCTACACAAGTGTGAATGGACAGACAGCAGGACAAAGTCAGCACTGCACACTTCCTGAGGCAAAGGCCACCTCTCTCTTGGTGGCAGTGCAGTGCTGGGTACCTACTGTGGCCTGTGGCTGAAGTAGCAGAGCCCTGACATTAGGGTGAAAGAGCACAGATTTGGCAGCAAACAGTGTTGGTGATCAGGTCCTCATCCCAGGACTAGAGCAGATGCCCTCAGCTTGCTAAAAGGGGTGCAACACAGCCTCCAGCAGTGAGCAGGCTCTAGACTAAGCAGTCTCTCCATGAAGTCATCAGGCTCAGGAGCCTCAGCTAATGCCACTAGCCCTGGCATGACTGTGACAGGCTTGAGGTTTAGAGTCCGGAGGAAGAGAACACTGCAGCCAAAGCCCAGAGCTGGGAGCCATCTGCTCCTCAGCAGTAATGGGCTCCTCCTGCACAGGGACATGGTGCAGCTGTGTCTTAGTACTGGAACCCACCCAGGCCTGGATTTTCAAACCCAGATAACAGTCATACATCAGCACCTCACACCCCCTGGGAGCTCAGCTCCAGGTGTATGTTGTAGCCTCTGGATACTTCCTGCTTATTGCAGCCTTGCATACCATGCCTAACACTGCAGCAGTGCCTGGGTACCTGATCCAGATCTTTCAAAATTGAATTCACCACGTGTATTTAGTTGCAAACTTTCAGTTGCCTGCTCTTAAATCCACAGCAGCAGTAGCAGGTTTCCACTGAAGTCAGGCACTTTGCTCTAGAGAAAGAATTTTACACAGGCAGCTAGTGACAGGACAAGGAGGAATGGTTTTAAACTGGAAAGAGAGGAGATTTAGATGAGATGCTAGGAGGAAATTCTTTCCTCAGAGAGTGGTGAGGCACTGGAACAGGTTATCAACTAGCAGTGTTCAAGGCCAGGTTGGATGTGGCCCTGGGCAGCCTGGTCTAGTGGGTGGCATCCCTGCCCATGGCAGTGGGGTTGGAACTGGATGAGTTTTGAGGTCCCTTCCAAGCCAAACCATGCTGGGATTCTATGGCTCACAGTTGGGCTGCCACCAGACCCCACTCACAGTCTAGGGAACATCCCACCATTCAGCACCAGCAGTCATCTCTTTCCAGTAAATGACTTATGCAAATAGGGTCTAAAGAAGTGAAAGAAGAACTACCCCTGGGGCAAGAGTTTGCTTCTGCTTGATAGCACAGGGGAGGGGATTTTTTTTAAGTCATGTAATCTAATACTGACAGGAAACATCACCAGTTTTCTCTTTCTCCTTTCTAAGCTGTTAGCAGCAGTGGCAGTCACTTCAGAAAGTACTGAAATTCTCTCTCTTACTCAGAGGGAAGAAAACCCTCTTCCTTAGGAGCCTCCCTTTTTATAACCAATTTACAACAACTTACAACACCAGAAGCCATCAGGGCTCTCTCAACATCATCCAACACACTTTCATGTGGTTACCTCTGAACCTCTGCCTATCTGGACAGCATCAGTATAAGGCAGTAACACTTATTCACATTTGTGATTGATCAGATCTTTCCTTATCCTTCCTCTTTTGCTTTTTTCACAGGTTGTATTTATATTTGTGGGCCTAAAAGGCAAACAGTACTCAGGTTGATTTCCTGCTGATAGGCACTTTCTTCTCTCCCCTCCCAAAACAGACAGCTGTTATCTCTTCTCTTCACCTTTCCTGGGCCCTGTGGCTACTACAGAAAACCTACTCCTGAATTCTCTATACCAGAGAAACATAGTGAAAAAAAACTATGATTAGGTACCCCCACCTTCTTTAAGAAGTTCAAGCAAATTCCATTTTGACCTTGGCAAGCTACTAGCAGCCTTTAAGCACAAAGGAATATTACCCTCAGTTTAGCATATACACCCATAAATATGATTACTCCCAGAGGGGTGTGGGCCACATTAAAAAAGTGCAGTATCTTCATCATCTTCTGGAGCAAAACAGAAAGGGAACTTGTAGGCTACATGCATGTAAAAAGGAGTCCTAATTTTTGTATAGGCTAAAAAGCTGAGAAGAGCAAAGCTCAAAAGAAAGCAAGCAAATCATGTAATACCTGAAAGTAATCTGTGATGAAGGATCCAAGTTCACTCTTCAGCAGCTGTCTGTAGACAGAAGGAAAGCAGCCATAAAGTTAACAGCCATTCCTGGTTATTTCTCACAGGTATATCTGCACTTTACTACATATCAAAGAAGCCTGAGCATATCTGACTCTGTCACTTGGACCACAGTTGGATTTCTTTTAAGTATATAGTCTACAAATGCCCACAGAGGCTATTCTCATCTCTTGAGGGAATGAAACAGTTTCCCTGAAGTCTTCTATTTATAAACCATACACCTAGAACAAGCAAGAAAAAAGCCAACCCCAAAGCTTTACTCCCTCAATGCACAGAAAGTTGGGGAGACAACTTACTTAGCTTGAAATTCATCATTTTTTCTGCTTTTTGCTTAAACAAAGATGCCTTTCATTTCACTGAAAACAGCCTATCTCCCTAATGCTGTACTTCCTTTTCTCTTGGAAGTAGATGGTGGGAGGATAAGGAGAGGAGCAGTGAAGTAAACACGCAAGCAGAAGCTGTGGCTTCCCCATGAGAAAGAAAAAGAAAAGGTCTATTTTTCAGGAACTAAATTGTAGCAATTTAGACTGGCAGAAGCCAGTCTAAACAAGTAGTTCTGCATAAACCTGTTGGATTTGAAATCAGGCTGTGAGAAAAGTTTTCAATTCCAATACATATTGATAGTTCAAAACTCCAACAGAAAAATCAGGATTGTTTTATGTCAGAGGAAGCATTAAAAAACAACAGCTCTCAAAAGTCTGTAGCATTTGCACCTTCAGCTTTCAGTGCCTGTGAGCATAACTGCTGTAACAGTTAATTCTGCCTAAAATGTGAAAGGTGCCCAACACTTTCCCACTGCAAAACACTGCATTTTTTTTTGCTCTTCTAAGAGTTTTGCTTTTCACCAATGTGAAGTAAAATCAAGAGTGCTTGAAGCTGGCATTTGAACCAGGACCCACCTAGTTCTCAGGCTGGGTTCTTTCTAACAAACTACAGCACTTTTCCCTCATTTTTGCTGGAAGAGGATTTCAACAGCAACCTTCCTCTCTAAGCATTTAGTAACACTTCTCCATTTAGTCACATGCCAACATGCCTTTACCCTTTCTCTCTCAGAGAGGCTCCATTCACCCCACCCATCCCAAAGCACATCTCTATGAGATGGATAAAGCAGATGAAGGGGGTCTGTTTGGCAGAAGCTTTTCCATTGGCTTGGGCAGAATCCTGGGGGCTCTCCACCAGCTGATTGACAAGCCCACAGGAGGACTTCACCTCCTGCAAGCTAGACCTGCAACAAGAAGCTTGTACCCTAGAGAGAAGCCAAGGGAGGGGTCTCCTCCTCATCATGGCCAGGTCACCTCCTGCTTCCTGAAATCCCATCTCCCCATGGCATTTCTTACATTTCCTCTGGCTGTGACACCTGACTTTCAGAGCAGCAGAAAAAAACCCCAACCCTGAAGTATCCAGTGAGATGATATCAAATCACAGCAAGATGAAAACTTGGTGGCAGCAATCCAGAGCAAGAGCTTAGCACCTGCTTGTCTCCTGGTCCTGTCACTACTGCCCTACCTCAAAACTCTCCTGCATTTCTCTCTGCCAAAGAACTAAGAGCTGTGCAGAATCTGTCAAGTCTCTTAAAGCACTGCATTTGCTAACTTCCCCCAAGGAGCTGAATGGAGAACTACAGACAAGGAAAATGCACCAGCTTGACCTAGTGGCACCCAAGAGTTGGCCATCTGACAGGTCTGGCTTTTTGCCCAGCATCAAGCTAGAGATTCACCTTGTGCACACAGAGCTAACATGGTGTTGGGAGCTACACCAAGAGTCCCAAGAGTGAGGCTGCAGGTGTGCAAACAAAGGTCCATGCACATCCATGTCCTTTGCTCCTTTAGCTGGACATTAATGAGCTGCTTGAATGTGAAGTGAGCTATTTAGAGAATGACATTTGGAGATGTAACCAATGCCCAGGGCACCTGCAGGAACATTAATCACATATTTCAAGGTGAGTGTTTCCAAGTGCTGCCCGGAGTGCCTCTCTGTGGAAGAGGACATTTGCCCTCTCTCTATCAGCATTGCTTACAAAGCAGACACAGCTCACAAAGAATTTCCTGTTCTTCACCCCAGTTCTTGACAGTCTAGACCCACTTTGGTAACCAACATGAAGAGAGCATGATCCAGCCACTGGGGCCAAGCTATTCTGCCTGTTGGCCTGCAGCCACCACAGTGGGCAACAGCCTGGCAGACACATCATCAAACCCAAAGCTGCTCCAGAAGCCTGCCAACAGGCTGTGGGTTAGGATACTGCCAAAGTCTTACAACTTTTGCTTTTCTTTTCACTTACAGAAATACTCAACCCATGGAGAATTAAGCCAGCTGCCAGTAGAATCATACAACCATAGAATAGTGTGGGTTGGGAAGGTTCTTTCAAGGTCATCTAGCCACCCCCCCCTGCAGTCAGCAGGGACATCTGCAACTAGATCAGGTTGCTCACAGCCCCAAACAGCCTGACTTGGAATGGTTCCAAAGATGGGAATGGTTCCCACCTCTCTGGGCAACCTGGGACAGTGTCTCAGAATCCTCAGTGTAAAACATGTCTTCCTTCTATCCAGTCTAAATCTCCCTCTTTTAGTTTCAAACCATCACCCAGCAGACCCTGATAAAAAGTCTCCCCTCATACTTCTTGTAGGCCCTTTAAATAATGAAAGGCTGCAATGAGGACTCCCTGGAGCCTTCTCTTGAGGACTTCTGACCTTAGCACACTAAAATAACATTAAAGCATGAGATACTGCCCTCATTCAGCTCTCAAAAAGAATTAGATGAAACCTTCACCTTTCAGACCAGAACAAGTAGGACAAAGTCTTATGCCCTGCAAGCTGCATTTATTGTGTAAGTAGGGAAAGGGGTGGTTGAGATTGCAGCTTGGTATGTGCTTAGCCCAAATTGCCATTTGCAACCTTGGCACTCAGGAAAAATGCAACAGGGATTAGGGGGGGCATACAAAAGAAGAAGTAGAGACCTGTATGACTGCATTCAGGATGAACAGGTATGGATATAGAGGGAAAGAGAGAGGGAGGAGGAACTACATCCATGAGATCTGACAATGTTTCCCCAGAAACACTTGGAAGCAAGGCAAGAATAAATTGTTCTTTCTCTACTCTACAGTCCTACCTATTGCTAACCAAACTTTCCAAATAATCAGAATGAAACCACAGATAGTCATGAAACCAGCTTGAAAAAAAAAGGACACCTCTAATCATCAGTAGGATCAGTGTCAGAAAATGTTTGTTAGGCTTTTAGTTTTATCTTTAGTGGTCATATTTTCAGGTCTTGCTCTGCAATTATCCTGTGAAGATTAAGCTTTGAAATGAAATCCTGTGTTTGGCTTTCATTTTAAACCCTCCACAGTTCTGAGCAGCAAAACACAAGTAAGATAGCCTGAAACTCCAAAGCTCTGCTTAAGACTGCTTCAGTCCCTGCTCCTCCCACTGGTATACCCAACATCTAACTGCAGTTCTGTAGGGCAACAAACCCAAGCAAACATCAAATTAGCAGCCACAAAGATCCCTTTTCACCCTGTGATTTCAGCAACCTACCTGATATTTTCATTGAGGGTGTAAAGTTCATTGTTCTGCAGGCCTCCCCCTTTGAACACATTTATCACTGCTGTTTGAACACTGCCAGAAGAGAAATAAGAGAGTACAACACCCATAAATAACAGTCACCAGTATGATTTAACACAGAGCACAATGTCAGCCAGCTGCCAAAAGCTGAGTGCTTATAATGGGGTGGAGAGGTTAATTGCACTTAAATACTTCCCCTCTCTCCCCTGGAAATCATCACCCTTATTTACCCATATCTCTGATGAGAGACAGAGCAGAACCAACCTCAGGTTGTGCCTAGAGGAGGTGAGGAAAAGTTGTTACAGGGCCACTGTTCAAAAGAACAAGTTCACACCAGACAGATCTTTAACACAACTGCTTAGAGGGCCTCTGCTGTCTGCTGCAGGCTGGCTGCTATGAGTATCTGCCAAATACACCACACTGCATTATCCAGTGCAAGTGCTAGCAGGAACCACTCAGTCTGCTGCACCCAGCAGGACCCTGGTTGTGCTGCAAGACTTTCTACAGCCAGCATCACCTCAGTCAGACCCAACTTTCAGCCTTGTTAATGCTTCTAAGATGCTGTTGGAGGATCTTCTAACTCGTACTTCTCCTGCTAGCACAAAGGAAGTCATAAAGTGACAGTATACAAGATGGCTTAGCAGGTCTAAAGGTTTGCCATGGCTAACAAGAGGAGATATCATTCCCTGCTGCAGACCAGTTATGGCATTGGCACACTTGATGGACCTCAGCTCACTCTCCTGGCATGTGACTCTTCTGTGTGCCATGGGAAACTGAGCTAGCTCAGCAGAAGAGGGAGGCCTGCGGAGCGCAGAGCTGGTGCAAGGCAGCAGAAGGGAAGGAGGGAACACCCACTTTTGGTAGCAGCAGACCATTAGATCAGATTAGGACATCTTACTCTTTACCCTACATGTTATTTTTCCCAATTGCCATTGCTGCATGACCTCACTGCAGACAGGATTTGGCTGTCAATAGGAAGCACTGGTAGAAGCCACAGGCTTAGCAGTTGTTAGAGGAACTTGCCTGTGGTAAATCATAATATGCAAATAAATGCCTGTTATGCATTAAGAAACTGGCCTTTGTTACAGCACTGGGAATGTGGGCCAAAATCAAGGCTGAACACTACTAGGTCTACAGAGTCCTCCAGTGCTGACAAAGCTTGGGCATGCCAAAATTCATGGGTGCTTTTGAAGAGGCAAGTTAGCCATAAGTGGTCCAAAGCACAAAGATCAGATGTGCAGGGCCCTTATCGAGGGGCTGCCACAGAGCAAAGGCTCAGCCAGGGTGGGTCCTGCTCACCTGTTCCAGGCAGAGTTGGAGCTGAGCTGCAGAGCCTGCCGGGCTGCCTGGAACCGTGGCAGGTCACTGAGGACAGGGGAGCTCATGAAGCGAGGTCGAGGCCTTCTGAATGACCCCATCTTGTGGAACTGGAGAGTAAAGGATGGAGCTACAGTGAAGCCTCCAGTCATAGGGTCTGGTGGAGGGGAGAGCAGGGCCCTCAGAAGGTTGCTTCTCTTGAAGGTCCAAGCCTCAACCTCAAGGATGTCAGCAAATCTTCAGACTCAAGGACTAAACCTGCAGCAAAAGCAAAGAGTCAGCCTTGGACTAGCAGTTCCCCACAGTGTCAGGTTCTGACATGGACATACATTGCCAGGTGATGAAGGAATTGAAGCAGTCCCACAGAGCAAAGAGAAAGGAAAAGAGTGAGATAGAGAAGGGAGGGGTGAAAAGATCCTATCCCATTAACAGCAAATTTGGGCTGGAAGGGACCTTTCAGGGTTAGCAGGGACATCTTCAACTAGATCAGGTCATTCAGAGCCCCAAACTACCTGACCTGGAGTATTTCCAGGGATGGGACATCTCCCACCTCTCTGTTCTTCAGAGTTCTTCAACAGCAGCCCCCTCTCCCATCCTGCTCCTTAAATAATGATCCAACACAGCCAGTAAGATGCAAGAACAGAGGTGCCTAAACTCTTCTGCCAGAAGCACTTCAAAAATACCTTTAAATAGCTAAAGTCATTCAGCCTGTATGAAATAGAAGAAACTGCAGAAAACTGTTTCACTAGGAAGGAACAGAAGACAAACAATGGAGGAAAAGACAACAGACAAATAAATTGCTTGGGTTTTTTTAAGATGTGTTGTGCAAGGAAATAAAGCCACCCATTACTACTCCATAACAAAAAAAGAGCTTCTGCAAGAGTGGTCTGACAACCAGATATCTGGAGAGCAAGCAGGACTTCTTTGCTTGTTGTTTATTTTTTCCTACAGAATGAGAAGGAATTGCTAGGCCAAACACAAAATGCTCCTATTCTTCCCTCTGAGCATCCTCTCCATAAAGATGAATACACAGCCCCAAGTAAACCACAGAAATAGAAGAAGTTAGCTCGGATAAAAACCACAGGAAAAAAAACCTTTGGCAAAGCTTCTGTACTTCAGAATCTTCCCACTTCAGATGGACACAAGCAGTAGATGTAGTTAGCAGTTTGGAGAATGGAGATGTGGGAGAAAGTTGTTTAACTGAACTGCAGACAAAAGACAGAAAGCAGTCTTCTCCTTTCTACTACTTCTTCAGCAGGAGGTAAAAAGGGAGCTAACCAGCCAAAGAAATGTCATGTTTCTGCACAGTGCTTCTAGTCTGACTGGTTCTCAGCTTCAGCAAACTCTTTCCACTCCTCAAACTATAATTAACTCTTTTTCCATGTCAGAGAACAGCTTTCTTCCCCACCAGCCCAGCCTCACTTCACACTGAGCTCACTTTGCTACCCCCCCTCAGCATGGCCACGTCAGACTCTGATCAACCTCTGTGAAGCCCTCATGAGCCCTTGCTGTGCCACAGACACTGGCACCCTGCTGCTGAGGAAGTTAAAGAAGAGAACACCTGATTTTTTTAGGCACTGATATACACATGGTACTTTCATTCTTGGTACTATTCAAGAAATAAATACAACTGTTATTCCCCCACAAGCTAAATGCAGTCTGCACAGCTCTTTGTGGAACTGAGACATGGCTACAAGTGCAACTTTTTTCTGTCTTTAGACAACTCCTGGCTCTCTTTAGAGATGACAAAGCCCAGCCTTTCATGACATGAGTTTAGCCTTGATTGTTGTTGCTTGAGAGGGCAGCAACCTGTTGATTCTGTGGCTGTTCTGTTCCAAATGAAGAAAAAAGTAGTAATAACTTTTAGAAGTGTCTCCAGGTGGCCAAGAAGGCCAACAGCATCCTGGCTTGGATCAGCACTAGTGTGGCAGCAGGACTAGGGCAGGGATTGTCCTTCTGGCCTGGGCAATGGGGAGGCCACACCTCCAATCCTGGGTCAGTTTTGGGCTCCTTGCTCCAAGAAGGACATTGAGGTGCTGGAGAGTGTCCAGAGAAGGGCAAGGAAGGTGGTGATGAGTCTAGAGCACAAGTGTTGTGAGGAGCAGCTGAGGGAACTGGGGTTGGTTAGCCTGGAGAAGAGGAGGCTCAGGGGAGACCTTCTCACTCTCTCCAACTCCCTGAAAAGAAGCTGGAGTGAGGTGGGGGTTGGTCTCTTCTCCCAGGGAGGTTCAGGAGTCGAGGACAGGCTTTTCTCTCAAGGTATCAAAAGGTGTCCAGGAGGCAAAGCACAAGTAGAAGAGATGTTTCTGTTGCAAAACAAGTGCTTGTGCCAGTGGTTATCATCTCCAAGTTCCAAAGCTGACAGCATGAGGAGCTGAATGAGTGACAGCTCACTTCTCCCAGCAATGCAGTACCATTTCTAGCTTAACAACTTTTACCCAGGGAAAAGAGCATTTGTTTTTCAATGCAATATAAGTGTTACTTCAGATCAGTTGTAGGCATTTAACAGTGTTAGAAAGCAGTGGTTAAGATGCCTCTGCAAGCCCACAAACCTCCTCCTGTCATGACTCCAGGTGCTGCAGGGCCATACAAGTATCTTTCTCCCCAGCAATGAGATAATTTTATAAAGCTGCATTAATATTAATGAGCTGCAAGGGGAAAGATTACATTCAGAAAAGTCAATCAGGAGAACAACCTCTGTACCTTACTACACATATATTGAAAGTCTGAGGAAATTCTTTGGCCTATTCTGTGCAAGCAGGAAAACACCACCATCAGGAAGGTGTCTCCTGAGTTTGGGCTATGGATTTATGAGACTGAGTCCACAGCAGTAGAAGTGTGGCATCACACTACGCCCCTTGACAGATTTCCTGACTGCTTCTTACCAAGGGAACATGCTTGTTTCTGCTCCTGGAAACATACACTTTTCTGCCCCTAATCTCTATTAAAGTCTCCCAGACAGATAGTAACAGGCTCTGGGCTGTGGAGAGCAGATAAGACATCCCTCTTCACCCACCCTCCCCCAACCCTGGATCTGCAATCCTGTCTTACTGTCAAGCCAACCTCTGCAGGAATTTAAGACAAGATCTTTAGGATCAGATTCAGAGTCTTTATTTTCATTTCTTCAGGATCCAAAGATCCAAATCTCTCTTTACCTAAACTAGTAACTGTTAAATGGCAGGCACAGCAAACTAGTAAGCTGTAGGCAGGCTAACCCCCAAATGGTACCCAAAGAGAACTGGAAATGCCACAGAATGAGAAGGACCATCCTCTCCCCATGCCCACAGCCTATTTTAACTATTTTCAGAGTTTCCTAAAACTCAAAGCAACAGAGCATTTACCAAAAAAAAACCCAAGCAAACCCCAGACTTCTGACAGTTTGCAGATCCTGTGCACCTGAAGGTACAATAAAGCACCCCCAACCCAACCAAATGTTTCCATCAGAGCAGATTTTCCTTTCACAGCAACAACTTGCCATGGAAAGTTCTCCCTTGTAAAGACTGCTCCATCTTCCCAGGGAAGCTGCATTAGAGGTTCATTGGCAGTGTCCATGGTGTACATTCTGCACTCTGCATTTTTTTGGCTTCTTAACTGAGAGAAACTCCCCTTGTGGTAAGAAAGGCATTAAGATAGTTATAGGTTAGTCTGAAGCCCTCCTGGTATTCAGGCTATTTTAGCTATTGGGAATGAACAGGATTTACAAAAAGCTGAGTGCTGCAGGGAACAACTTTCCCTCTTCATTTCTCTGTGAAAAGTCTCATAGAATTCCATAAAACTCCTCAGAAAAAAAGGTATTGTCCTCCTAGAAGCCTTCAGTCCAAACTCCCTCACATCTAGAGTCTCCTCAAGATTAAAGTGTTTCAGAAGACCACAAAATAAAACCTACTTCTGATAATCACAGTCCTGTTATTCATCAACCACAGAACTAGAAAGTGCTTTACAGAGAGGGAATTATTCTTTTTCCCTCCTCTTAAACAGACTGCAAGGAGACACCAAAGTGCAGCACGTTCTAGCCACCAAGCAACACTCTCACCATTATTAAATGCAGGAAGAGCTGGAGACTGCAGTGCAGGAACTGCATAAGACCCACAGCCACACCAAGACAATCTCTCACTCCACGTGCTCCAGCTGCTGGGGCAATGCTTTGCAAGGCATCAGGGCATTTCAAACTGCTTGCCAGCTGGAAGAGCCTAAAACATTCCCCAACCTCCTGATCTCACTTCATAACCCTGCACATCATTTTGAGCAAAAAGCTTGTCAGAGAGGTTCAAAAAACAAGTAGACATGGCACTTGGGGACATGGTTTAGTGGCATGGGGGTGTTGGGCTGATGGTTGGACCTGATGGCCTTAGAGGTCTCTTCCAACCTCAATGATTCTATGAGTAAGGCAGAGAGACAGGTATTGCTCTTCCTTCCCTTCCAGCTGTCCTACTTTATGGTTTCTTTCTTCTCCTATGCTTCTTTATCATCCCAAAACCCAGCTACCTTTAAAATCCTCTCAATCTCTAAGAAGATGTGTCATCTGTGCAAAACTCAGGTCTTTGAGTGAGCAAACTCTTCAGAGCTGGCAGTCAATGTTCTGCATGGGGGAGCAAAGCAGGACAGTGAGTCAATCTGACAACAATGTCATTTCATCCACTGATAATTCATCACATCTGAGTAAACACTTTAAGGATTAATCTGAATCTTTAAAGAGCAGAATCAAGCACAGAGACAAATCCTTTTCCAACACACATAGATACAGGCATTTAGAAAAACATTAGAGTCCTCAAGCTAGGAATTTTGTATGGTTTGTTCTCTATTAGCCATGAAAACCAGCAGAGAAATCATCCTAAAATGATTTCATTAAAAGGCCTTTCCCTCCAAACAGACCATAATACATCTGACTGTCTGGAGGAAAAGCAAAGTCAGGCAATATGACTAGATCTCTCTCACTCTCCTAAGAGAAAGAATAACCCAAAAGAAAGGATTGGCAGCAATTCCTCCAGATTATGAATCTTCCTGATAATCCTAGGCCAAACAAACAAAAAGCCCATGGTAACTGAGATTTAACAAAAGAACACTTGGAATTCCTTTGGTGCCTGTTCTGAGAGACTCAGAGCAACAGCAACAGTTGGAATGGAAGTGACAGGGCAGCAAAAACTACAACTGGTTTTGCTTCTTAGAGGAAAACCTGCACCAACACTGCTTCACACCAGCAAGCAACTTCAAAGCTGGTGGCAAGTGAGGGAAAGGAGAGTGGAGAAATCAGAGTCCTCAGTTCATCCAAACAGCTATTTCCCAGCTCTCCAGAAAGACAGCCACAGAGAACAAGAGGTTCTCCAGACATAACTGATCTTTTGCCTTTTAAACTTTTAATTTTTTGTGGTAAAAATCCAGCCCCTTCATGCAGACAGATATCCCTTTGTCCATTTTCCTCTCCTTTACATGCTTTGTGCTACTGTGACACTGATGACCTAGGAGGACAAGACACACAAACTGGATACTGCAACATGAACCAAATTTTTCTGTAATGATTTTGGATGTGGGAGAATAATCATCTTAAAGAAACACCCTGCACTGTGCTAGGCCTAAAGACCCATAATGAGAGATTTCATCCTACCTCAGACACAACAAATACACAGAGAAACATCCAGAATCTTGTTAGTTGATTCTCCCATCAGCCCAGTAAATTCTTACCCAATATGTGACTGGCAAAATCCTTGATTCCAGTTCAACTGACAAGATCTGAAGATATTATTTCTGGCAAAAAATCCCTCACTTGTTTGCTACACAGGCATACTGAGAAGTGGAAAAGCAGCCCACAACCTCTGACTTCAAGTCTTTCAGGCCATCACAACTACATATGCACATCCATGAACTTAGTTTATCTTCTAAGAAAACACAAACAGCATTTGCCACTGAAATTCAGAACACATTCAGTTCCTCTCAGAGCCCCCAGTTGCTCAGTCCCCTGAAAGGAAACAAGGTCTCTTTTTCAGGAGGAAAGAAGATGACCAAACTGAGGTTTATTCAAGTACTAACAAAGGTCCTTTCTGGTTACTATTAAGTGCCAAGTACTGCTGGGGTGCCTGCTTGCCCCCCTCAACCTGCACCATGGGAAAGCCTCGAGGTATCCCAGGCAGGCTGAGCCCTGGGTAGATGGGCCTCACTCCTCCAAAACACTCCTTTCATCAAGGGCTCTTGGAGGATTACTAACAAGAGTAAAAAATAATTATCTCCATTTTCTGGCTGAGGAAATGAAGTTGCAGAGCCAGTCAAGTGACTTGCCTAGATTGCCCAGCTCCTAAGCCAGGATCCTATTCACCCAGTCAAATATCCCTCTAGGCTCCTTTAAGGAAGCTTCCCATGTTACTCCATGGAGATGCAGAGAACAAAGATTCATCTGATCTACCTCTCCTTTCCAAAACTGACTCAATATCAAAAAGTGACAGGCTTTTATTCTTTTATTGGGCTAATCCACTACAAAAGCAGCAACCTGGTGGCCTGGTCTGGAGGTGTTATCCTAATTCAACTTGAGAGATTTTAACTATTGAGATCAACTATGCAATAGAAGGGATATCAAGAGGATATGGGAAAGGAGCCCTCTCTGTACACAGTGTTGGCACTCTGGTCACACACTCGGGTAGCCAACAACTTCACTGCTACTCTTTGAGTGCTCAAAACAAGATTTCACCTTCGCTATCTCCCTAGAACACACTCACCTCCACAAATGAGACCCCAGCATCCCTGCCTTCCTCCCCTATCTTTTGCATACTCCCTCTTCAAACTGGACTCACATCACTCACAATACATCTCCAGCAGGTTCATATGTAGCATTGGAAAAGAAACTCGGTGGTTTCTCTTTAGTTATGCTTTGAGTACCTGAGGTTAAAGCAAATCTGAAACTCCAAGTGAAACTCTGCTGAGAGAGAGAGGAAAGAGATGAGAAAAGGAAGGGGAAAAACCTCTGCTTATACCCCTTCACAGTCTGAGAGATTTCTCTGTAGTTCAGAGACCACAGCAACCCCTTTGGGGTTGATAGCCAGTTAGAAATGAGACTGCTACTTTGCAACTATACACATGATAGCACAGTTCCTCATTAGAAATGGTAAGAAATCAGCAATGGCACAGAGTGGGGCAGTGCAAGGTGAACTGAAGTGATCAGGTCATAGCAAAGAACACACAGGGAAAAAAATTATACTGTAGAATAGGAGTAGCAGCTAAGACAAAGAAGTTACTTTGTTCTCTATCATGGGTTTCTGTGTTACTTAAAAAATGTTACTTAATCCTTTGGGACTCCCAACACTCTGAAATGCTTGGGAGGAGAATAAAGGAGAAAACCTCACCAGAATCACTTAGCTGATCAGTATGAAGCTAGAGAGAATTTGAATTAGATGGCTGGACAACTGATCTAATCTGATCAAAACAAAATGTATTCCCTGAATAAGCAATTTACCATGCCAAAAACCTAGCTATGGAAGGCAAGAAGCAATCATGCAGCAGAGTTTCAGAAGCATAAAGTTGATGGACTGGATTGGGACTGAAAAAATACACTTACCTCTTTGCTTAAATAAGAGCCTCACCCCATAGAGAGGAGGAAGGGTTAAGAGGGGGAAAAGTGGAGATAGATAACTCTTTCTTGATTAACTGGAAGCATTAGTTTTTTAGGCATTCCATGAAGTTGTATCCATGACAGCTACAGTAACCATCCTCTCAAAAGGAGCTCCCTCACCCACAACAGCTAGCACTGATTTTTTTTTAAGCAGCAAGCTTATCTGAATCCCTCTTTTGAGTTTCACCCACCAAGATGGAGCTCATTTTAGACAGCAGAGTTAAAATCATCATTGCCTTGTCTCCAAATCTATAGCAAGGCTTTACTCAAGCTGTTACACTCTAAAAATCACAACTGATTTAATAGCAAAGCAGTACTCCAAAGAGCTCAGAGCCCTAGTCAGTGGCTTATATTACTCCTAGGCCTACCAGTCTTAAACTCCTTTGAGTACTGGAATGACTTTAAACCAGTACAGTTATATAGGAGCATGCCATAGCATGAAAACAACAAACAACAAAGCTGACACACACATAAATAGTTATTTCCTTCCACTGTGGGAACTGGCATTTAGTAGATGCACTAGTTAGTGCCTCTCTAACTGAAGCAAAACAGGTCAGGAATGTCTCACTTGAATGACACAAGCATGAGTCAGCCATCAAACTCCTGGCTGCAGAAAAGGCCTTTGGATTGAACTGATAAATGGGTTTTCAAACCCAGAAACTTAGCAGCTTCAACCTGCTTCCAATAACTCCCAAGTAGCATTTCCTGCAGACCTCAGGAAATCAGAGTATTAACTCATTCACAACAAACTACAAAGTGCAGAAAACGGTCTGGAAAGATCACAGCAGTTTTGCTTAGCATACAGAGAAAACATTGGCTTGTACTTAAAAGGAATACATGTCATAGCTGCTCAACAAGTTAACTGTTCATCTCTGGCAGTTACATGAGCAGCAGAACTAAGCCAGCCCTGCTCTCCCCAGGCATGCTCCCTCCTGAATTTCCCCCTGTGCAGGAGGGGATAACCCTCCCCAAGAACTCTTCCCTCAACATTTTCACAAGGCTCAGAGAAACTTTATCCTTTTAGACCTTTCCTTCCGTGGGCAAAGGTGGTGAAATTCATCAACCCATTCATAAAGTTACAAGAGGGAACAGACAAGAGAGAGCCATAAGGATGCTTTCTAACAGATGCCAGGGAGAGGCATGGAGGCAGAGAGAGAACACAACTTCAGAAGCAACAGAAGTCATTATCAGTCTAAATGTAACAACATGTTTCATTTTCTAGGAATGCTAATCAGAAAGCATGCAGGATACACTTCATCAACAAAAAGTCAGCACCTGCCACTATTTTAGGAACCCTCTTCTGCTGCAACTAGAGTGACAATCACCTTTGTGCTTTCTTGCACTCCATACTTACTCCTCTCTGTCTGTTTTTTTCTTTTCACACTCCTGTTGTTGTTAAAAACATAAGCATACCCCACATTTTTCACCCTGGGGCTACAAAACACAGCAGTTAAGTAGTCTGCTTATCCATCACAGCCAGCTCTAGTATAACCAGCTTCTTGTTGGAAGTCCTCTGCACAACCTTCCACCCTCTGAGTTGCACTTAGCCCCATCTCATGTAATAATAATGGGTTGTTATGACCTACTGATTAAGCCCTGGAGCCCAGGACATACTCACTCAGTCTCACTCAGTGTGAATTTATGCTTTAATTCACATCAGCAGAACCAGTGAGCACAAAAGGCCATATCTTGTGGAGGAAAAACACCCACAGCTATTACAGGTGCCTGGAAAAGTCACATATGAAAACTGAACTAATTGGAAATTCGTTACACAAGGGATACAATTCTAGTACTTATTGGCCTTATGCTGCTTCTAAGCCCTTGATGATATACTCAAGCCCTATTCTCCCACTCTTTCCAGAAGAATGGAAGCTACAACAACTTACTGGTCAACTAAAAGGTTAAACATGACACTTACTCTGTGTCTCTGGTTGCTGGAAATGTAAGGAATTGAAATTCTTCCAAAAGGGACTGAGGAGTCACTAAACACTACCTGTGCTCCAGCTGAACTTTGAAAGTGAACGTTGGAAGGCGTATCAGAGTCTCAGCTGACATCAGACAGCCCATAAACATACTGCATACAAATTCATGACAAAGAACTTTATCTTGAAGGCTGAAGACAAATGTGAAGCTGCCAAAAGGAACTATTGCTACTAAATTGGCATAGCAAAAGAAAGACTCCTTTATGGGCTGGAACTTCCCTGCCATCCTTGGCACTGCCAGTTTGAGGTACCATCCCTGTAGAACTCTGCCTGAAGCACCGTACCTGCCTTCACTGCTATTTCAAGCAGAGATTCAGGACACCCCTCTCAGAGACCATCACTGAATCAAACCACCTGTGGAGAAGCTTCTTCCTAGCTTCACCAAAAAGCAGCTGTTTTTTGACCCAAATCTGAGAACTTTCCTCCCTCTTATTCGTTACAGAAGTCCATGGCACAAAGATCTTAGCAAGAACACCACATGCTGTCTATGAATTGTTCACCAAGGGCATAAGATGTCTTACATCACTCTGAAATTTTCATTTCCCTGGGGGATGAAATCTGCTTTTTCTTGTGATTTGGAGCACAAGAAAATCATTTTCTCTTTTTTTTTTTTTTTTAAGTCCAGTACTTTAATAGCACTTTTACATTCATGAATCCCTGAAGCATCACAAGCCTTCTGGGGGAACCTCTTAGCACTTTGCACCCTATGTGACAGTCAGGCAATCACAATAGTCTCTCCTGGCTGTAAACAATGTAAATAACTTTCACAGAAACAGCAAAAAAAGCATGCAAGTGCTTTGACATCTACATAGAAATGCCATTAGGTATGGGTTGCTACCCCAGATCACACTCCCAAACCTCACACCTTTCAGATGGCTGTAAAATGACATCATTTATTGCACGTATTTTCAGCCACAGGTCCATGTTCGTTGCCAAAATGCTAGCAAAGCTTTTCACAGGGGTCAGAGGACAGGATTTTACCCCTGGCTAGGTGGTTTCCTAGTTTCAGGAAAGCCAGTTTTATCTGGAGAGCACAATGTCTCATCTCCATGGTTCTATTCATACCATTAGGGACTACTGCACACTTGGGAGTGTGGCATCTGCTGCAGAAAAATACTACCCAGTCCACACACACCAGCTTCTGTGTCCTGTGCATGCTGCCTCACCACAAAGATCTAGGGGTACATACATTAAACATGCACAAAATGCTGTACATGCATGCAAGATGTAAACAGCTCCTGCACACTGCCCCAGGTACTGCTGAGGAGTTCTGCACAACTGAAACCTTTCAGACCACAGAATTGCAGCTTTGCTCCTAAAAACCCTCAGCACTTGTTGCTGACAAACAAAAAAATCCCTCTGGTCTAGACAGCCCACTTACATGAACAAATCATCATATGACTAGAAAAGGCACGACCTCCCCCCTCCCCAAAAATAGCTGTGCTTTTGTGCTTTGGGCTAGTCTTTTCAGCACAGTCAGCCAGGAGCTGCCTGCTTTGGGGTCACTGCTGGCATGATGAGTGGCTGTGGCTGTCCCATAGGGAAGAAGGTGGTGGCAGGGAGCGGATTTGGCAGTTGGAGGAACCCAGAAGCTGGTTATGCCCACGAAAGTGGCGAGCGCTGTAAATATCCCTAGGTCTCTTGAGTGCTCCTCGGGGAAACACCGGTGGCATCACGGCAGGGGAAAGCCCCGAGGGAAAAGAAAGCCATGGAACTACCCTTGTAAGCAGGCGGCCTGCTACTCTCGGCTTTTGTCTCCTCTTGCAACGGCTACAAGCTAATTCGATTTATTTAGAGGACGAGGAGAGAAAAAGCTCTTTCCCTACACCCCCAGTTTCAGAATTACTGTGTCTCCTGGAGGGAAGGGTTAGACCGAGAGATTGGTTTGGAAATGACTCACTCGGCAGAGCTAGGGAGCCGGAGGGTCTGTTTTCAATGTTTTTAAATTAAATTGAGAACTTACCCAGGTTTTATGGCAGCGCTGGGAGCAGGGAGCCCGGGGGGGCTCAGCCCGCTCGCCTCTCACCCCCGGTAAACATCCCCTTCGGACGGCTAACAGCGCCCGGTGGGTACCGGCAGCATCATCCCAGCCCCGCTGCCCCCGTGGGCAGCGCAGAGCTCAGCTACCGCCGATCCCCACCCAAGCCGCTCCGAGCAAGACCAGTCCCGGCCGGCACCTCCCGTACTCACCGCGCCGGGATGCAGGGGCCGGATGCTCCGCGCCCCTCTGCGCCCACCGCCGGACCGGCCGCTCTGCCGCTTCGCCGCGCTCTGGCGAAATTTGCCACCGACCCGGCCAGGATTTTACACTTCCTGGCTACCGGCCAGCCTTTATTTTTACAGTCTGCCTCTTGCTGGCTCCTCCCAGCAGAGACAAAAGGCGAGCGGGCAGAGCAGAGCCGGGTCGGGGGCTACCCTCCCCAGGCCTCCCCGATGGAAGCCCGCCCCGAGCCGTCCCGCCAGAGTCAGGAAGTTTAAATTCTTCTGACCTTTAGCGAAAGAAAGAGAAGGGAAAGGATGGAGGAGCTCCGGAGGCCCTCCCCGGGGCAGGCCCACCCGCAGTCGATCCCCCTCGGCCGAGAGATGCTGGACCAGCCGCCAGCTCCTTGCAGGCGCGGGATTTGCCTGCACCCGAGCTACAGATAAAGAAATCATACAGTCGCTGAGGTTGGCAAAGACCTCTAAGATCATCAAGTCTAACCGTTAATCTAACACTGCCAAGTCACCACTAAACCATGTCACCAAGTGCCACATCTACACGGTTTTTGAATCCCTCCAGGGATGGTGACTCCACCACTGCCCTGGGCAGCCTCTTCTAACGCCTAACCACTCTTGCAGGGAAGAAATTTTTTCCTGATGTCCAACCTGAACTTCCCCTGGTGCAGCTTGAGACCATTTCCTCTCATCCTGTTGCTTTTTACCTGCTGGTTCTGGCCAATAAAAGGTGCAGCCCAGGAGAAGGGGATGTGCCATTCACAGAGAGGCTCATTTCAGCCTGATCTCACAGTTCAAGGTTCCCCTGACAGCCACAGCCCCAGGCAGTTGGCTCTGTTCAGGTTGTCAGGTATCAGGCAGGAAACTGCTGCAAAACACCTAATTTGGGGTCCTGAAAGAAATGAAAAAGACACAATTAGTTGTAATCAGTGAGCGGTCACATGGAAGGTGTAAGGCAAGTGGTGAGGCTGACTTTTGGAGAGCTACTTCTTCATTTAAAGAGCTGAGGTTTTTAAGTGTTTAAAGGACACAGACCACATTTTCCCCCTGTACTGGCACTGCTGAGGCCACACCTCCAATCCTGGGTTCACTTTTGGGCTCCACACTCTAAAAAGGACATTGAGGGGCTGCAGTGTGTCCAGAGAAGGGCAAGGAAACTGGTGAAGGGTCTAGAGTACAAGTCTTGTGAGGAGCAGCTGAGGGAACTGGGGTTGGTTAGTCTGGAGAAAAGGAGGCTCAGGGGAGACCTTCTGGCTCTCTACAATTCCCTGAAAGGAGATTGGAGTGAGGTGAGAGTTGGTCTCTTTTCCCAGGTAAAAAGCAACAGGACAAGAGGAAATGGCCTCAAGTTGGGCCAGGGGAGGTTCAGGCTGGATATTAGAGATGATTTCTCCCCTGCAAGAGTGGTTAGGCATTGGAGGAGGCTGCCCCGGGCAGTGGTGGAGTCACCATCCCTGGAGGGGTTCAAAAACTGTAGATGTGGCACTTGGTGACATGGTTTAGTTGTGTGTTGGGTCAACAGTTGGACTTAATGATCTTTAAGGTCTTTTCCAGCCTTAATGATTCTATGATTTGTCTAATAGTAACATTTTCTCTAGGTGCTTAAGAGGCTTTTGTGAATTACTGCTAACACTTGGTGACCCAATGCACTGCTTGCAAGGAATCTGTAGGTGAAGAGAATGGTGACCTGACATGCCTGGGCAGCTGGCACACTCCATCTGAGAGAAATCCTCTAGGTCTGCTAAAAAAAACCCCTAGCACACAGGCTGGTGCTGTTCCCCAGATTTTAACTGACACAGTAACGAATCCAAACTCAACAGATCTTAACTCACATGGTTGTAACTCAAAACTTGACAAGATGTTTCAGGTGTGGGACATATACCTGCACGTGGAGAGCTGTGGAACTCCAGGTGTCCAAAGGGGGAAGCTGTTTGCCGTACCTGTGTGGTTCTAGCTTCAGGACTGCCACGGAGGGACATTGTTGCCACAACCCACGTGACCATCCTGATGTATGGCTGGACTCTCGCTTGTGAGAGAAGAGGGAGACTGGCAGGAAGGGGGAGGTCCTCTTTGATTTCCTGATTAGGAAGAAATGAGGCTTCTGTGGAAAGGAAAGAGTCCTTGGTCTCTGGGAGTGAGGGCCCCCAGCTATCTTAGGCAGGCGCATAGGTACTGGGAAGACTTTAATATATAGCAAGGTCAGAGGAGACAGACAACTTGAAATGTTAGCCCAGCACAGCAGAGAAAGACAAAAGACTTATTGGGGATTAATTTTACCCAACTTTAGCTATCTGAGATGATGCAAAACACACCTAGCTTTTAAAGCTAGGTACAGTAAATCCTGCCCTAAAGCTTACCTGAGCAGAACAGAATATCAGTGAAAGAGATCTGAAGAGAAAAGTGTTAATGTTTAGATTGGCAGATGAGAAAAAGTACCTTTAATAACTCCTTTTTCCCTTTTAGCTTTGGCTGGAGCAAAAGGAGAAGAATATGGTTCCCAAAGAAAGCTCCCTGTCTTACACAGGCAAGTGGTAGTTGACAGATGTCTGCTCTCGGCGCTGAAGCCAGTACATGGTGTCAATGTGCTGCTGTGCGCTTCATGTGAGAGGAGCTGACTCTTCTGTGGCCCTCTTCAGCAGCAGCATCTCAGAGAACTGCAAAGCAGGCAAATGGACAACATCAGCAATGCTGCTACAGGTATTTATAGACTCAGAAGATACATGAAATACAGCTACAGCCTTAATTTTGTTTTTGACACTGCCTCAACACCACACTTCCTCCATGCAGCACACTCTATAGTGAGACAGTCCCAAGCACACACCCCCCCAGCTCCCTCAGCCTACTGTTGACTGAGAGCCAAACCACAAGAGTGGTGACTAACAGACGTGACCTTTTATTGGTTTGCTTTATCATGCACTTGATGATGGGATGAATCCACAACATATTGCCTTTGCTTTGGCTGTGGGATCCAATAGGTCTTCAGCATCATGTGCTTCCCAGAAATGAGTTCAGGGAAAAGCCCCATGGACTGCTCTCTCGGGGGAGGGGGGAGCACACAAGCAAGGGAGAAAAAACTGACTTCAGCTAATGTGGATGATTTTGATAGCAAAGGATTATCAAATAGCTACACTTGAAGTTACCTGGTAGATTGCAGCAAGGAGTGTGGTGTAGACAGCTGAGGATAAGCTGGGAGCAGCAATCTCCTACCCCAGCCCAGACAGGGAGGACAACTCATCTGGCAGTCCTCAGTGACATGGTGCAAATCATTTAACCATGTGGTTCACCTTTCTCTTGGGGCTGCAGTGAGAAAATTCCAGGTGTCAGTGATGCTATGAAGCTTAAACAACTTCTGCAAAGAGAACAAAAAAACCCAAATTTTTTCTTTAGTTGTCTTTTAATATTCACTTATCATTTCAGGTTTGAGGAGGGGAGAGGAGGTTGGGGTTAAGGGTACACTATTCTATTAATTTTACAAGTCAAAGCTCTGGCACCAATGATATTCAGGAAATAAAATGCAATTCCATGAGGAAAAATGTAACTATACTACATCTGGCAAAAAAATAATTCCAATCACAGCTATTCATTGGGAAGAAGGATTCTTAAAAGCTGTATAATGAAAGAGACCTGAAGAGGAGACAGCAAATTAGAGATGCCTGTAATTTGAGATGACAGGAGAGGGGAAAACAATCCAAGACTAGAGTTCATAAAGAGAAACTGTGACAAAGACCTCTGTTAGTGGTATCATAGTGTAAACACCCTGGAGTACTGCATTCAATCCTGAAGATCTCCTCTTCAAAAAGACATCAGCAAACATAAAGGAATGAGGCTTTAAAAAAAAGCAGAAGTGATGAGGATTGATTTCGAGATGCTGTCCTATGAGGTGAAAGAGCTAAGTACAGCTGTGCATAGTGTATGTAGGATACACAGCCACGGAAAGCAGGCACCGTGGGAGAGCAGGCACTTGGGTTCGCAGAAGTGAGAGTGTCAGCATTGTGAGGAAGGAGAAACTGGGATGAAACAAGGCCAAAAAAGACAGGGATGAGTCTTGTTACAATGGCTTGGCTGCCAGATCCACTGCCTGGTGGAACAGTTGCTCTGGGAGACTCCTTCTTGCGGTGTTTTAAATAAGCACAATGCCAGTGTTTATCCTTTGGCCTACCAAGCACAGTGGGCTAGTTGATCTTTTATAGAGGAATTTTCCATCTCTAATTTCTGTGTTTCCAAAGCTTCCTCTTCTGTAGAAGGCTGTTTGTCACGTCAGTGGCAAACCTCTGAGGAGAAGACAAACAAACTAGCCCACAGGGAAAGAAGATCTCAGTGAAGAAAAGACTAAAGCATGTTTGTGGGTGATACTTTACACTCACATCACAAATCATAGCCAGGCAACAGCAGTAGCAACCAGTCTTCCCTATACTGATCTCTGCTAGAAACCATAACATGAATCTCCAAAGGACACAAGCAAGCAGAGCCTTCTTTCTGTCCTCCTGCTTGAATTCTTGCCATCCTGCTCCTGACTTCAGTTGTCTCTCTAGCATCTCCATCTGCTCCATCTCCCTCTTGCCTTTTACCCTCAAGGTCAGTAAACTGGATGTTGAAATTCATTACCTGGAACCCTATACAACCATTCTAAACTCTCTCCAACCTAGTTTCCATATCTTAGGCATCAGACTGGTATGTTAAATTTTCTACATACTGAGTTCAGAGCAGTTCCCATCCTCTCTGAAGGGTCAGCCAGTTTTGAAACACACAGCTATCCTTTTGCTTCTTCTCCCTGATGGCCCTCCTGTGTTTTTTTTCTGCCTCCTTAATTGCTTCATCATTGTATCCTCCTCCAGCTTCCTAAGGGAGGGCCTTTTCTTTTGGTCACTTTTCATCTCCTTCATCTTGTTTCTAAGCAATTTTACAGTTACACAAAATCAGTTTAACTCCTGGAGCCTGGTTGTACTCCAGTCTTATCCCTTCCTTTTCCAGTCTACCATACTATGCTACAAATGCTGGCCCACTGTCCACACCCTCACCTACACATTTAGTCAGGCATTGCTTTTAACTGAGAGCTTTCTTTATCTAGGTCCTCATGTTCAGGTAATGTCTAAATTTTGTAGATACTTTCTGTATGTCTCCTTTCAAATACCATCCTTACTTATCCATAGGGCAGTGTATCTCAGTCTGATTTTAAGTCACTTCATATCACAATTACTGTGGTATCTTCTTCTCCAGCTTTTAAAAATGTAACCTTCACTCCTACCTATGCAGCACAGTGCTAAAAATGGCATTGTCCTCTCCTCTCACACTGAGATCAGCATCTTTCACTTTCCATCCCTCTCTTGGCCCATCCTTCTCCACTTATCACCACAGCTGTCAGCCTGTCTTCATGTCACTGTGGTTTCTGTCCGTAGTTTGGCCAAAGTTAGCCAGGATTGCCCCTCCAAAAGATCATCTCACACTCACACTGGTTTTGGCCACTAGCTCTGCACAGCACTGCCCCTCCCTGGTGCCACCAAACATCTAGGTGACTGCACAGCAAACTGGATCAGGAAGACGAACTGGGTCACAACAGCGACACTTCCCATGGGGAAGCTTGACCTGACTCTGTCCTGTTGATGGCACTGGAAGAAGGCAATTGGACCCAACATTGTGTGAATCACACAGTGACACCAGCCTAGGAGCCCAGGAGAAAGCAGCACTGCAAGCTTCTCTGACCTGTGCACTACCGTGGTGGAGTCCTGCTCCATAGGGCAGGTCACTTGCAGGTCACTAAGGATCTGTAGGCTGTGCCAGGAAAGAGGTCACCCCAGTAGGTAATTTTGGCAAGGTGACTGATGGCTCAGTTACCAGCTGCAGCAAGACTTGATACTTCATGTATCAGCTGCCTGCTGGCAACAACTTTGGGTTGTATTGTTTTTCAAAGCTACACACCCAAAAGAGTTTGCACGTGGTGGAAGACACATTTCTCATGGCAAAACAAGTGAATCACTAGGTGGTTGATGACACTTACTGGTGAATGGATGCCAAAACACACTGTTGCAATTAAAAGAGGTTTCTAAGGAGCCTTCCTTTATTCATCTCTGACTTGCTGTGACTCATCTGTTGGTTTTCAGTGTCTTTTCTTCAGTTCCTACACCTCACTTGCTGACCATGCATGCCGTGGGACAGAAGCATGCCAAGATGGTGAAAACCACTACTGGATATAGAGCTCTTAGTGAGAAAAAACAGCCTTTCCTCCTCAAACCATCTATATGCATTCAGCACCACCACTTGGACACAGCTCTCAGAGCCACCTGAAGTCAATGAATCTGTGTGGACGCAGCAGAGTTCACCCCCTGAGCTCACTGGCACAAGAAAACAGCTTAGTCAGGGGCCAAGAATAAATCCTGTGTTCCACCAGAAGTGATCACAGTGGCTCTGTCTATATTTATCCAGAAAGAATGTTGGAGAGACTTGAAGCCTCCCAGCCACCCCACAGCTGGTGGGATGAGGAGCAGGCATGCTTTTTCCCCTCGGAGTAGGTTTCTCATTTGTTGTGGTGTGGCATTAGTGCAGTGGCTGACAGCTTAGCCTCATCTTTCAGGGATGACCCTGCCTTCCTTGATAAAGGGAGGAAGGACAGGACACAGCCAGTGCCATAGTCTCAATTTACAGGTTTACTGTGTGGTGCTTATTTACTCCTCTGCTCTTGACTCCCACTGTAACTGCCAGGTCACTTCTGCCAGATGTAAATGATGATTTTAATAGGTAAAAGACCCTATTTTGTCTGCCCAGGAACGGGGCTGTGCTGTGGGGGAGAAGGCTGGAGGGTATCGGGGAGGAGAAAAATAAAAACCTTGGGTGTTTAAAGTTTATCTACACAGAGAAAGGGATTGGAAGATTTAGTGAGTTATAACTCTGTAACTAGCACAGAATCACAGAATCTCCAGAGTAGAAGGGACCCATTAGGATCATCTAGTCTAACTCATGTTTAGGCACAGGACAACTCCATAGTCACACCATGTGCCTAAGTGCCTTGTCCAATGCTTCTTAAATTCCATGAGAGTAAAGGCCATGACAGCCTCCCTGGGGAGCCTGTTCCAATGCTCCACCAGCCTCTGGGTAAAGAAGCTCTTCCAAACATTCAATCTAAACCTCCCCCGGCACAGCTTCATGCCGTTCCCCCGCATCCTGTCTCTATCCACCAGAGAGAAGAGGTCAGCACCCACCCCTCCCTCCCTGGTGAGGAAGTTATAGACAGCTATAAGGTCTCCCCTCAATCTCCTTTTCTCCAGGCTGAACAGACCAAGTGCTTTCAGCCTTGCCACATAATACTTCCCCTCCATTCCCTTCACCATCCTTGTGGCCCTCCTCTGGACACTCTCCAACAGCCTTCATGTCCTTCTTGTACTGTGGCGCCCAAAACTGCACACAGTACTCCAGGTGAGGCCGCACCAGAGCTGAGTAGAGTGGGATCAGCACTTCCCTCTATCTGCTAGCAATGGAGTGCTTGATGCACCCCAGAATCCTATTGGCCCTCGTAGCTGCCAATGGACATTGCTGGCTCATATTCAACCTATTATCTACCAGAACTCCCAGATCCCTCTCTAAAGTGCTGCTTTCCAGCCTCACGTTCCCCAGTTGGTAAGCTGTTTTTGGGTTGGCCCTACCCAAGTGCAGAACCTGGCACTTGTCCTTGTTAAATTTCATCTGGTTTATGGCAGCCCAGTCCTCTAATCTATTCAGGTCCCTCTGAAGTGCCTCTCTGCCCTCGGTGGAGTCAACAGCACTTATCAATTTAGCATCATCTGCAAATTTACTTATTATATATTCCAGTCCTGCGTCCATGTCATTTATAAAGATATTAAACAGGACTGGCCCCAAGATGGATCCCTGTGGGACCCCACTCGTCACTTGTCACCACCCCGACATAGCTCCATTTACCAAAACCCTCTGAGCCCAACCCCTAAGCCAGTTATTCTCCCACCTCTTGATTCTCCCATCTAGTTGAATTCTTGACAATTTATCCATGAGGATACTGTGGGAGACAGTATCAAAAGCCTTGCTGAAGTCCAAAAAGATGACATCAGCTGGTCTCCCTTGATCAACTAGATGGGTGATATTGTCATAAAAGGAAATCAAGTTAGTCAAACATGATTTCCCCTTCATAAACCCATGCTGGCTAGGACCAATGACAGCATTATCTGTCAGATGCTTATCTATAGCTCCTAGAATAATCCTCTCCATAATTTTGCCAGGCACAGAAGTGAGACCAACAGGCCTATAGTTAGCAGGGTCATTCCTGTTGTCCTTCTTGAAAATCGGAACAACATTCACCCACTTTCAGTCAGCTGGAACCTCACCAGACTTCCAAGAGCATTGAAAAATCATTGAGAGAGGGCTCGCTATGACATCTGCCAGCTCTCTAAGTACCCTATATTCCTCTCTCTAGACCTGTTCGCTCCTTGAATAGATGCTCATGTCTGGCACAGGAGTGACAGTGACTTCTGGGATAGAAGTGATCCATACAGTGAGGCTACTCTGTATGAGTCAACTAGAGAGGTTGAGAAGGCTGGGTGGAGAAAGGAGGGCATTTGAAAGGTGGACTGCATTTGAACATACACAGTTAAGGTGCAAATAACCAGAATATACACAGCTTGTGCTAGTTACGTGGATGATAAAGTGAAGGACAGCTTCATGGACTAGCCCTCCATGTTCTCAGATGCCTCTGATTCCAAATTGTCTATTGTTATCAGACAGAGCCTTTGTAGCACAAAGGCACCATAAAGGGGCAGGAAGGATTTAAGATGCTAAAAGTGCTGCATAAATGAAGATGCAGCCTGTGTATCTATCTTCTGCACAGGATGAGTCTCTGCAAGCCAGCAGGGCTTGTGCACTTGTGGAATTCAGCTTGTGATTGCCAGAATAAGTGTATTTAACTAGAGGATCCCATATGCATGTGTCCATATTGGCTATGAGCAATACTGCATGGTGGCCAAGTGCCTGTGTGTACAGACATGCTCTCCTCCAGAGAGCTAACATGGGTGTCTGAGCACCAGCTGTGGAATCTGTGTCTGGGGCTCTGCCTTTGTGTGGGGAGAGTCACATCCTAACTGCACCAATAGGAAGCTGAAAGGCAAATCGGTTTGGCACATCTCCAGTTCTCAGAATTTGGTCTCAGTCTCTCAGGTTTTGGATCTATTTTCAAAACCTCTTCACAGAGACTGTTCTTTATGTGCAACTTACCCTTCTGCCAGGCAAGACTGGAATGTCAGCCATTCCTAAAGGAAATCCCAGATTTTGTGTGTGTATGTATGTAGTGCCAACTCACTAAAACAGACACAGAGCCAACGCTTGGGCACAGCAACCAAAAAGAATTCCACAAACACAACAGCCTGCCTCTTTCCCTTCCTTCCCACTCTCCCTCCCTCCCTTCCCCACCATTTTCACACCTTGCTGAAACACATGAAATCAAAACAGCCAAAACATTCCAAGCAAACTAATTATTACTGACTGGATCCATGTGCACCATGCCCTGGGCAGGAGTCCTGTCTCACATCCTCCCTCCACCACAGAAACTGCAGCTGCTAGGTCACAGCTAAGGCAAGGCACAAGTCTGAACTGGGGGGAAAAAAGGGAACCAAAACCCAGCTTTACTGAGACCTCAGCAAGGCACTGCCTGGGCTAGCACTGCACTACATCATGGGCCAGGAGGTTCTACCAAATGAGGCATGCAGGCAAAGAGCAACAGGTTGTGGTGTCCATGTCCACCTGCAGCCTGGGAATGTGCCTTATGAAGGAACCCTGTGTTAGCATGAGGTGGCTCAGTGAGGCACAGGTGACATTCAAGCCTAGGCAGGGGATTTGGGAAGGGACAGGCAAAAGCAAGTGCAGGTAGATGTTGTCTGACAGATCCATTTTCACCACAAATGATCAGCCTGCAGCTGTACCACTAAGAGATGCTTGCTCAGTCTAACTGAAAATTGTTACAAGCAACTGGAAACAGGGAACCTGTCTGTATAAATCTGGGCTCAGGCTGGCTAGCAGGGACCACAGCCAGCTTGCATTTGGCTACTAGGCAACGTAACATATCAATGGCCAGAATGGGTCCCCATAGCTCAGTTTTCGGTCTCCAACCATAGCCAAAAGCAGATGCCTTGGATGGACCACAGGAACAGGAAAAGCACAGGGAAAAGATGACTTCTCTCAGTCATCTCCACTGCTATTTATATTTGTATTAACTAAGTTCAGGCTAGCAAGAGGTGCTCCCTGCACTTCAGTCACTCCTTCTCTACAGTTGGAGGTGTCTTTGCATTTATTTTCCTATTTGCATTCTCCAAAGCCTTTCTGAGGGAAACAACATGGCACAAAGACTCCTGAGAGGAGGCAAAGAGACATGCCTGAGTTAACATCAGTCAAGCTCTCTTCCTGCTAAATACATAGCCACAGCCTGAACTGTAAAGTCAGTGAAGTCAATTCTAACCAGCCATAACCTGATTCCATATTCTCTACACAGAGTGGTCATAAAACTCACCAAAGAGAAATTCTTCCTCTGTTACAAATACATAAGTTTAGCAAAGAAATCTTCTGTCACCTCCATAACCCTCTGAAAAAGCCATTTTGCTGACGTAGAGATTTTTATCTATCTGATGGAAGCTGCAGCATGCAGCAGTGCTCAGGAGACTGGCAGTCTGTATGCACAGGATACAGACTGCCTGCACCTATCTCCTGGCATGAGCCTGGCAGCAGGGAAAAGTGGGCAAAAAGATCCAAACATTAGTAGCTGACCCAGGAGGATGTGGACTCTTGTAGCTGCAACGTGTTATTGCTGCTACAATGAGCTTCCAGTGTTTACTGTACACATGCAGATTGGTATGCAAGGAGATGAGGCTGTCTGAATAAATAAACAGAAAAGGCCAGGGTCCAAGTTTGACTGAACAATGGACTGGGGAGAATGCAAGCCTGCTCTTCAGCTGGACTTCCCTCCAGGAAACCCAACTCGTAATAAAATCCTCCTGTATCCTGTGCCCTCGTCAGGGGGTGTTGACTCAGTTCCAGCTAATCATGTAGATGGTATTTGCAGGAGGAGGTGAGTGCAGGCTGCTGGATGCAACCAAGAAAGTATGCTGGAAGAAACTTCCTTGGTCTAGATGGGAGAAGAGTTGGCCTCAGCATTTTGAGAGAGGTTCAAGTCCCCCAAACTGTGGCTGCTTCTTTAGTCAGCTCACAGGCCAAGTGTCAGACCTAAAAAATGTAAAGCTCCTCTCCTGCCTCCTGAACTGGAGGAACAGCAATAGGTGACTAGACACAAGGATTCTGTTGACTCCAGCAGAAGGAGATTTTAGGACCCTGTGACTCCCACTTCAAGATGCAGAACTGCACAGTATTTGAGGCTTACCTGTTTGGATTAGTGAGTCTTCTGACCTCGAAGCTTCTCTTCAACACGGGAATGACTAAGGCAGCCATTTTTTCAAGCTGGCCAAGAGAAAGAGAGAGAAGTCTCTAACTGAGGATCAATACCCAAGCCCAAACCTGGGCCATCAGTAAGGTGGTTCTCCACCTTTGGCTTGTAATTAACAAGCCAAATAGTTTTCTAGGGGAAAACAACAACAACAAGCAAAAGAACAAAAAGTGGGGAGTCTCTGGAACATCTTATGTACTACCTGTGTTTGCCAATTAGAAGCTCAATAAATAAAGCATCTGACATGTAGTTAATAAAATGCTGGGATTACAGAATAATTAAATGACATGCTGCAACCCCAGCCATTTTAACTGGGGTAGTGCACTGCTCACTGGTTTACAACAGTCAGAATTCACCAGGTGTTCCACTGCCTGTACTCTTATATATTTCATGGATTGATAGCGGCTCAACTGATTGACCCTGTTTTGGAGCTTGTGACAGCAGTCTTGAAAAATCAAGGTAGTTAGGATCTCTCTGTGCTTCAGGTGTCTTCAGTGTCACTTCAGAAAGCTTTTTTTATATGCTGCATATTCACATCTGAAACTGGCTAGGTCATTATACTTTCCTTTTCAAAAACAAGGTAGAGCCTTTTCATTTGGCAAAGAAATGAGACATTTTTCACCTCTTTTAGCAGGGTTTGGAAGTAGACTATTCCTATTTTTACATTTCCTATTCCAGGAAGGAAAGAGGGGGGGTTTAATTAATTTATTAATTTATTTTTTACTACAGACTTTTCTTTCCTAGTTGAATCAAATCCAAATCGGTGGTGATACTAAAAGAGCTATGCTTCCTGTTTGCTTCTCCTTAAGAAACAAAGTTCTAGGATGAACTGCTGAAAATGCAGCAGTATTTTGTAACTAAGGAACACCTTTGCTGTCCCCAAATGTGGTTCAGCATTTACTTCTCAATGCCAGTCCTTACATTAACCACTATCTCAAAAGCCTTTCCTTTGAGAAATGCAGACAGGAAAAATAGCAAGGATGCTATAAATCCTCTGTTTGCTTTACTGTAGAAACCATTTTTTTTTTTTCTTGGACTTCTGCCCCTGCCTCAGTTTTACTGAGTTTGAGCATTTTCAGACTATACTTGCCAATAAAATGGGGTGCTTAAAAATCATATGGAATTTTATCATAAAAGCAGAGGCAAATACTAATTGGATTGCAACTTGGATTGCAACATGCCAATTTTTACCTAGGAAATGGGATCCTTTATGCAAATCCCTCCTTTCTCCCCCCTCTTCTTATAGTTATATTGTAATTTTGTGTGCTGACTCAGCTGACACATTCCATCCCAGAAATGCCTGCATTTTCAGCAACCCTTGAAGTGTTTACCAGTTCTGAAAGTTACAGAACATTTTAGAAGCTATTGACTAAAATAACACCCTTTCCTCACCATTATCAGTACCTTTACAGCAATAGCATGGCCCTTGCAGTGATGCTGTGTAAACAGTAACTCACTGAGGATTGTGGTCCACGGAGGAGCAAATATTTCACTTGTTCAAATTCAGATATGGGGAAGATTAAAAATTAGGAGCCTGGCTTTCAGCAGGTCCTCTCAGCTCCTCTTCAAAGTTCAGTTACAGTTACATCTGCATGGGAAGGTCAAGCAGAGCAGGAATCTGTAGAGCAGATGCTGTACACTTCCCGTTGATGCTGAGGATCTGACATACACATTATCCACGTTCCACTTTATTTCATTCAAAGCACCTTCGTTCGGGGCCCCTGGACTGAATGACCACTGAGGTCTGAGCACATTAGGTGCACTTCTGGAGAACTTTTTCCAGATAATTTCACTCTATAGAACATAGCTCCTGCACTGGAAAAATCAGCCACTGATGCAAAAGGAAATCACAGAATAACAGAATGTTAGGAGTTGGAAGAGCAGGATTCCCCAGACCAGGTCACACAGAAGAATGTCCAGACGGGTTTTGAGTATCTCCAGAAAAGGAGACTCCACAGCCTCTCTGGGCAGTCTGTGCTAGTGCTCTGGCACCTCAACTGGGTCACACAGAACCTCCTATGCTTCAGCTTACAACCATTGCCCCTTGTCTTGTCACTGGGCTTCACTGAGAAGAGCCTGACCCCATCTTCCTGAATCCAGGCAATGGAGGCAACCAGGAGATTTGCATCAGTTCTGTTCTGAACCAAAACACTGCTGGAAACACATCCAAAGCGTTGCTGGTAATTCTCTGTCACACATCTAACCTTACATCACAATACACTACAAGCACAGTGTGGAAAAAAGCCATCAGAGGCTGACACATGGCTCTGCTGTTTCCAGACTGGTATATGAGGTCCAGCTTTTAGGCACATCTCCTGGGGTATAAAGTTACTACACTTGTCTAAACTGTAACAGTCTGTATCTCAAGATAGCAGAGTTCATTCTGCTTCATCTCCAGACATGCTGATTCAGAAGAGTGTTGACGTGAAGCTGCTTTACTACCCAAACCCTGTGTTTGTGTTGATTTAAGCATTATTTTCACTGGTGGAAGAAGGAATTTTGCTTGGAAGTAGTGCTTCAGGTCCTTGGTATTCGTCTCACTGCATAATGAAGTTGTACAACTGTATGTTGGCAAGATATCACAACAGGAGGATTCAGGCAGCAGAGCTCTGTTTTTTGGAGCACTGGTATGAGGAGTTGCAAGGGAAAGAAGAGAGCCCTTTAAGGCACAGTTTACACCAACTGTATTTACACCACTTTTTGTAATCTCAGGTTTCTGTGGTGTGTGGATACACTGAAACTACAGTGTTAGCCACCTATGTCCTGCCTTTCTGTTGCATGCATAAATTCACTTCCTGAGCTGACACAAATCCTCAGCAAACACAGAGCTGCCAGAGGAACACTAAAGAGCCACATTTGCAGTTGTCTTCCCTGAGCTCCTGTTCCCACGCAGTGGCTCTTCTGCTGATGCAATCTGTCACAGTGAGGACACGCAGCCTGGATACAAGCAACCAAGTACCCCAGTGACAGGGCAACATCAACAGCTATAAGCCAAGGAATGGCTTCCTAGGGTTGATATTAGACTCATGGTCATTGGGTCTATCCTTCAACTAAGACAGTTTTAGAACCAAGTCAGAAAGATATTTTTAACAGAAAAGCACTGAGGATCCTGCTTTAAACAACAGCTATCAAAACAAAACAAATGCTAGGTTCAGCCACATCAGTTTTTAAAGCTGTGACACTCACCAGCAGCCCTTTGATTCAGTCTCTGGTACCATGAGGCACCATGCACCAGTTGATGCTCATCTGTGGCACTGTACAATGCTGTCACTGTGGGGACAAGGAATCAAGTCAGATTGTTTGCCGGATGTGGTGGTCAGTAGGAAACAAAACAACAAGCAGACCAATGCTGAGGTGCTCTTCTCAGCATGGCAAAAGATTTGGATTAAGACATCAAAGTACGCACCTTGGGCACGTGCCAGGGTTAAATACAGCATGTCCTAAGAGGCTGTGGTTTCTGTCAGCTCCATTCTGCAGTTTACTGAGCAGAAAAGACCATAAATCACTCTAACCATAAAATGTTCTGAACTTTCCTAAGTGTCATTTCAAACCAAAAAAAGGCAGCAACTGCAACAATCAATTAACAATCAATTAAGCTGAACAACAGGGTACTTAGTATGTAAACACAAGACCTTTAGGCTTTCAGAAGTAAGCAATGGAACAGTTTGGCTCTGTCCCCCTGCCCAGGGCACCTCTCTCCTGCTTATTGCTCCCTGCCTCTGGCCTGCCACCTAACTCTAAGCTAGCGATCCTAAAGCTCTGGAAATCAGACACTGATAAGACTCATTCAGTTGGAAAAGAGCTCCAAGATCACCAAGTCACACCCTCAACCCAACACCCCCATGCCACTTAGCCATGTCACCTACTGCCATGTCTACATGGTTTTTCAACCCCACCAGGGATGGTGACTCCACCACTGCCCTGGCAGCCTCTGCCAGTGCCTAACCACTCCTGCAGGGAAGAAACTGTTCCTAATGTCCAACCTGAACCTCCCCTGGTGCAATCTGAGGCCATTTCCTCTTGTCCTGTTGCTAGTCACCTGGGAGAAGAGACCAACTCCCACCTTGCTGCAACCTCCTTTCATTTCAGGGAGTTGTAGAGAGCCAGAAGGTCTCCCATGAGCTTCCATCTCTTCAGACTGAACAACCCCAGTTCCCTCAGCTGCTCCTCACAAGACTTGTACTCTAGACCCTTCACCAGCTTCCTTGCCCTTCTCTGGACATGCTCCAGCACCTCAATGCCTTTCTTGTAGTGAGGAAACTGCATTATTCAAAAGCCAGAAAGGACTAAATCTAGGGGATAGTGATGGCTGTCTCGGGTCAGTACTGACACAGCCACAGACCACACACACAGAAGCTGATACCTCAGGCTTATGACACTGAGTGACACCTCTTACCTCTGAATAACTAGAGATAGAAATTTCCACCACAGAGCAGATGAGTAACCCACAGCATTTCTCACCTCACCCATCCTGGTTACCAGTATCAGATATTTTACAGGACTTTGCTGAAGACAGTGAAGTATTGGCAGCCAGCAGGAAGCTTCTCTGAGAAGCTGGCTCATGTCCTGAAATCAGAGATGCACAAACACAGCTGCTTTTGTGCTATTCCTAAAAGGCCAGAGGCAAAGCATCTAATATACATTTATATAGATCTGAAACACCTCTCTGAGGATTTACTACTTACACCTGAGGAAGTGAATAGGGGCAAAAGCAGATAAATAATGAAAAATCAATTCTTTCATTTTAATAGTCCATGGTGATGTTAATAATACAGAGAAGGACATTTGTGAAGCATTTATCTTGACATTTACCCTTATGATGCCTTGGCAATTTAAGTATGTGCTTGTGATGAGGTAGAGCTTTAGCAGAAGAAACAGGGATATCATTTCTATTCCAGTTTCTTAGCTTTTCAAATACTTCTCTTCAGTTTTGAGACATTACTAAAGGCTTTTCTGAGTATATGGAGTATACCACATCTTTTCTGAGTTCCAAGCCACCCAAAATAATCAGGGAAAGAAACTGCTTTTTGATTGTTTTCTGCTGCAATTATGTGTGATCAAGACACTGTCAAAATAAATTGAGGCTTTATGATTTTATTACTGTTTCTTAGCACTTAAACCTGGGCTTCTTTGAGTTAGCCAGACTGACACAGGATGAGAAGACAGTCCTAGCTAGTAAAGGCAGAAATAAGCCCTTCATAATTGTCATTTCAAACCAATAAAAGTCAGCAACCGCAACAAAAAGGGGCTGAATGACTCAAGCATTTCCTTGATAACAGGACACAAACAGTTCTGCTTACTGTACTGAGATGTAGTTTGAACTAATGGTAACTGCTCTCTCACCTATTCTTATAGCTGGTGAGGTTCCTGCTGCAGTTCTGGGTCACATTCCCAGCTTTAGAGCTGTCCTTGCCTCCCAGTTCCACAAGCAGCCTGAACTGCAGGACCAGGGACATGAGGTGAACGTGGACATGCAATTTCTTGAAGTAGCTAAGTGCCTGAGGCCAGCTTAGATCTTGCAGTGCCCAGGGTGCACCCCAGAGCACCACAGTTTTCACACATCTGCCCTCATCACAAATGCAAACCAAGCACAAGCACATGTAGGGGAAGTGGTTGAGGCACTGGCCTCTTGCTGCACTTTGTGTGGTGCCCTGCAAATCTGCAAGCAATTCTCCTTACAGAAGCCAGCAGTTCTGCATGCTCTACACTTCCACTCCATGCCTTGCTTTGGAGACCATTCACAAGCCTTTGCTTACCTGCAGGCAGTATTCCCATGGCAGGAGGATGAGCCAGTGTATGAGTGCCTTCCTGCTGGGAGGCCCCTGGCACCCAGTGGTTGAAATCAGGCAGTGCAGAGGACAGTGACCAAGCGGGGTTTAAGCTGTGGAAAAGTAGAAGAGAAGCAAGAAGCTTTAGCATGGTTAAGCAGAGGTCATACTTTGTGTCCCAGTGACCTTGGATTGTCCCTGCAGGTGACTGCAATGGGTTGTGATGTAGCAAGACTTTGTAATGAATACAGGATACTAAACTGATGAAATGTTTCTACAACTGCTTTGTTGATACTGGCATCACCACACTCCCAGAGTTGGTCCTTGATGTTTTACTCAGTTCTGAAGCCTAAACTGGCCAGAGGTCAGCAAGATGGCCTGAGGCCCCATCTACATGCAGAAACCGGTCTCCTGCCAGTAATGGTTCCCCAGTAATAGATACTGCTAACTGCTGCTACTGAAGGAAAAAAGAAACCATGCAACCAAAACACGCGTGCTCGAGGCTTGCTGTTGTACATACCATGCTCCTGAAGGAGCCTTTTCTAGCAGCTGTTGGCAGTTAACCAATGAACTTCAGCATGTTTGAGCTTTCCCTTGCTGCCTTCCCCTCCAAATGGTTGCTTGTCCTGTGTGGCTGCCCCCTTCAGTGCCTGAAAAGAAGTTGGATCCCACATCGGTGCTGGTATCTGCTTTGTTGTCTAGCCTCTAGCTAAGTCCTACTGAAGGACACTGGCATTCAAAACGAGAGCAAGGAGGAAGAAACATCCCCTTCCATCAGTTTTAAACTCTATTCTTTGCCAGCTCTGGGGTTTGTTTACTTTTCTGCCTTTATAAGAGAGATTAAAGGTCTTGCTTTTGTCCCTAGTGGCTTGCTCCTTCTGTCTTGCCAGAACTAACTCTTGCTATCATGTCAGGGTTGCAAATATGTCAAGGAAAATATTTCAAAGCATGCTTTAATTTGCTGCTTAAGAGTGGAGGCAGTTCCAGTGATTTGAAATATTTTACACAGAATATTCTCTCAGGGGTTTTGTGAGCATCAATTAGTGGTTGTGCTATCTGGATGAGACCTTGGATAAAGAAAGGCTTGAAAGCTGGGTAGGATGCTTAGGTCAAATGCTTTCTGCTGGAAAATACCCAGCTTCTTTTTGCCCTGATGACACTGCAGTTTGGACATGTTCATAATGTCCTGAGCTGGCACAATCTGACCTGTCCACCACATTTTTATAGTACCATAGAATTTTTTTAATAGAATGCTTTGGGCTGGAAGGGACCATTAAAGGTCATCTGGTCAAATGCCAGGGACCATCTTGCAAACAAGAGGAGAAGAAAATTACTTTAGATTAGCTGCTAATGTGCAGTGTCTGCTTCACAACAGTGTTAGGCTGCTCACTTCCCAGTTTTAATACCAGCAAGTGTCCACAGACTCACACAGCACACAGAGAGTATCTGATAGCAGAGAGCCTTAGAGATCACATCTGTCAGCAGTGATCTCACCCTCTAATTTGCAGTCCCATTTGAAGAGTTTCAAGTATCAGCAATCCAAACTGAAAAGGCACTAGCTACTTCAGCTGAGAGGCCAGAGAGGGGGTGTACTGTCATCTGAAAGATGACTGAGACCTGACACTGAAGAGTACAAATCTGAGTATTAACCACATGGCTTTGCTCCCTTCCTTAAAAAAAAAAATCAGAACA
The DNA here is from genome assembly GCA_013399015.1 of Galbula dea. NCBI lineage: Eukaryota > Metazoa > Chordata > Aves > Piciformes > Galbulidae > Galbula > Galbula dea. The sequence goes on along the minus strand of VWZX01003371.1, from coordinate 298,368 downwards.
ATAAAATCTTGTCAGGATGACAGCTGCTTAGTGAGCAGAGATGGGGCCAAGCACCACGTGAGGGCAAACAGGAGAGATCTCGATTCTACATCAGCTACACCTTGCTCAGCCACCGCAACAGACAACAGACTGGCAATGCACGTGTTGCACTGCCATCCGGGGCAGGCCAGCACTGCTCAGCATGCCCACAAGTACCCCAAACGGTCCTGCCCTACCCTCCCTCTCACAAAATTGGGTTTCTCCAACAGAAACAAATGTAGGAGATGAAAAAAGCCTAACACAGACAAGTCCTCAAGGCAAGGACTACCTATCAGGTCCAGTGATCAATACACAAACTTTCCCCAGCCACGCAGACCCATCAGTTTGTCTGAGCTGCAGTAAAAAGAAACGTGTCAAAATGCTAAATGCAAGAGCCTTGTTTTCCTGCCTGCAAAGGTGTCTAAGTGGATGCATGTTCAAAGGCTGCTGTCAACTCTTCCCATTTGTCTAGTTTTTCAGTAGTTTTAACTGCTTGATGCTTTATTTCAAAAAGACAAACACACTTAGTGCTTGCCTAATGCTTTCTGTCTGTAAACCTCAAACTTCTTCACATCTTTTACCTAGGAGGTAAGGTAAAGTGGCTTTGGCAGGCAAGCTGTGACTCCAGTTCTCTCTCCCTCTGCAGGACACAGCTGTGTCTGCAGCAGGATTGCCCCAAAGAAAGGTGTGCCAGATGCTTTGACAGCCCAGTGCCACGTCTCCTGTCTGACTGGATGAAGACATAGATGTTTGGAAGCTAATGCATCAGTCTGCACCACAGTGGATGTTGCACAAGCAAGCTTTGCTCCTGCTGACTGAGGGGGTTTGGTAGCAGGTATGGGGCTATAGGATAAGGGTTGCTGCTGTAAGAAGCTGCTAGGAGCTGCCTCAGGTGTAAGTCAGACCCACCTCTGGCCAAGGCCAAGCCAATCAGCGATGGTGGTCGAGTCTCTGTGATAACGTACATAAGAGGGGAGAGCCCAGGAGACTGTTGCCCTTGTGGCCAAGAAGTCCATGCTGCTGGCTCATGGACAGCTTGCTGTCCACCAGGACCCCAGCTCCTCTCTGCAGAGCTACTGTCCAGTAGGTGAGCCTCCAATCTGTACTGATCCATGGGGTTTATTCCTGCCCAGGTGCAGGACCCTACACTTGTCTTGAATTTCAGAAGGTTCCTCTCTGCCCATCTCTCCAGCCTCCTGAGATCCTTCTGGGTGGCAGCACAGCACTCTGGGGGATCAGCTGCTCCTCCCAGGTTTGTATCATCAGCAGACTTGCTGAGGAGGTAACTACAGCCATTCATCCAGATCTCTGATGAGCAAGTTGAACAATGTAAGCAAGTCTCAAAGTACACACACTAGGTACAGTTTAGGGGCTATGGACTATTATTTTTTTCCCCATTCTGTGCATTCCAGCCCAAACCAGGACAACCCATAACATAAATAATGAGAACCAATGTATCATTTTATACTTGGGGTATCTTGCTAGTATTGCCTTCACTAGCAACCTTACAAATAACCACTACTGCCTGGAGAACACTACAGCAATGTAGTGGTTGTTTTCCTCCTTCAGACCAATTGTTATATCAGGAAAACATGGACAAGATATGGTCCCTAAAAGCCCTTCTTCAGGACACTGCATGTGGGATGTTCAAGTTATAGGTTCACATGACTCCTGGCTTTCAGTGCTCTCAGCAGGGGTGGACCTGTGTGTCTATTAAGAGACTTGGTGGTATCTAACTACTGTTACCTCACATCTGGCACCTGCACTTTATAAGCACAAAAGGGCCAAAGCAGATCTCAGAAGCATGTGAAACATCTCCTGTTTGGAAACAAATCTTTATGTTCTAAAGGTAGTGAGTTAGGTGGAAGAGAGAGAACACATCTGCTGGAAAGCTTATTACAACTGGAGAAAAATGAGAGAAGACAAGAACATGAAAGTTAGATTTGTGCTAATAAATTAAACATGTTCTGAACTGTTTTGTGGCCCAGAGGCCAATGGACACATGACTGTTTACAAGAGCTGCTCTGCTCTTGGCCTCTTGGACAGCATGGCCATATGCACACTGCTCTTTGAGGTTGCTTCTTAGCCCATGCTGACTCCTGACCTATACCCTGGAGCTGCTTGGGAGAGTGACAGTGTGAGTGGAAACCATGCCAAGAATAGCACCAGCAACTTCACAGCAAAGGCCTCAGGAATGTCATCTGCCACTCTTGAGTTTACTAGTGTCAGTGCAAACAGACATCTAGAGGGAAATCTGCCTTTCTGGTAATGGAGCTAAGCCTGATTCCCAGTAACAAGAAGAAGAACCTTCTGCCCTAGCCTGGCATGGAAAGACTGATGTATCCATCAATATGTAAGATACTATAAATGGGACTTGAGAAAGCTGGAGACATTTCAGGAAAATCCTGGTTGGAGAATATAACTCCAAGTAAGCAGCTAGTCCTAGTAAACCCAATCTTGCCTGTGTCCTCTCTGAAGCTTTCTTTCCTGTTATTTGCCCTCTGTTACTAAAGAACACCATTTAAAAAACCAAGCAATACAACAGTAACTGAGGAAAAGATGTCTCTTACACTTGATCTTGATTGAAACCAGAATCACCTAGTACAGAGTTCTCTTCAGGACAAGAGAACAACTTCACTGTCCCTTGCAGCAGGGAAACTGCACACACCTAAGCAGGGTGTGGCTGCAGAGGACAGCTCTGCCTTGCAGCAGAAAGGCCCTTTTTCTGCAGAAGATCCTCCAGTGAACACAGGCTACACTGCAGGCAAAAACCTAATAGCTCTTCCCATCAAATCCTTACTATCCCAAGGACTTCTCTCTCAGGGAGCCCTGAATGGCCTGAGCGAGAACCATGTGCTTCTTGCCCTGGAGTGTAAAAGGTTACAGTTCTCCAGCCAAGAACTGTAGGGAAGCTAGATTTATTCCTTTCCTTTTTCACTTCTCAAGGGAAAACAGAGCAAAACAAACACCCAAAAGACTGGCTGGAAGGGATTTGTCATTTGCTTGCTTTTTATGCTTCTTTTTTACCTTCAGGAACAGCAAAAAACTGACTTTGCTGCACAACACAGGCCCTCTCAGATACATTTATGTTCTCACTTGAGCTCACAATTACTGTAACAAAGATGACTTCTTTGCCAAGTATTTATCTGTCCTTGGAGTTCAATAGTTCTATATAAAAACAGCAAGAGTGTTTCACACTGACTTACTGAAATGCTTTCATTCTGTTTCCCACCTCTTCAGTCTTGCCTTGAAGTGGCCCAAAATGTATTCTGTTGAAGAGAAATATTTTGCCTAAGAAATACACACAGCTCCTCCCCTCACCTCTCATATTTTTTTTCCCTTGGCAGTGCCTCTCCATCTAAAAAATAGGCAAAGGGCACACAGGCAACTTCCCCTCTGATATTTTCCAAGCAGGAAAAAGTTTAAATCCCTCAGAGTCCAGCAGAGAGAGCTGTATATATACTTGACAACAAGGGAATGTCCTCTGGCTATTCCTTGCCAAGTACCAGTAGACACAGAAAACAAGGACAACTTGCTATTTTAAATGAAAAGGAAGAACAACTTTCCTACTGTAGAGTCCAGGAGGTCCCCAACTCCCACCAGAAACCTCCCATCTAGCCCCCAGAAGTCACCCTTCTTTCCTCACCTCCATTCTCATCCACAGGATTCCTAGCCAGGGTTTCTGATCCTCTCTCCTCACAGGAAAAATCAGCTCTGGATGTTTTTTTACATGGCTAGGAAGAGAAGTCACAGACAAGAAGATCAGCAGGAAAGTATACATACCCATACACCCACATCCCCAAGTCTTGAACTTAGAAAGTTATCAGCAGCATTCAGAGCCTCATAGTCCAGAGACTGCTCCCTCATCCAGCCCCCTGCAGTGCCACTGCTCATGTGGTTTTTATACAGACTTATCTGCACTGCTTCCCACAGGATGATTTGCAGATCCCCCAGAGTGGCTCAGCTAAGACAGAGAGACTGCTCAGTCAGCATCAGCAGCTGCATCACCCAGATGCAGGGAGATTTGTCCAGCTCAAAAGCAGAGTTTAATTTCCAAACTCAAGGACTGGACTAACAGCAGTTTAGCTCTGGAGACACAGACCAATTCCTGCACACCATGCTGTGCAGACACATCTGCAGGCTCAGAGTCCCACTGGGTGACAGAGCCATAAAACCACAGGGGGGAAAAAAAGGCTGTGAGAAGATCTGAGGAGTTCATCCAGTTCATCTCATTCCTCTACGTGGTTTTGGTGGGGTTTTGTTTGTTTCAGACTCAGAGAAAATAGCCTCTGGTGCAGCAGACAAATGAACTGCTGTTTCTCAAAACTCCCTGAGAAGCAGAGGCATCCCAGGGCCAGCCTTCTTTACACAATGCAGTCTCACCTTTCACCTCTTATCATCTGGTTTGGGAGGTCTAGACCTTCAGGACAGCTACAGACAGTACCAAAGAAGAGAATGTGAGAAGAAAAGAAGGGAGGAGGAGGGAGGAAAAAGGGAGGAGGAGGGAGGAAAAAGGGAGGAGGAGGGAGGAAAAAGGAGAAGGGAAAAAAGGAGGAGAAGAAAAGAGGTAAGAAACTCCTAGCCCTCAGATAAAGCATTTTACTAAGCAATTCTGTTGGCTTCTGAGCATAAGCTACAAACAGTGTCTCAGCTTCGATATTAAATCAAACCTGTCTTTATTTCCTCACAATTAAAAGGCTCCCAGAGTGAGGAAACAGCAACAATAGGAGTTGGACTGGAGAGCAAATTCAGTGTGATGCCAGTGGTGCTTACTGGCAGTTAGCATCTTTGTTTTGAGTACGTGACTCCCAGGTAAATGTCCTCTCTTGCCACATACTCCTGTGATAGTTGGCAATGGCAGTTACCTTCCCTTCCCCTGCCCTGCTCTGTGCATCTCTCCACCTACTTGTCTGACAAAGTTCCTAGGCATGGATCAAGCTAATTTTACCTAAGTCTTGTAAAGTCATTGCTTTAGAAAAGCCCTGGAAAACAAACAAACCAACCAACCAACCAAAGCAATCAACCCCAAACCAGTGACCTTATTCCCCAGCTGGATAGTGCACTTCACAAGCTTTACTGCTCTGAAAGGTTCTGCTTACCTCTGACCACACAAAATGCTAGGGTGTTTTTTGTTTAGGAACAAAACAAGCAAGCAGATTAGAAGAGGTCAGTGATGCAATTATAATGTTAATTGTAACTAACAGTTATTAATTACCATTGTAATTCCAATACAGAGGAAAGCTTCACCTTTCCTTCAGGCTTAATTGCTCAGGTTGTAAGCTGTTGGTTTTTTGTACTGCCTTCATTCTGTCCACCCTTTCACATGCCCTAAGCTTACTGCTGATGCTAATAAATGCCCATGTTTATTGACACAAGACTATTTATGTTATTTACACAGTTAGTTACATTATCTTCCCATCACTCAGGTGACAAAAATGACCCACCTTGCTTCATCTAAAGACTGAAGCGTGCTCAACAGAACATTATTCCAGTTTCCTACCTCTTAAACACTGAACTCTAACCACTACTCCATTTTTTCCCCCCCTTTGGGATGCTACTGTTCAGCTCACTAACTCTGCAAACCTTTCACCTTGGAAACAAAAACTAGGATTCCACTGTCCTTCCCTTCACCTTCTGCTTTGTTCCCATGTGCAGTTTACAGATAGTGCCATATTTATGCAGGTAGAAAATGATGACTGTAGCACCAGCAGAAAAACCACAGAGCTGCCAAGTCTTTCAGACACTTCCTTCCAGGAAGGAATAGACAATATCAACTGTGTAACTTGTTTTCCTTTCCTGATCAGAGTATCAAGCTGTATAGTGCAGTCACCTGAATAAGCAATTGCCATCCACAAGATCCACAGTCCCCTTGGTCCTGCCACCTAAACTCAGCAGCACATCATCTCTCCTAGGAAGGCCCCACCATGAAGGAGACTTCATAGGGCAGACCCTCAGACCTTACCTACTGTGCTGCCTGTGCAGGGTTAGATGTGTTGGTGTCACTGTGCTAGGCACAAATATGTGGCAGGTCTCCAAACTGATCAATCACACTAACTAATTCCAAGAGGCCACAGATGGTAAACACATAGCTGAAAATAGTTCTCCTAGAGCCTTGTTTCCTGCTGCTCATGAAAAATGAAAATAAAAGCCTCTCCCTTTGGATTCTTTTGCCCTTTAAGGTTTCCCAGCATGAGAGGGGGAAATCTTTTCCTCTGCAAGAGGAAGCTCTTTTCCCTGCTAAACTCACGAAGCCCAATGCAAACAGCATAGAATCTTTTAGGTTGGAAAAGATCTTGAAGATCATCAAATCCAACTGTCAACCTAACACTGCCAAGTCAGGCCAATCTCTGGAGTTTATGTAGGAACTGGGCTTCCATCAGATGTTATTCCACAAATCAGGGTACCTCAGCTTTACGGTCATCTGATACCACAGCTGCCATTTATCCCTGATATAAATACCTTCCTAAGAGAAAGAAATACAGCACATACAGTTTTAGGGGGTCATTAGATAATTTATATTTGTATTTCTTACTATGCATTATTCTGCTTACAGAAATGGAAGAGGATGAGGGGTGCTGTGACAGCAGTGGTGATGAGGATAATACCCTGGGAATTACACAAGAGCAAACCATTTCTCTCTCAGGAAGAGGACTCATTTAAAACCTTTACAAAGTGAAAGATACACAGAGTTTGCAAGACAATGGTCCACATCATTACAGCAGCACCACGATGAAGACATTTTTTACGCTGTGGCTGTGAGACACTGGCCTAGGTTGCCCAGAGAGGTGGTAGACGCCTCAGCCCCAGAACCACTTCAGGTGAGGTTGTTTGGGGCTCTCAAAAAACTGATCTAGAGTTGAAGATATCCTTTCTGACTAGATGATCTTGAAAGGTCCCTTCCAACCCAAAGCACCCTGTGATGCTATAGTTTCTATGATTCAGTGACAGGTATTTTGCCTGCTGCTCCCAGTGGCAGAACACAGAGTGTTTACAGCTAAATCCTGCATTCAACACAGAAATTTGCATTAACAGCAAAAAAAAAAAAAAAAGTAGAGCAGAGAGAGAACAACCAGATATTTAGGGCCTTATCCTCGACCCTTTCACCTCACCAACACACCAGGATACCGCTACCCTGTGGAGCTCGAGCTTCGCCCCCGTCCCCCTCACCTGACGGGGCCAAGATGGCGACGCCTAGTCGCACCTGACGGCGCCAAAATGGCAGCGCCTAGCCGAAGGTAGCGGCACCAAGATGGCGGCGCCTACTCTGCTCTGACGATACCAAGATGGCGGCGCCCACTTAAAGGCGGCAGCGCCAAGATGGCGGCGCCCACGCTCACCTGACGGTGCCAAAATGGCGGCGGCGGGTCACGTGGAGGGCCGCTCCCTCCTCAGCTGATGGCGCCAAGATGGCGGCGCTGCCCGCCGGGGATTTCGCAGCGCTGCAGAGCTTGTTGAAGGTGAGAGGGCCGCAGAGCTGTTGGGAGACGGGGATGGCCGGTCTGGCGGCGGAGGGGCGAAACTGCCTGTTGCCTTTTGCCGGGCTGCGGCTGAACCGCCCGCCGCTTTGCTCCCCGCCAGGCGCCGTCGAAGGACGTCGTCCGGCAGCTGTGCCAGGAGTGTTTCTGTAGCCCTCCCGCAGGGCTCGGCCCTCTGGCTCTGCGCGCCTGTCCCAGCCTCGCCGTCAGCACCGAGGAAGCGGAGCAGGTAGGGCCGAGCGGGGCAGCGTCGGGCATCGGCGGGAGGGAGAGCTGCTGGGAGTACTCTCGAGGAGCGGGAGGACGGGACCGGCCCGCCGAGGCCTCACCGGGAGGGAAGGAGGGAGGGAAGGTGCTCGGAGTGGCCTGCAGCGCTGGGGACGCCGGCACAGAGCTCGGCACAGGCCCTTGGACAGCTGCTAGTTGCCTTGGGGCTCGTCGGACCGCGGCCGGTGCCTGGGTAAAGCGATCTTTTCCCCAGGCACGGCCCGGAGGGGCCTTGCAGGAAAGCAGAAGGTAAGTGGATGAGGTGTGCATGCTAGAGGACGGTGAGGAGGGACCTCGGCTCCTTACCTATTAAGGCTGTCAGGCAGGACTGGGACGGCCGAGGCCCTGGTGGTGTTGGTCTCGCTGCAGTAGCTGTGTCTCTCCTGGCTACTGAAGGCCCGTCCCATGCTGTGTGTAATGCTTTCAGCCCGGCAGAGCTCTTTCTCTTCCTTTCCTACAGCTGGTATCTGCTTTGCACAACCTCACCAGGCACGTCGTGTACCGTGGCTTGACGAGGGCAGAAGATATCCTCACTCTCTTTCCAGAGCAGTTCCACCAAAATCTGAAAAACCTTTTGACTAAGATAATCTTGGAGAATATGTGAGTGCTGCCCACCTACCATTTGCTTTCAGCTAGAGAGTTCAAGCCTAGGTATCTGCATAGGCAGCCTCTCTGCCCTGCTTGCTGCTGACCCTTCTGTCAGGGATAAGCCAGTTTGAATGCTCTCTTTACCTTTATTTGTTTTGCTGTTTTTCTCTCCACTTGTTTCACAGCTCTGCTTGGAGGAACGAAGCACAAGCAAGTCAGAGTAAGTTGTGGTTCCCACCTTGATGCAGTTAATATTTCCTGAGGTCCTTTGGAGCTTAGAGTTCAGAATAGTGCACTGCAATGTGTTTCCATAAAACACAGCAGAGGGATATCCCCTTTTGTCTTCAGTGAAGCTGTGTGGTTGTGGCATCAGAGAGCTTAGCAGTGGCCAGCAAGCTTATGTTCAGGTCTGTCCTGCCTGGTGGTAGTCAGAGGTTCCAGGCTCTGCTGTCATGATGTCCTGCCAGGCCTAACAGACCCATGTGTGAATCCCTCAGTCTCCCTGCCCCGGCTGGTTGACATGGACTGGAGGGTGGACATCAAGACCTCTTCAGACAGCATCAGCAGAATGGCAGTCCCTACTTGCCTGCTTCAGTTACAGGTAAGGTCTGTGGCCATGAAGGATACAGGATCAAAATCATCAGGTCCAACACCAGACTTCCCAGTGGGTAGTGCAAAACAGTTCAGACAGGCAACTGGTGCTTGCCCATTGCCTGCTGGGCAAGTACCAGACTTTCTCAGAGCTGATCTTTGACATGCCACAGAGCCTGGGGGTGATGTCTCTCTCCCAGGCAAGAAAAAGAGGACTTTCATCAGAGTTTTCTTTGCATGTGGATGTGAGAAGGCAGCATAGTTGTTCCTGGTCACCAGTGGTCTCTAGAGAAAGGAAGATGATGAATGAATTCCAAGCCACTTGCATTAGTTGGGAAATTACTCTTGATGAGAACATCCTTCACATCTATCTTTTAGGGAGTATGGCTAAGCTTTTACTGTTCCTGTTCTACAGAGTTCTAGATCCTCCCAGCCAGTACAAATGAGAGGAGGAAGGGAGGGGAAAAAAAAGACTGAATTTCTGTCAGTGGGATGAGGTTAAGTATCCTATGTCTTCTCTGCTAAGAAGCTTTTGATATGGATGTGGTTCCCTGCCACAAGCCTCATCAGTATTTCCTCACCCTCATGGCAGTATGAACTTACCTGCAGTTTGTCAGTGAGAGTACACCTCACTAGTGAGGCACACAGCTTAGGAAACCTGCCATGGTCCTTCAGGATGCAGCTGGCTGCCAAATTGACAGCATTTTTTCTTTATCTATTCAACACTGGCTTTTGTAGTGGCACTGGAGAAAAAAAACCCCAAACACATCAATGAATTTTCTGTTCAACTAACATCTGCATTTCTGGTTTCAGATTCAGGAAGATGTTGCCTTATGTGGGAATAGTCCTGTTGTTTCTGCACTGACTGTGGAACTGAGCAAAGAAACCCTGGACACTATGTTAGAAGGTCTAGGAAGGATCAGGGACCAACTCTCTGCTGTTGCAAATAAATGAATCCCCAAAGGCCTGGATTCCAGCAGTGAGGAATGAAGTGTTTGCTGCCTACAGCCATCAGAAGTTGCAGCCTAGTGTAAAGTGTTTTAACAAAATAAAATCCAAGGGATTTCTTTGAGTTAATAAGATAGCTTTTGAGGGAACACCTAAACATTCCTTTGGTCTGATGCCAAACAGTGTTTTCCTAATATGTTGTTGAACAAAAGCTGGCCACTATTTCAGAGGAGGATTTGAGGGCTCAGAGCTTGGCTTAATCACAAGTGTTCTTCACTGGAAATAGCAAATAGCTGCAGCCAGTGAAGGAAGTGCTATCTCTGTGCCCTGAAATTAGGATCTGAAAGGCTGGAGCTGGTTAATGGGCTGCCTTCCAGCATTAGCAGACAAGGAGGCTGCTTCTCCCTGGACAGTGCCACATACTGAGGTTGTAGCCCTTCTTCCTCTCCATGAAGCACAGCCATGCTGCAGGTTGTTATTGCAGGATACTGCTTTGAAACAGGGCAGTTAGGCTACACCTGATCAGCTTCACAGCACCATTTGGAAAACAACTCCTCTGAAGATCTTTAGCAGCAAGTAATTTCTTCCTTCTGTTTGAAAAAAGGATGAGCTCAGATAATTCCTGGTTTTGAGTTTATTGGACTCTGGGCTCTGCACAAAAAGCAGATTGGGGCAGTAAAGAATTGATTGCTGTTGTCTGTACTATGGCAATATGTGCCTATACTTCCCCAAAACCTTCTGTTTGTTTCTATAAATCTTCATTTCATTAAAAAACCCCAAACTTCTAATGGATTTTGTGAATCCTTTTCTGTCTACAAGAGATGTTGTCCTGGGTTACCTCAGCCTCATTGTGATGGTTAGTTTCTAGGCTGGTTTAATGGATGTTCACATTTGTTGCTGAAGAGAGAGCTTTTGTTTCCTGATGCAATGGATTCAGCTTTTAAACTGTCTTCTCTCCTTTGTAATATCATCATTGCTAAAGATGCTAAACAGAACTGGGCCCTAAAACTGAGCCCTGGGAAGCATCACTTGTGCCTGGTTACCAGCTGGATTGAATTCCATTCAGCACAACTCCCTGGGCTCTGCCATCCAGCCCAGTGTCTTCCCCAGTGAAGAATACTCCTGTCCAAGCCATGACCCATAACCAATGTGTTCTGCTGGGAGTAGTCAGTAACTAGATTGTCTGCTCTGGGTTTGATAATGTCCCTGTACCCCACAGGGCACAGGTAGCAGTCACTGCTCAGTCCATAAGAACCTGACAGCTCCTGCATCTGCTCAACACCATAAAGCTCTTTTTTTTGGGCTTATTAACATGCACAAGCCTTGCCCCTGGCCTTGCTGCTGCTGAAGTACCTATGGAGTAGATAATAAAAACCCCAGCAGTGTACTCACCCTGGGACATAAATTCACTGGCTTATGTCACTCAGTCCCTCAGGGAGAAGATGAACCACAGGGGAGTCAGAGCTGGCATTGCAAGCTTCCTTAGCTTTCTCCTACAGCCTTGATCTTTCACAAGGAAAGAAGAGAGGATGAAAGGAATGAAGTAACAACTTCTCTGGCAGTGTAAACGCCTTTTCCCCAGGAGATGGCGAGCTTGGTCTCTCATTGCTATTCCCTCACCGGGTCCTGGGCAGGAGTCTGGCAGTCTAACATCTCAGAAGGTGGGAGCAATCCTGCAACAGTCCCAAACAGAACCATTTGCTTTAGCAGCAAACCAGAGACAGGATATTCTTCACTGGTCAGCTAAAGCTCCCTCATCTCCTAACACATTTTGGGGTTGAGGCAGCTGGGCACATTTTGGGGGAAGCTGGCAGAGATGGTAGCAGCAGAGAGTTCTCTGCAGCCAGCTGGTCATTTTAATTACCAAAAATAGTAGGAACCCTTCCCTTTTTTTTGCCAGGTTAGATGCAAATTCCTCCAGGGCCACCTTTGGCATCCACAAGGGACAGAACAGAGTTGTGTTTAAAGGCCTGGAATGGTTCCCAACCAGCCCATCTCAGACAGTGGCAGTTTTGCAGAGATTAAGTAGTGGTGAGCAGGGCACTGTAAAAATCATCTCTGGAGAAGGCAGGGGAGGGAGAGTGCCTTCTCTTCCAAGCATGTTACAACTCAGCTTTAAAGAGTGCACTAAGCACAGTGGCATCCTGTCCATTTGATCTCCAGTCTTCATGGACAGACAAATTCTCTCCTTGCTTTTTCACTCCCTTCTGCTGCTGCTGTTAGTCTAAGCCCTGGGGTGAAAGCATCCCCTCTCCTCCCTGACCTTTCTGCATCCCCACCTCCCAGAAGGCATCATCTTGGCAGGCTGAGAGAGAAAGTGCTAACACACACCAGCAAGACTTGACACCCACAAAGTGCTGTCAAAGATGCAAAGAGCCTGAACAGAGAGAGTTAAAGAGCAGCCTGGTGGCATCCTCACTCCCTTCTAGTCATTGCTCTTGTGAAAGGCTGGCTTGGAACAATAGCAGGTATGGGGGTTGGGGTCTTTTTTCCCCATCTAAGGAAGACACAGTTTTTCAAGTTGACAGCATCCCTTTATGCTGATGAGAGAGTGAAGGCTGGGAGCCAACCAGCAGCAGAAATATAATAGCATCCATTAGAGCTGTTAGCTGGTCTGCCAGTGCTTCTGTTTGTAATTTAGAGGGTAATAACTCAGCCATGCTAAGAAGACACAGGAGAAACTTTAGACTGAAAAACCTGGACCTTGCAGTGTGGGCTTTTTACTTGCTTACAAATATAAATACCAGCTTTGCTTTGAAACTCTGCACCATGTTGTGAGGAAGAAGTGAGAAGCCTGCACTATACCAAGGTCTGGCATCTGCACCCCACAGGGAACTGGGCAAAGGGGAGATGCTGACATCTTCATAACCACACCAGCAACTGCAGGTCCAGGGGTGCCCAAAAGCCCACTCTCTGCCTGTAAGTCTGGAGGCAAAATGTCACCATCCCTTCCAAACAAAGCACTCCAGCAGTCAGCCAGGCTCCCCAGGCTGTGGCTCTGCTCCACAAAGCAGCAGGGCTCAGCCCACAGAAAGTTCCCTGGAGATTTCTCACCAATAATCACTCACAGTCCAAAGTGTTTGGGTTCCTCAAGCAGAGGGGCAGGAGCTCACCCCCGAGGTTGGAGCTGGGTGTTGACAGACACCTGCTCTGCTTTGGTAAAGCTGTGTCTGGTGACAAGTGAATAATCAGAAGAGCAGAATGAAACCAAAGACACACAAAAGCATGAGACAGTGTCCTGCAGAACTGAAAGTTCTGAGAAGTGCATTGAGAGACAACTTTGGGCTTTGGGTTTGTTTCCTCCTCTTTGAAGAGGACAGCATGAAAGTGTACTTGGCCAGCTGTGTCTCAGCATGTTTTCCCTTTTCCTGGGCACAGACAGTAAACTTCAAACATCACTATCACTCTTCATCTATCACAGCAGCCCTGGAAGTAATCTTACTGACACTTTCCACCCATTGCTTTCCAGTGACCTCATTTCTCCCTTTGGTGCTATCTTAGAAGTTCTGGCTGGTGGGAAAGGCACAAAAATAGACATGTTCAAAGCTACCCTTGTGAGTGTGGTGACAGTTCTCAATAAAGCAAAGACCCTCAAAATGAAAGCAAAGACAGACACATTTTTGTCAAGAAACAGATTAAAAACCTTTCCTGTGCTTTCAAGACCAAAATAAAAGAGCTAAGCAAGAAATCTAACCAACTGTTGCTCCTCTTCCATCCCATTCTGCAGAGGATGTCTCTGGACTGCATGCTCCTGGAGGCAGAGTCCTTGTCCTCACAGCCCCACCTGGGGCTGCCCCCAGTACCCTCAGCAGTACCAACAAGGATCCTGTCCTTTGCTTCTCCTGCAGCACACCAAGACAGCTTTTAATTAGTTCAAGGTCAGATTTTCAGGCTCTCTAGATGCTCCACACAGCAGTGCTCTTGATCTGTGAGGTTTAATGGGTAGATTGTGTGGCTCACAGAGAAATGCTCCCATGTTCAGAGATGAGAAGTGCTTTGTTTGGAACTCCAGGTATTCCTGACAGCAGGGCCCAGCCAATCTGCAGGATCAGAAGGGATCCTAGTGCAACCTGCAACCAGGAGAAGTCATTTTGGGGGCATTTTTGGTTTGTTCTTAAATCATTCCATGTCATACATCTGTCACCCTCCCCTCCAGAGCTGCACTCTGGCAGTAAAAGTGAACCATCCTATTAAAAATATCTACCAAACCCAATAAAAAGTACCAAAATAAGAACAAATATATATATATACACACACACATACTGGCTGTCCTAATGCCTCTGAAGCAATAAGGAGAGCTGGGAATCTGCTAGGAACCACAAAGGAACTCAACCTGCAGCTGATAAAATTCAATTCCTTGATAATTCTCTAAGGGAGGGAAGGAAAGCTTTGGGGATGATCACAGCCTCCCAAATAAATACCCTGGTCACTAATTCTAGTTATTCTTCAGTCCAGGCAGCTCATTCTCATTAGCATCAGCTGGCATGGGGCTGCTCTAAAAGCAGGCACTGGTGCAACTCAGCTCTCTCCTGCCTAGCAGGTAGAAAGGTAGTTTACACCTCTTTGGAGGGAGACAGGCTAATTAACTGATCCACTTGCTCTTAAGCCTCTTGAATGTGTAGGCAAAGGAGCTTAGAAGTGTACTGAGCATATTGCCAAGAAAATGATGTCAATGCCAGAGTCTTGTGTTCCCTCTGACAGCACAGGCTGAGATGATTTTCTGCTGCCTACAAGGAAAGGAGTGTTTGGCAGAATTTCTTTCTCTCTCTCCTGTTCCTCAGGAGCTCTGAGTACCACACAGCTCTGAAAAGACAACAGGCTCTGACTGCTGCACTAAAACCTGAACCACACTCACAATGTTCTTCAAAGCAACTGCATCCTGCTGGGTTTTATAGCTGAGGGCAAGGCTTCACCTCTCCCTGACCCACTTTAAAAGTTTGTCCTTCTGCCTCACTCAGATGAAAGGCTTCAGAAGCAAGCTGTGAATGGGGGCCACAAGCAAAGAGCAGCTCAGCTGTCTGTTTGCAGAAGAACTCCCTCTGCTTTTTGTCTCAGTTTCAGACCTGCCTGTAAACCTGCAACTATCAAGATAATTCTCCTGGACACATTCCCTTCCCTTCTCCTCATCTCCAGGGGCATCTTGGCCCTCAGCCTTGCCTCTTCTTCCACACAGCTGTGACCAGGGAAGAAGTTCCATGTTCCATGTTCAGTTCCTTGCTGTGTGATGTACATGGACATGGCCATGCAGAGCAAGGGAGGGATTGGGGCACTTCCCAATCAATCAAGCCTGGATAGAATCAGAAGATCATTATGGTTGGAAAAAACTTCTAAGATCAAGTCCAACCATTGACCCAACACCCCCATGCCACTAAACCATGTCACCACACACAGTTTTTGACCCCCTCCAGGGATGGTGACTCCACCACTGCCCTGGGCAGCCTGGGCCAACGCCTAACCACTCTGGCAGGGAAGAAATTCTTCCTAAGATCCAATCTGAACCTCCCCTGGCACAGCTTGAAGCCATTTCCTCTTGTTCTATGGCTTGTAGCCTCTGCTGGACTCTCTCCAGTAGTTCCTTGTCCCTCTGGAACTGGGGAGCCCAGAACTGGAGCCAGTACTCCAGATGTGGCTTGACTAGGACACAGTAGAAGGAGAGGAGAAGCTCTCTTGCCCTGCTGGTCACACTCTTCTGAATGCACCCCAGGAGACCATTGGCCTTCACCTGGAAAAGCAGCTTGTGTTAAAAATGTACCTGCTAATTCTCTCCTGTCCCAAAAAGTCCAGCTCCAACCCCCCAAGCCCTGCAGCATGGCTTGCACTGAGCCAGGCTGGGGACAGCAACAGGGACCCAGGTAGCAGCTCTGAGGGGAGAGCTGAGGACAGACAGTGCTTTGAACAGACAATTGGCAGTCAGCATTTGCAATTCAGCAGGCAGCAAGGCCTCCAAAGAAGAGAATTAATGGCTACAGAAGGGCTTTGTGCTCTACTTACTAGCTGGCAACAAAAATTTGTGCTGATTCTGATGCAAGGAGCTTTAATCCTGCTCTGTTATTGACACTGTATATTCCCAGGTTTAAATACTCCCAGTAGACAAAATGTCCTTGAAAACTCAAGTCTCTTCAGTCCCCAGCACTTCACTTGAAAACATAATCCTAAATATCACATTAACCAATGGTCACAGCATCCTCCCTCCACTCCAGGACCCTCTTCTCTTTGGCATCTATCATGTTAGCACAAGCCACTACTGATGGAGCCTCAGAAGGGCTGTTAAGAGACCCAGTGCAACACTGCTGAAGTCAGAGGATAGATCACCCAACAGCTACAAATCCTGGCATTTGAGGGGACAACTAAAGAAGAAGTATCTCAAGAAAGGCATAAAACTTCCAGAGGAGCAGAAAGATGGACAGGGCACAATAGAGACATTGTCACATCCCTCTGATCACCAGCTGAGACTGGCTGTCAATGAACCACAGGATAGTTAAGGCTGGAAGGGATCACCAGAGGTCATCTGGTCCAACCTCCCTGCTCTAGCACATTACTCAGGGTCACATCCAGGCAGGTCTCTCCAGGGAAGGAGGCTCCACAACCTCTCTGGGCAACTAAGAGAGGTTTGTTTCCCCAGTGGGAACTTGGACATGATTTCTGAACCCCTCTTGCCTTATCACAGGTCATGTGGGAGAAAAGACCAACTCCCACCTCGGTACAACCTCCTCTCAGGGAGTTGTAGGGAGGGAGGAGGTCTCCCCTGAGCCTCTTGGCAGATCTTGGATTCACAGCCCCCCAGATAAAGCCTGAGCACAGCCAACAGCAGCCACAAAAGCAGAAGAAACACACAGGCTAATGAAGCCATTGGCAGGAGGGACCCAGGCCAGGATCTCCCCCCAGTCAGGGGGGCAAAGAGAAGCCTGTGATCTAGGAGACCAAACAGCATGTTGTGGCAGCCTGAAAGAGGCCAGCACTTCCCTCCTTGTGCCATCTGACTCTGAAGTGTCCATCTGTAGAAGGCTGAGAGTGAGAGGGTCCCTCAGCACCCCTCAGCACCCCCTTCTGAAGGTGATGGAAGTGGCAAGTGACCCCTCTGGGGCCAGCCTGTTCCCTCAGACCAGAGGCTGCTTCCTCATTAGCAACAATAAATTCAAAGCAGATGGGAAAACTCTGCTCCACTCTCTGCTCCAGCTCTCACAGCTCTTTGATTTCTGAATCCCTCAGCTGCTCTTTGACTTCTCTCTCACCTGCCAAATCCCCTGGCCTGATTGATAGGGTCTGGACAGGAGGACACCAGGGCAAATTGTGGTACCAGCCCTCTCCTCTGCTGGATTTCCCACATCTGACCATGCTAATTGCAGCTTCTCTCTCTGCCTTTGATGTAAAGACCCTTTGATTTGGGGTTTTTTCCCTATCCTTCCTCCATCATCAGTTTATTACAACACCTTGGAAGGGTCAGTGGCTAACTCCTTAGCAGGTGTGCATAACTGGCCTCTTGCACAAACTGTTGCCTGCATGCCACAGGGCAGGAACAGGAACTGCTCAAAGCCATCATTAAGTTCCTTTTTTCCCCACACCACAAGCTAAAAGCCATGATTTACTCAAGATCACCTTGGTGACCAACTCTCACCCTGAAGCCCTGACACCTCCACATCCTTCTGGATGCTCAGAGCCACCTGCCTTCCCCCCTGCCCCCTTGCAAGAGGTTCATTTTAGCTGCTACCATCCTCCACCCCCTCCTGCTCCCCTAAAATCCCCTGAGAGAAGAGCTGTTTCCACAGGCAGGAACCCTGAGGAGCCCCAGAAGCTGGGAATGGGTCCGTCTTTCCCTCCCCTCAAAGCTCAAGCTTGAAGAAGGCACCAGACACCAGAAGCTTCTGAGGCTTGGCAGATACCTTAGCCACCATCCCAGTCCCACTGGGGCTGGGGACCAGCTCTGCCAGTTAAGCTACACCCCAAGTACATCATTTCCACCTTTGACCAGCACACTGCTGCCCTGGCAGCAGAGGTTTGTGTTCCCTCCTCCCCATTCTCCTCCTGGACACTACAGATGCTGTTCCTCAAGCATGATCCAGCCCAGGAGGGTGATATGCTAGGAAAACACTCCTCTAAATTAGGCAGTTTAGGGTGGTTCTTCAGCCTGTCTCAGGCAGTCTCCACTATCTATCACTTTGGGCTTGAAATAAGTAAATCACTTGGGTCTGGCATTCTCTCTCCTCCCAGCACCTCATACATCTTAAAGCACAGCCTTTGTGAAGCAGCCTCAGATCCCCAACTAGCAGCATCAGCCATCCTGCAGCACAGGGACAGTGCAGAGGGAGAGAGGAAGGAAGGGAGAGATGAGGACCATCCATCAAGGGCCATCCATCCTTCCCCAGCCCTCTCCTTCCCAAGGAAGAAGATAATTCAGCTTTCCACAAGACAGCCTCATATTCAAAGGGTCACAGTTTTGCCTCAGGCCTCCCAGACTCTCTGGCACAGCATTTCAAATTGTATTGGTTTGGGGAAAAAAGGCAAACAAACAAAAAGTTGTACATTTTTTTTCTTTCCCCAGGCATTGCTTAAAATAGAAAGGCAACAAATGTCACTGGTGACACAGAGAGCCCCTGAGACAGGAGTGAGATGCACAGAGACAGGCAGGAGTGTGCCCAGCCCCTGTGCTTGACCAGGGCTACAATCTCCTATCCATCACCCCCAACACTGGCAGGAGAGAAATGTTTGGGGTTTTTAAAACACCAGATTGTGGAGGAAAACTAGACACCCTTCCATCTTCAGGATGTCCTCTTACTCTCTTCAAATCACCACCTGCTTGCTTCATTAGCAGTCTCACTTTGGGCTGGGCAGCAAAAACTAAAAGCCTTACAACTAACCTTACTCAGTTGGAAGATGCCAAAGTTCCTCTCTTTGGTCTTTTCCAGCAGCTTGTCCAAAAGCACCTTAGGTCTCCCTGCAGACTCAAGAGGTCTCAATGCTTCCTTGCATTCCCAAAAGAGGATGTTCAATAATCAGGCAGATACTCAACAGGTTGACTCATTTCCCTGAGCACATGGCAACTCAGCAGAGAAATGAGATGTTGCAGGACACAAGCCCAGTCCCACCCTGCCTGTAGTGGGGTCAGATCTAAGAGAGCTTGCTCTAGGCTGGTGGTTCACAGGCCAGCAAGACACCTGATTAGGGAGAAGGCTGGATGCAGCTTACTGAGAGGAATGCACAATGTAGGTGTAGGAGGTGTAGAAAGGGAGAGTTTGTCACCCACAGTGCCAGTGCCACAGGGAAGACAAAGGAGCATTTTTCACATCTCCAGCAGGGAGTTGCAGGCTTGGTGGGACACAGTGGCAACTCCCTGATCTAGGGAAAAATCTGAGTCATTTCTTGCTGACCCAGAGGAGGAGCAATGAATTCAGCTTCACATCTGCCTGCCCCACTGGTTCTGTGGCACAGGATGACAAGTAAGCCCAGCTGGAGAAGGAGAAGATGACTATTGCATTGCATTGGATTTTGGGGTGATGAAGGGAGCTTGGCTGCAGGGGGAAAACAGAGATCAGGCAGATGAGAAGCAGCATGAAGGGTCACACTGTGATTTGTTTCTTCCCTGGGCCATTAACTCAGCAGTAACCATCTCAGATGTTTTATTGGTTTAGATCCTGGATTTGAAAGGTTCATCCTGAAGTTATGACTCCAGACTCACCAGACTACAGGCAAAGCTATCATTTCTGACTGGAAAAAAAACAAGACACTTGAAAAAGACAAACACAGGGTTAGCAATTCACTGCTCATCTGCCTCAACCCAGGGTCCTGATCACTGAGAAGTGCATTTTTGCCTGTGGTAGTAAAGGGCAAGTGCTGCCTCAGAGCCTGATGATGTCTGGTGTTACCAAGCTAGGGAGAGGCTTCTCCAACCTGCCACCCCACACAAGGACCACTTACCTTCTCCCACTGCCTGCCTAAAGACAGTGAGCAGAGATCCAAGAGCAGCAGAGCCAGACCTTCTCTGTGCTGGATAGCTTTGGGACAAAACCATCAGAAAGAGCACGAGCAGGACTAGGGCAGGGATTGTCCTCCTGGCCTGGGCACTGGGGAGGCCACACCTCCAATCCTGGGCTCAGTTTTGGGCTCCTCACTCCAAGAAGGACATTGAGGTGCTGGAGTGTGTCCAGAGAAGGGCAAGGAAGGTGGTGAAGGGTCTAGAGCACAAGTGTTGTGAGGAGCAGCTGAGGGAATTGAGAAAAGGAGGCTCAGGGGAGACCTTCTGGCTCTCTACAGCTCCCTCAAAAGGAGGTTGGAGCCAGGTGGAGGTTGGTCTCTTCTCCCAAGGAACAAGCTACAGGACAAGAGTAAAAGATCTCAAGTTGTGCCAGGGAAGGATTAGATTGGATATTAGAAGTAGGAGTCACCATCCCTGGAGGGGTTTCAAAAAACAGGCAGGTATGGTGTTTGGGGACATGGTTTGTGGTGGACTTGGCAGTGCTGGGTGAACAGTTGGACTTGATCTTAGGGGTCTTAATGATTCTGTGATTCTAAAACCCATCACACAAGAGGGTACAAAACCCTTATGAGGTGGCCTCATCCCAAACAGGAACTGCTGGCAGATGTTGGGCTGTGAAAAACATCCCAGCAAAGTTCAGAGGTGGCTTTTAATTGCCTGAATAGCTTCCATCAGCAGGAGACCATAAAGCATTCATGTAAGCTGAAGAGAAAGCAAGGGCAGAAGGCAGTCCTCAGAGTGAGCATGCACAGAAGCACCAGAGCTTCACCAAAGGGACATGTAACATGAAGCTGACAGAAGAGATCTAACCACAGGCACAAACAAAACAAGGAATCCTTCAGGGCATCTTAAGAAACCCTCAGACTGAAGAGAGATGAGGGCAGACAGAACTGGTGGTATTTGTCTCACAGCCAAGAGTGGTGGGGGGATGCCCCCCATCCCCCATAGCCTCAGGGGTCCTTTGCAGGCCCCTGCTTGGCTGGCAGTGTGAAGTCAGGCACTCTCCAAAGAGCACAGAACAAGCTTCTTTCCAGATGACATTTCATATTATCTCTCCCTCCCCTCCACCTCCCCTGCCTGTGGACCTGTCAGAGTCCATTTGGGAAAGATGAACTGCCATGCTTCTGGTTAAGGGGATGTTTGGATCCCATCCTGTGGCTGAAGGGCTTTCAGACAGACTTAACTTACTCCTCCTGGGGCTGTCTTGCAGACTCAGCTTCCACCCTCAGTCACTGGGAGAGGTCTGAAGGCCAACACCCTCATCTTGAGCAACCCAAGACCTCCCCTCATGTGGGGACTTGAGAAAGAAAAATCCCAGGAATGATCAATTCCTCCAGGGCTACTTTACTTCAGCACTGAGAGAGCCACTACCAAGAGTCCACTCAGCACAGCTCAGCAGGACAAGAGATGAACCAGGTGACTGTAGAAGCTCAGCTCAGCCCCTGCTTCCACCCAGACTAGTGCTGGTTTCTGCAAGAGAACAGGAGTCCCTCAGCTGTGCCTGTGCAGACAGCTCCTGTGTCACTAAGAAGTAAGGGCTGCTGGAGCTGCTGGTGCTCCTTCCCCAGCACACCAGGCAGCAGCATTAACCTCTGCCTCATTACCCAGTGTCCCACCACAGCTTCCCCTCCCAGCCCACCTGCTTGTGCACAGTTAAGTCACTCTCCCTGCTGCATCTTGCCTGTGCTGGAGACAGAGCTCTTCTACTGCCTTCACCAAATCAACCCAAAAAGTGCCACCAGCAGAGTGGCAGGATCTTAATGACAACTAATAGTTGCAACTTTGGGGTGATGGATGAAGGCAAAGGTTAATGTCAGCCTTTCTGTGACTGGGGCTGTCAGTGTGCATTAGGGGAAACACCCATCACATCTCCAAGTTCTTCCCTGCTTCCACTTCCTTTTAAGCAGAACATATTTTGGGCAGTATGAAAGTAATTGGGCTCATTAATTTTTGATGTTCTTCATTTGTCTTTTGCAGATCATAGCTTTTTCTGCTTCCTCTGGTCATCATCACCATGGGAAATTAGCTCCTCAAGTCTTACTAATTCTTTGCTGGCAGCTTTTAATGGCCTCTGATCTCAGAAGGCATCTCATTCATCTGGTCACCAAGCACACTGGGGTGCTCCCCCCCTGCACCCCCTTCCTCAGAGCAGAGGGAAGAGCAGGAGCACAGCTATTTTAAAAGCAGGAGGAGAGATGAAAGCACTTGCCTCAGATCAGACACTGCTGCCATTCCATAATTAACTTCACCTCCACTTTCAAAGGAAAGCAGAAAAAAATAACAACACACCAACCCATCCCCAAGTCATTTCAAACCTCTCTCCCCCCCCTCATGTTAGTCATCTCATTCCTGGTACTGATACCAAAAAAAAAAGGAAGTAGGAAGGTTTGGGGTTGTGTTTTTTCCCCCCTGTTTAACTAATATTACCAAGCCACCCTTCAAAGCACTCTCTGGAGCTCATTTTTCAAACAGCAGCATAAAAGGCAGCCAGGTCTCTCCCTTCCCTTTGTAGTTCCTCTTATCACTTTGGGCTACCTATACGCTCAGGGTCAAAATTAAAATCACGTCTCCTTCCCACATCCTCTCCCTCCTCTCCCAACAGCATAAAGCAGAAAAATGTTGGTACTAACCAACCAAGTGTTCCTACAGCCCCTATGGGGAGCTCTGCCCCTGCCCTGCACACTCTGCACCTGCAGCTGGCATCCTGAAACCAGGATTCTTTACAGCAAGCCACTTCAGCAGAGCCTCACTCCCTTCCTGCAGACATCACACTCCACTCATTTGTTAACCTGGGGAAACTCCAGGTTAAGTCCCAGCCTGGAGACTTATTCTAGAGCAGAATCCTCCTCTGTGTAAACAGAGTAACTATTTCAAGAAGTCTACAAAGATCAATAAGGCAAATGAGTACCTAGAGGTTGGAAAAACATATGGAATTCAAGTATTTGTTTTGATCACCACCCAAACTTTGGCAAAAAGGAAGAGAGCTTGAATCAGTTACCTGCAGGTGCAGACTTTACCTCTTCTCTGTTCTTGTTGTTTTTTACATCTGCAAAAACATTCTGTTGAGTTGAATGGATTGAAAAGGTTACAAGTGGGTGGGTAAGACATCAGTAGCCTGGAGGCTGGATCTTGGAAGGTGAAGGTTCTCTGGGATTCCTGAAATTCCCCTTCACATCTCTCCCTGACCCAGGTGTCCCAGTGCAAATGTTCCTCCCATCCCTGCAGCTGAGCAGAAGGAAGAGAGAGTACCCAGGAGACACTAGTTGCTGGAGAAACATAACTTCATCCCAGCAACCAGAGGGTTTCTACTCAGCTTCCTGAAGAAAGGTGACAGCCAATCCAGAATGACTTCCAGGTGTTTCAGGTGTCAGGGCCCAGCCAGACCAAGTCATGCCACCAAACCCTAACAGACATTGCAGGGGACATGAAGCTGAGTGGTGTGGTTGATACACCAGAAGGGTGGGATGGCATCCAGAGGGACCTGGACAAACTCCAAAAGTGGGCCCAAGAGAATCAGATGAAGTTTAATAAGTCCAAGTGTAAGGTCCTGCATCTGGGTAGGGGCAATCCAAGATCTAAGTACAGACTGGGAGAGGAACTTGTTGAAAGCAGCCATGCAGAGAAGGACTTGGGGGTCATAATACATGAAAAGCTGGAGATGAGGCAGCAATGGATACTTGCAGCCCAGAAACCCAACCCTATCCTGGGCTGCATTAGGAGAGGCATGACCAGCAGGTGAAGGGAGGTGATTCTGCCTCTCTACCCTGCCCTTGTGAGGCTCCTCCTGGAGTACATCCATAGAAAGGATGTGGACTTGTTGGAGCAGGTCCAGAGGAGGCCACAAAGATGATCAGAGGACCGGAGCACCTCCCCTACAAGGACAGGCTGAGGGAGTTGGGGTTGTTCAGCCTGGGCAAGAGAAGGCTTCAGGAGGACCTTACAGCAGCCTTTCAGGACCTAAAGGGGGATTACAAGATAGAAGGGGAGAGACTTTTCTCCTGGTCAGACTGCAACAGGACAAGGGGGAATGGCTACAAGCTGAAGGAGGGGAAATACAGACTACAGATTAGAAGGGGGTTCTTTACCCAGAGGGTGGTGAGGCACTGGAACAGGTTGCACAGAGAGGTTGTGGAAGCCCCATCCCTGGCAGTGTTCAAGGCCAGGCTGGATGTGGCCCTGGGCAACCTGGTCTAGTGTGTGGCATCCCTGCCCATGGCAGGGGGGTTGGAACTAGATGATCTTGAAGATCCCTTCCAACCTGAGCCAGTCTGTGATTCTATGATTGCTCTCAACTGCTGGTGCTGCAGCAGCACCAGGCTGACAGCACAAGAACTTCAGACCCTGACCTGCAGCCAGCTCCTGGAGACTGGCTCTGCTCATGGACATCTGCTGCATCTCTTGGATACACAGACTTGGGGATTATTTTTCTCCTGTAGAAGCTGAGGTATGATTTTATCTTATATAATCTGGGTCTCAACCAGGATATCTAACACAGCACCTTGAAAGAAGATGTTTAAGCCAGCTCCATTCTTTCTGAAGCAGAACACTCTCCAAATCCACTTTGGATAATCCTTTTGTTCTGCTAACTCCTCAGCTCTGGGGACAACAACAACCACAGCAGCAGATCCAGGGAGAATTTTTGCTCTTGCATCGTATTTGAGGAAACAGAAACTAGCAAAAGAGCAGCCACATATCCTCAGTCTGTAGACACACATATAATGCAGCATTTAAACACTTCTCAGACAGGTGGAACAGCTGGAACACTTCAGAAACCACCTCCAAAGGGGCAGATCTGTGTCAGCCAACCTCACTGTCCCTCCCCTTAGCCTGCACCTCTGCAAGGTAGCTGCTTTGGAGGCAGTGTTGGGTGAAGAGTGTTTTCTATCCCAAACAAACAAGAATCTCCTCTGTCAAAGAAAACCTCAGGCTTGAGGTTTCATCACTGCACTGCACCTTAACTCACAGTTCTGAAGGAAGCAGCAGGGATTCCAAATACAGGCACCAGATCATCCATTCATTTGCTGAGGGAGTCAAACAGATGCTGCTAGAGCACTCCTCTGGAGGTGAGCTGCTCTGGCTCAGGCTGGGCTCTTCCTTCTGTTGCTGTCACAGAGAGGAAGGCTCTTGTACTTTTGTGCTGAGAAACAACCATGGTTTAAATGTGAAAGAGTTTACAGGCTGTGGTACCAAGTCATGAGATAGGAGATTGTTTACCTCAGGGCAACTGGTAGTTATTAACCTTAAAATCACAGAATCCTGGAATCATTCTGTATGGCAAAGCCCTCTGAGATCATCCAGTCCAACCATCCACCCAACACTCCCATGCTCACCACTAAACCATGGCACCAGGCTCCACATCTCCATGTGTTTTGAACTCTTCCAGGGACGGTGACTCCACCACCTCCCTGGGCAGCCTGGGCCAATGCCTGAGAACCCTCTGGGGGAAGAAATTCTGCCTAATATCCAACCTGAACCTCCCCTGGTGCTGCTGGTGTAAACTCTGGATCCACAGCCATTTATTTTGGGGCAGTTTGCCAGCACCAGACCCAGCTCACCATCTGAGAATTTCAATAAGGGTGAGTTAATTAACCAGGGTAATGGTAAAACTGACATGCCTTTGAGAAGGGAGCCAGTGGAGATGAGTCATGGGAGCAAAACACAGACACAGACTTTGAAAGATTGAAATATTTAGACCTAACATATGAACCTGTTCTCCTTAGAATGTGAAAATAACTTCATACCATAAGGGGTTACTTCTTAACATAGTCCTGTGAGTGACAGGACTGTCTTTAGTTAAGTACCTGGATAAGAAGAGTGACTACAATCCAGGCATCTGGACTTGGTGGGGCTGGGTGGTTCTCATGAGAGTGCTGCTGCCTCCATCAGGATTCTGCTGAGGAAAGAGCCTTGATGTGGGACTTCAGCCAGCACAGCCTCCAGAGACAGAGAGTACCTCAGCTGGAATCTGGCTCATGGATCATGGACCTGGAGGAAACAGGCATGTTGTGCTGGGAAGAGAAGTGACAAGAAAGAGGCAGGAGGAAATGGGGAGGTAAAAGCTAATGCCAAAGGGTCTCTTAGCTCTGTTAGTGAATCTGTATGCAGCAACCAGCATACAGCACCAGTCTCTGCTGAAGCCTCTAGAGCTTTGCTACAAAGCAGAGAACAACAAAACACGACTGCTTCAGATGCCTCCTCTCTGAGAGCACAAACAGAATGGCAAAATGAGACTAAGAAAGCAGGAAATTAACCCCACTTCCATTTGGGTAACTGTGGAGATCTGTATCAGTGCATTTCTGCAACACACATACACACGTGGGTTTCCAACAGAACTTCCTTTCAAAAACATCCACTAAGGTTGGAAAAATCCTCCAAGATCATCAAGTCCAAGCACTGACCCAACACCTCCATGCCACTAAACCACAGCACCCAGTGCCATGCTCCAGTTTAAAAGCCAGCAGCACTTACCAAAGCTTAACACCGAATGCACGAAGCCTCACAGAGGCTGCAAAACCAAGTGAGACCCCATGAGCCAGGACATTCTGAACAGTATGAAAACACCAGCTTTATTCAGGGATACACAATACATTTTTGAAGGTTTCCAGTTTACAAAAGTTTAAGACAAGGTTGGGTTTCAACATACAACCTCTCTTAAAGCTCTGAGGGAACATCTCCATTTGGAGGTGACAAAAGCCCTCGAGTCAGATTAAAAGAGGACAAAGGCCACAGTCCTGCTACTGGGATACATTCAGGCAGAATCCAGCACAGGATTGGAAGTCTTTCTGCAGTCCATATTTTAGTCCATGGGTGCAATATAGCCTTCTGTTAATACAAAACATTTCAGCTCTGGTAAGAACTGCAAGAAGAGCACTTGTATTACCCCTTGAGTTCCAGGCACTAGATGCAAAGCAGCTCCTGATGAGCAACAGCTAAAACCAGCACTTGCCATCTGATCGGCACCTGAGAAACACAGCATGAAATTCCTCCTTCCTTGGTATCATTTGAAATATTCATTAGAAATTAAGTTCAGAATCAGTGTCCCTCTATCCTTTTCATCCCTAATAGTTTCTCTTATCTACTAAAACCATTTGTCTTTCCTAAGATGTCCAAAAAGCAAAGCTCACCAGATTAACAAGCTGCAGTGTTAATTAAAAGGAGAGTCACCATCTCTTCCCTCCACTCAGCTCCTCAACCTATCACAAGGGCCCTATTAGCTGCATCAGAGTGAAGTGCTGTAAATAAATCTGATTTGACTTAAAAGGAGAGGAAGAAGGAATGCAGAGTTACTGAAAAATTGCACTGCAGTCACTGCTGTCCTGGATGTCACTGCAGACTGGAGCTGAGAAAATTACTCCACCAGCAGCAATCCTGCCACTTCTCCATCTGCAAAATAGCAGAGAGCCAAATTGTTATTTGCCTTACAAGGAACTTCAGCTTATTATCAAGTGGCATCACTAATGGTCTCCTTTTAAATACACAGCAGAGGCTACAGGCACTCAAAACTCCTGCAATCCTGTTTGTTTATGTTTTGATTAATTTTTATTTCTTTTTAAACAAATAAATGTTTGGTTTTAAATAAAAAAAACAGGGAAAAAAGTTTTCTTTTTAAGTTGTTATTTCCAGCAGGCTAAATCCCATTAATCAGAGAATCATGAAGGTTGGAAGAGACCTCCCAGATCACTGAGTCCAGCCCTCAACCTACCATCACCATGCCACTAGACATTCCTTCATTTACCTCAAGTAGTCATTTCTTCCCTGGAGCTAAAAGGTTAAAGGCAACTGCAAACACTGGAAGGGCTCAATTCCAATTTTACCCACAACTGAAAAGAAATCCTCCCACATGGTTGAACATTTCAGCCTTGCAAGCTGCAGGCTTTGCAGTGAAACACTCAGCTCCATCAGAGTGGTTGTTGCTACCACACTTCCCAACAGCTCCCCTGAATAATGCAGGATAACACTCCTGGAAGTGACACATTATAAACAGCTCCTGTGTGATCTGACAGCAACTTCCAACATACCCAGCTGGCAAAGCTCTTCTACAAACCTGAAAGCTGGAGGAAGATCAACATCTCCCTCAGAGGTTTTGCGTGCCTTTTTGTAACAAGGTGCTGACCTTCTGCACTCCTCAGAGTTCACTGATCCCCAGAAGAAATGACAAGGAGGAAGACAAGACTTGTCTCTCTTTTTGGATCTCTATAGAGAGTGATATGTAACAACACCCAGAAATGTAGTTAGCAGCCTCTCAGGTCAACATTCCAGCAGGAAGGCACAAATCTCCTTTTGTAACTCATGTTCTCAAGGTTCCTATACAATGATAAATACACCCTTAGCTGGAAGGGAAAACATCACACCACTTAGCATGGTTTTTTTCCTTCTGTTTTGTTTTTTAAAGTCTAAATGGGTTATCTTAATGTAAAAGTGACAAGAACATATACAACCTGAAAGAGCATTTTTTCCTTTAATATATATATATGTACATAGACAACAGTGACTGACAGAAGGCAGAAGCAGCAAGCTATGGCCACTCTTTCCCTACTTCTTAGCCATGCAAGATGATGTTTTTCAGATGCCATGGGCAAACAATATTTGGTGAGCACACAGCCTGGTGCCTTAGAACACATGTGGTGAAACCACGTGTCCCATGGGATGGATGATGCCACGGAAGTTAGACTGGGCACACTGACTTAGTTTCACTAATACAGCCTCTAATACTCACCAAAAATTTCAGGGGGGGAGGGTGTGGGAACTGAGACTGAACTCAATTCATTCTCATACCTACTGTCAAGCTCAAAAATTCTTGGCTCCTGAGAATACAACCTTTGGGTGAAAGAAAGTCACCTTAGAACGATGGGGAGGAAGCAAGCAGGTGGTGTGGGCAGTCAGCTCCCTGCATTTCCGTGACACAGCACAGCCTCTTTAATGATACTCTTCCTTACATGGGAGGAAGAGTGGGAAATGTGTCTGACACACAAATCAAAAGCATTTTCCAAGGCCTCTGGACAAGAGGAGGAAGTCACTCCATTGTTTTCTGTATACTGAGCAGAAGCACAGCACTGCAGTGGCATTTAAATTCACTGCTTACCTCCCCTCTTGCTACTCTGAACACCCTTACCTCTGAGATGCTTTCACATGGCTGATTGAATACTGTGCACTGAAACACACTTCTACAGAAGAGACCATTTCCAAGAGCTGGGATAAAACAGACACAAATAATTCTGGTTTTCTGCAGAAGTTAGAATTTCAACCAGATGAACATGAGTAATGGCAAACTCTGTAAAG
Organism: Galbula dea; assembly: GCA_013399015.1. Lineage (NCBI taxonomy): Eukaryota > Metazoa > Chordata > Aves > Piciformes > Galbulidae > Galbula > Galbula dea. Next base: position 269,232 of record VWZX01003371.1, on the reverse strand, counting down.
AACAATGAAAATATGGTAAGTGGAACTTTGACTTCTTAAGAGTTCTGCTGGTGCAGTAGAGCTAGACCTGAGCAATCCACTACTTACATACACAGCAGTAAACGTGTGTACACGTGACCTGCTTTCAGTTACTTTACAAATATTATCACCAACTTAGTTCTTCACACTAAAGCTTTCCATGCTAAGTGTTTGCCTCAGGCTGGTTTTGGTCTTCCAGGTTCAGCTGAAACAGTTTGGGGTTGGGTTTGTTTTTTTGGTTGAGGTTTTCTGTTGGTTGGGTTTGGGTTTGTGGCTTTTTTTTTTAGGAAGGAACACATGGAGCAATGCTGTTTTGCCACGCTTGAAAAGAAGTCTTGTGCTGGTTTGTTGAGAAGCTTCAGAGCCTCTGTACTCAGCCCTGAAGTCTGACAGATAAGCCAAGGTTTGTGGTGTTCCTGAGAAAATTCATGCCCATTTGGCCCATGTATTAGCACCCGGGAAAACCTCCTCGCTTGTTCCACTACAGGTGGTGTGTCCTCACAGGCCTAAACTCTGACAATTACATTCACAGTGAGAATGTTCCAGGCCATGAAGAGAAGGGTAAAGTAGGATATCTTCTGCCATCTGAGCACTGCCAGTGGGCTAGCACTGGGCACCGAGCCTCCAGGCAGAAAGATTGCCTCTCATGTGCTTCAGTGACCACGAGCTGGCACCAGGCAGCAAGAAGAAAGAGCTCAGGTGTGGACACAGCAGGAGGCAGTCTGAGAACAGGGGTTTGTGTGTGCAACATCTGTATATGTTATACATGAGCATATATACATTCATGTACAGTAAACAGTCCAAGAAATACACCACATCAGTTCTCTGACACAGCACTCATGTTCTTCTGGCTGCTCTGAACTAGAACTTGCTGACAGACAAAGACTGTGGAGACTTGATGTGCCTCTAGGTTTAGCTCTCACAGCTCCGTCCTTGATGAACCCAAAATGCTGAATCCAAATATCAACTTAGTGTGGATTCAAATCAAGTCATCATTCAGGCACAGGTACTCTTGGACCTATTAGCTACAGCAGATAAATCCATAAAGGCTTGAAAAAAGTAAAATCCCAAAACCTGGAGCAGTTACACTTCTCTTTCAGCAGTGTGGTTGACCAGAGAATCACCTGGACCTGCTGTCCTCTCCAGAAGAGTTCTGTGGCCATCCATGTTGTCATGGATGTCTCTTGTCCCTGCCACGGGAGTGTCTGTGCTCACCACGCTTCCCGGCCGAGATCGGTAAGGAGGAAGGTCTGGCTGATGAGGGGATTCAGATTCAGAACAGTAGGGTGGTGGAGGAAGGTCAAACCAAGGTGGTCTGCTGTAGGATACACAAGAGAGTAAGAGGTTACTGAAAACAGGGGTACAGAACAAAGTAAACAGTTTTCCATTTATTAAAAGAATAAACAGTATTTCCTAGCTTTTCCATGATGACAGCCATCAGGAGATCTCAAACAGACCTGTCTACATTACTCAGGCCAATCCAAAACATCCACACTACCACTGGGCACCAAAGCTTCTGGTGTGACATACCCCACCTGGAGTCTGTCCACTTCTAGGGGCCCCCAGCTAAGGAAAGACATGGCCCTGCTGCTCGACTGGGTCCAGAGGAGGGCCATAAAGATGATTTGAGGGCTGGAGCACTTCCCCTGTGAGGACACGCTGAGAGAGTTGGGGTTGTTCAGCCTGGAGAAGACAAAGCTTTCAGGAGATCTTACAGCAGCCTTCCAGTACTTAAATGGAAGGTCCTGTGGGAAAGCTGGGGAGGGACCTCTGTTAGTGAGTGTAGTGATGGGACAATGGGTAATGATTTGAAGCTGGAAGAGAACAGATTTAGAGTAGATGTTAGAAAGAAGTTTCTACTGTGAGGGTGGTGAAGCACTGGCCCAGGTTGCCCAGAGGAGCTGTAGATGTCCCTCCCCTGCCAGCGCTCAAGGCCAGGATGGATGGCAGTTGGAGCAACCTGGTCTAGTGGAAGGTGTCTCTGTCCCCGGCAGTGAGGTTGGAACTGGTGGATTATCTTTAAAGTCTCTTCCAACTGAAACCATTCTGTGATTCTACAGTTAATTATATCCTGCTTAACACTACATTCTGATTTCCAAGGGTATGCACTTCCAACAAACCTTGGCTTACCCCCAAAGAGAGCTGCAAGAGGTAAAAATTTTTCCTGTGCACCATTTACACAAGCTGAGAAAGTGCTTTAGAAGCTGTCAGGTCAGTAGTGGACTGACACCCATAGATAATGATGTGAACACAGGAAAGCCCTGAGGAAACCTCCAGTAAGTGACAGGGATTACTGGCTTACAGGCTACAAATCAATAATAAACTGAATCCTCCACAAGACAAATCATTTTTGCTGTCACGACAGCACATGCAGAGCAGCTCCTAAGTAGGCACAGACAAGATGAGCACTAGATTCAGGTAGACTTGAGTTTGGTTCTGATAGTAAACACAAGTCAAGGAACCGAAGGGTTTAGCAGACTGGTACCAGGTCCTGGGAGCTCTGGAAGAGCTGATAGCTTGCACCAGCCCAGGTGAGAAGTGACTACAAACTGGAGAGCTGCTCATTTTGTTGTCCTCAGTAATGAGAAGATATCATTATGAATGTCAACATTAATGTAAGGGAGCTGCTGCCAAATGCAGCAGAGGCTAGGGGTGTAAACAGTTATACTATCATTCCTAGATCCCAGGGTTCCTCCTGAAAAACACCAACAAGGTGACAGCGAGCAACCTGGATCACTGAAGTTCACACCATGCCCTTTTTATGGACAGAGGATGTCAGTCTAGCAGTTTTCTTTGGAAAGACTTTACAGACAAGAGGTTGAAAGGAAGGTTAATTATCTCCAAATAAAAAGCCAAAGCACACCCATCAAACTTCCAAGCAAACATCAGATCATTTAAAACGAGAGCAGTGCTTTCCATTTCAGAGTCCTGCTCCTTACTTCTGTTAGTAAAGGGAAAGAAGAGCACAGCAGAGGGGCGGTACCACTTCTCTAGGCAAGAATTGAAGACCTCTCACCTTTATATACTTCTCATGCATGACCAGGGCCATTTGGGTTTTAAACAGTCTGCCCTACAACCTAGCACAGCTCCCGTTTTCCTGGTTTGACTCCAGACTGATACATGGCATCATTACTAGACAAGAGATTTCTTGGCACTCTTCTGCCACCCTCAACATCTCTGCTACCAGTGGCATGTGCTAAGAGAGCAGGACTTCAGCTTGCCTTAAATCCCTTGGACACCAGTAGCAGAGAGGTGACCTGAAGACCATGAATTTTTCACATGCAGGAGTGGCTCCAGTTGGGCCCAGTTTGGCTCCAGTGCTTCAACCAAAAGCAGTAGAAATGATAAGCACGGAGCAGCCACACAGATGTCACCAGTAACGAGTAACTTCAGCGAGCAGAGAAGCAGCTCCTGTTACATACCTTTGGTCAAGCACAGCCTCTGAATAGGAGGGTGGAGAGTCCAGGTCCACTGGCCTGTGGTAGGTCTGGTTGGGCATGTACTGGATGCCATTGTTGACGTTGTAGGTGACGCTGCAGTGGTGGGGGTGATCGAGGACCACCAGGCGGGACAGCAGGACAGGGTGCTGCAGCCGATGCACCGGGAGGGTCATCAGGTTGTTGCGCTTCCGTTGGTGATGGAGGATGAGGGCGAGGAAGGCCACCACCAGGACAAAAATGACAGAGCTGCCAATGATGGCATAGGTAATGCTGGGGTAGTAAAGCAGCTGGTTTTCTGAGGTGACATAATCTTGGCCGCTGCCTGCCTCTGCAAGACAAAAGGAGAAGGAAGCCTGAGATATTCTTCAATAGCTAACTGCTCTGGAAGCATGCTGAGGGTCCTGCTAATGCACTGGCTGACAAAACCAAGGTTTTCCTTTGTTCTTTGGATTGTGGGAATTAGCTGAAGTAAAAGCATGTGAGTCATAGAATCATTAAGGTTGGAAAAGATCTCTAAGATCAGCAAGTCTAACTGTTGACCCAACACCCCCATGCTACTAAACCATGTCACCTAGTGCCACATCTACAGGTTTTTCTGAACCCCTCCAGGGATGGTGATTCCACCACTGCCCTGGGCAGCCTCTTCCAATACCTAACCACTCTGGCAGGGAAGAAATTGTTCCAACCTGAATGTCCAATCTGGACCTCCCCTGGCGCAACTTAAGGCCATTTCCTCTTGTCCTGTCAGCTGAGAGAAGAGACCAACCTCCACTTTACTCCCACCTCCTTTCAGGGAGTTGTAGAGAGCCAGATGGTCTCCCATGAGACTCCTCTTCTCCAGGCTAACCAACCCCAGTTCCCTCAGCTGCTCCTCACAACACTTGTGCTCTAGACCCTTCACCAGCTTCCTTGCCCTTCTCTGGACACACTCCAGCACCTCAGTGTCCTTCTTGGAGTGAGAAGCCCAAAACTGCACCCAGGATTGGAAGTGTGGCCTCCCCAGTGCCCAGTCCAGGAGGACAATCCCTGCCTCAGTCCTGCTGCTACACTAGTGCTGATCCAAGCCAGGATGCTGTTTGCCTTTTTGGCTACCTGGGCACTCTGCTGCCTCATCTTCAGCTGTTCTTGACCAACACTCTCAAGGTCCCTTACCAGCAGGCAGGCTTCCAGCCACTCTGCCCCAGACCTGGAGTGTTGCATGTAAATCAGAGGTTGGCTAACCACCCCTCAGTCCATCCTCACCCACAACAAGTGCCAGTAGAGAGAGAAACCGAGAAAGAGGAAAATCCAGACTGGAGTAGGAAGCATGTGCACTGCCATGGGACAGTCACACTGATGTGACTCTGCTGCACTTGAGGCCAGTGCCGCTTTCCCCCTATCCATTTCAGCCCCTGTTCAGAAGGTCATCCAGCCTTTGAGCACTGTGGTTTGTTTATAGGGTGGATATCTACTTCTGTGCAGGCTGTAACTCCTTACAGTCTCAAAAAGAAAACCACTCTTCTGACACAAGCCACTGAAAGACCTCAAGAAAAACGAGAGGCTGAAAAACAAAGAGAAGAAACCCAAACCCTTGACCTCCCAAATCCACACAATTCCAAATGCTTTATTTCCTACTGCAGAAGGCTGGGACAGTAAATCTTAATGGATGGTTTTTCCTTTCTTTCACCTATCAACTCAAACTGTTTTTTGGTTACTCAGAATTGCAACTGAGCCACTCACAAATCTCTCTAGCAACAAAATAATGCAATGTATATCAGCTGTGTCCAGCATCAGAGATGAGCTCTCCTCAAGCACCCATTGTTCTGCATCAAGATGCTTTGAATATTTCTCTTAATATTTCATTTTTGGCAGTTAAACACTGACAGACATTTTCCAGCATCACTACAAATAACTTATGCACTACTAAGGTAATATAATACAATATAAAATGGCTAAATCTTTAAATATATCCATTTTAAATCATGGATATTTTAGTAAGAAGAGGATAAGGTAAGATGGGAAGGAAAGACTGTACCAGAACTAAAAGAACATGATTATTTTGAACCAGATGATGTCCAGAGGTCCCTTCCAACCCCTAATACCCTGTGATTCTGTGACTGGTCCTCCTACTGACTACAAACCCCATCACCCTCAGATCTCTTTTAATGATGATGCCACTTCAAGCACCGAGGAGAGTGCTGCAGGCAGGCTGCAAGCCACCCAGTTTTCTTCAGACCTGGTGGCACATCTCAGTAAGATCCTTACTGAATTTGTTTCCTTGTGCAATTGTGCTGGAGAGAAAGCAGCAATTGCTGTTACCAGTCAGCAGTGGGGCTCTGGCTTACTAAGAAAGTGAAGAAACTCTGCTTGATATGGAGGAAAGGAATTTACATGCATTACTAATTTTAATTACAGCTCATCACATATTGCTGTGGCTTCTTTAACAGACTGCCTGAACTTACCCAGCTGAGAAATGAACTCCTGCCACACACCTCATTGACAATGGCCAGCATGAGGAGCACAGTGACAAGCTGTAAGATCATTTCCATGCAAACATCAACAGGTTTATGGGCAAGGAATGACCCATGGATGAACACTGCAATTCTTCAGGGCAAGGAAGGTAAATGTATTATGACATCCCAGGAAAATACCACAAGACTTTGATGCAGCTTGGTTCTCTGGTTACAGCTCACTGGCATAAGATTGAGAACAGGATGCCTTTGCAGACCTGATGAGACCTAATTAGGTACCATGGGATCATTTTACAGGAGCACAGTCCCTTCTCTTTATAAACTCCATCTTCTTCAAAGGGAAGAAAAACAAGAGAAGTGAATTATATGTCAACTGCTTTTAAAACTTTGAAGGTTATCCATCTGCTCTAGGACAGCATCTTCTAGGTCCTGCTCAAAAAGCCTCCACAAATCCAAACAGATCACAGAATCACAGAAGGTCCTGAGTTGGAAGGGACCCACAAGGATCATCAAGTCCAACTCCTGTTCAGGCACAGGACAACCCCAAAGTCACACTATGTGCCTAAGAGCACTGTCCCAGTGCTTCTTAAACTCCCTGAGAGTTGGTGCCATGACTGCCTCCTTGGGGAGCCTGTTCCAAAGCTCCACCGCTCTCTGGGTACAAAACCTCTTCCTCACATCTAACCTGAATCTCCCCTGGCACAGCTTCATGCCATTCCTCCAGGTTCTGTCATTGGGCACCAGAGAGAATAGGTCAGCACCCACCCCTCTCTCTCTCTGGTGAGGAAGTTATCGATAGATTGAAGAGAGCACATCATAGCTCTGATACCTCCTGCCTAGGGGCATTCAGCTAGCATCAGAACAAAATCTTCTTCCACCACCATACCAACCCTAGTTTTGCCTTACAGGTGGGTTTTTTTGGGCCAAGAAGATACAATCTTAAGGTCCTTTAGCAAAACACACTGACAAGGGAAGTCCAGTCGTTATTTTGCTTTTGCTGTGCTGTATCTTAAACCAAGACAGACCAGTCTTCATCTACCCTCCCTTTTCTAGCAAAGTCAGTAAATCCAAAGCTGCAAAAGATGAAAGTCACATTACCTGAGCCTGTCAGCACTGCTTGGCTTGGAGGCCTAGAGAGGGCACTTCCCATTCAAGGAAAAGGAATTGACCACCCTTAATGGCCTTCCAAAATAGTGCCCCAGCAAGAACACTGCCCTCGAGCACAGCTAAAACAAAAGCAGCAGAACTATGAAACAGTTTTGCCTATAAGAGACTTCTACATCAAGGTTTTTTTCTCTGTCTTGTCCTCTATCTGATCATGTGGAAATGAGTAACTTCTTGGTAGTTCTTTGGTAACTTTCTGGGGTGTTTTGATTTTTTTGTGGAGCCAGGTGAGTATCTACATAGGTGTGGAAGGGAACGATGGGTACCTAGCTAGGACTGCCTGATCAACCTCTGTGTGTAACAGGAAGTGATGAGATAAGAATCCCTGAGAAATCTTAGCTGGACATGCACCACTACTTCAGAAAGAAAAACCCACGACTCATTAGTTCTGCTCTAGTAACTTGCAGCAAATGTTTACACATCACTGAAGTCACTGAACTGAACTGCTCGACAATTCAGTCATCTTCTCCCAGAAGAAGCAGGCAGCTTTAAAGAGTTCTCTCTGCTCTGCCATTAAATGCAAATTCCCAACAAAGGTGAGTGGCCCAGTTAATTTAGCTTAAATTCATGGAGTATTTATTCTTTCATGCTTCCTCCATCCTTAAGAAGATCTAATGTTTCCCAATCACACCACATATAAGCAGTTTATCAATGCCACTTATGCCCTATTAAACCTTATTATGTGGGAAATGCTGACCTGGCAGAGTAGAGATTTTTGGAGTGTAAAAAAGCTTGGTGAATAATTTAGGGAGAGCACGATAAAGGCACCACACACCAGGCTGTGCTCAGGGGCTATCTCACTGACTGCCAACAAATTCGCTGTCTCCAAGTTTTCAGCAAGATCTGAGAGTAACTGCACTGAGTCTGCCAGGCCCAGGGATGAGGAGCTATTGTTTTCTCTTTGGCAATCCTCTGCTCAAGCCTGGCTTTTCCCAGTTCAGCAGAGAAAAAGCTTTTGAATCACATCATCTGAGCAGACATCTGTAGCCTTAATGAGGGCCAGTCATGGGCCACCTCCAACAGAGACACTACTGTAACAACCCATTTAAATTTCAACTGGTGAAAAGAGCAGAGCTGCAGCTTGGGAAGTTAAAGGTGACCAGAACCCAAACACAGGCAGGCAGAGCCTCTGCACAGTATTTACTTTGTGTGCTATAGGAGTTACTAGAGTATCCAGCTAAGCCTCCAAAAGATCTTCCATGTCTCTCATCCTTGACCATTTTATGTCCTACTAAAACAAGTCTCCTCTAGATTTTGTGCATTGGCCTTTCAGAATGTTCTTTATGCTAGTAATGCCCTTTCTAAGCCAGCCACCTTTTTTCTCTAGTATCCTCCAAGCTGCAAACCAGATCTAGCCCAGACAGCAGAGCACCTTGACTTCATGGAGTTTCACGCTCAGTTACTATTTGTTCCCTTCCCTAAGCACCTTCCTATTTCCCTTCAACACCTAAGACAAGGATTTGTTTTCAGCTGCATTCAAGGCACGTTTCTGCCCTGCTTTAGCTTTCTCCATTTCAGGGACAGAAGAAAGATTTGTTATTTGAGGTGCTACACATACTAAACAGACTTTATCATGGGAATTGGCCAAAGAAACACAGTATGATTACATCTCTGCTCACCAGGTACTTGATAAATGGGTAAGACTCTGGGGAAAGCAGCAGGGTGAAGCCCCAAGCTCCTTCCAGATACCTCTCCAACAGTGATGGCTTCACACCCAGACAATGCTGATCTGCACAGATGTCCAGGATTGAAATGGCACCAGGTGATTCTGTGTTTCACCCTGTGCTAACCACAAGTGTCCCTAACACCCATGGCCCAGAACCACAGCAGCCCATTCAGTGCACCAGGCTGAGTGCCATCCCCAATGCCTCCACCCCAGACTCAGAAGCCCTCATCCCCACCACACACTCCAGGAGCACTGCTGAAAGAGCAGCTGAGCCACCAGGGTGCAGACTGAGAGCCTCACCTCTCCTGTGCTCTCTCTTCTGTCTTCTGGAGGGTAGGGGAATTACTTCATACATGGCAGTTGAAAATGTAAAAGCAGCAAACAGAGCAAGTAACTAGAGAACTAAGAAATACTTAGCAGTAGCCATGGCAACTCGAGTTCTAAAATATCCTTGGCAGCAGTGTAAAAACCTACAAAGGCAAAATCTGCCATCAAGCATGGAAACAAAAGGTCCAGGCTTGACAGCTGGATGGAGGCCAAGGAGGAAATTAAAGTGTTACTCCAATGCAAGTCTGGATCACTCCAACATTGATCTAAGCAGCACTTCCTGTGATGGCCCAAAAGGCTAGTGGTGTCATTTGGGTAATTCATAGCCAGGGCAGAAACTATGTCCAGAAGCTGAGGCAGAACATAAAATGGATGAATTTTCTCCTACAAAGTCCTCTTAAAAAGGATGAACTTTCTCCTAGTAAAGTCCTCTTCTCTAAAAGAGGAGTCTGTTACTTCTCTGTCTCCTCCTTCTCCTTTGAAAATGCAGGGTCACCAACCATCAAGGAGACCACCCAGAAGGTAGCTACTATACACTTCTCATAACAGGAAGACACCACTCAGCAGGAGCCTGATCCACTGCAACCTCTAGGGGCTTCCACTGCTCCTGTCCTCCTCTCAGTCACTACCTTAAACCTACTCTGTAGGATGAAAATCTCAAACAGCAGCATCACTAAAAGGCTTTTTGGTGGACCAAGCTTTGAAAATACAGCAAGAACATGCTCCAAAGAAAGAAAAACTGTATTGTCTGCATAGCATAGGCATGCTCTTGGTGCTCTTGGCAAGACCTATGAGACCCAGAGCATCCCAGGCTCTAGCCCCAGTGCTAGCACCTCGGGTGGTCACTTCCAACCTTAGCCACCCTTTCATGCTGTTATGGCACAAGTGTATTTTCTACCAAACACCCTTGGCAGCACTGTCAAACAGCCATGAAAGTGTCTTGTCTTCTACAAAGGTTAACTGGAACAAGAGAGCTCAGAGACAGGTAGGAGCCTGGGCACTGCACTGGTTCCCTATCATGCTCTACCTTGATTCAATCATTTCAAAAGGTCTTAAGCAGTTTCAGGTCAAAAGTGTGAAGGGAAAGACTTGTCAAATGCCATGGGTGGCTTTGCCTTTCCTATTCCAGTCTGACCCTGAGAGTTTAGAGTCCAAGTTTGCATGACATGCCCAGCAGACATTCCATGGACTCATTTGAACATCTCAGAGGAAATACAATCATCTCAAACCAAAAAGTAAACTAACTAAAATGAAAATCTGTGGCTGAAAGGCTTGTGTTTTTATAAGCTATCAGCTCTGTGACTAAATCACAGCATGTTGGAAAACTGTTCCCCATCTATCTGGGACTATCTACATGCCTGCAAAAATGCTTGTTATTGCTGGAAGAAGCTGAAGGTGGGATGGTGCACAGGACAGAGAGATGCAGCTCATTTTTACAGCCTTTAGTTTGGAGGTTGGTAAGAAGAGACACACTCTTCAGCTACAACCTGCACATCAGCTTTCTCCTGGATGCTGCATTAGTGGCTGGGACAGTTGGTGTAGGGCAGTAAGGCTGCAAGGGGTGTGGTGCAGGGTTTGTGGAGCCTGCAGAGTCAGCTCTACCCAGCAAGAAATACTGCTTGAGTCAGATTTAGATAGACTGCAAAGTAAGTTCTTAATCAGCTTTTACATGTAGCCTAATCATTCAAGGACTCTATTTTAACAGCTCTGCTTTTTGAAGCAGTGGCAGTACAAAGCCCACGCCCTCTCTTACCTATCTATTACTTTTTATCATCCCTCTTTTCTTTCCAGAATTGTGAAGAGGAAGAGATGTTGTCAGTCCACATAGCCTCACCTGTTCAAGACAGTGTCCTAATGATTTAGAAACCATTAGCAGCTTGTGATCTTCAGTTAAAAGAGAAAGCACAGACAGACAAGACCTCTTAGGTCACCTAACTCCTTTCCAAGGGTCACATTTCCCTCCATCCATCCCTCCCTCCCCAACATCCCTTCATTGATGGCCTCTAGGATGGAACAGAGGAAATGGGAAGCAAATCCACCCTAGGGAGAGCCCTGCAGGATGCCCTAGGTCTGCCTCTAGGAAGCAAAAGGAGGAGATTGGAGAGGAAAGCAAGACCATGATGACTGAGTGGCTTTGGGTAGATGTGTAGTTCAAACCAAGAAGGAGCTTAGTGCTTGCTGCCACCAGACAAAGCACTTGTGTGGAGTTACATCAGGAGATGCAAGTTATCATGACTTTGCATTACAGCTGACACACAAACTAACATTTCCTTCTAGCTACAAAGCTCTTGTAAACTCAGTGTGAACAGCAAGAAAGTCTTTGTCAAGTGGCCTCAGCAGCTTCCACTATGTTCAGGTTACAGCTTCAGGAAGATCTTAAGAAACATCACACCTGGTTGCCAATCAAACTCTGAATCTTTCCTTTAACACTATAAAAAAAACCAAAAACAAACCAAACCAAAAGAAAGGACAAACCACAACAGCAAAATGACATCAACTGGTTGTGAAAGTAGCTATTGCAGAGCCCAGTTTGTCCTTCCTGATGATTATACACCAAGTGTCAAGTGCCAGAGAGGGAGAAGAAAAAAAAGACAAAAAAGGAAGCAAGCAAAGAAACAGAAAAAGAAGCAAGTGAAGCAAAGAGGAAAGAAAAGAAAAAAGCTGCATTCAAAAGCTAGTCTACACAAATGGGACACCAAGGAGCATCTGGAAGGTATTAACAGCAGGAAAAAAGATAAGCTACTGCTTTTCATCATCTGCTAAAAAAGAAATTAAACCACTGGATCAGAAAATATGACTGAAAACAGGGGGTGGGAGGGAATCATCCAAAGGCTGCCAGGGGTCCATTAGAAAATGGGAAGTTTTCAGGGGAGCCCAACTGCTCTGAATCTGACCCAACCCAACAGCTACCTGAAGGACAAAGCAGAGAGAATATGCTTATTCAGCTTTGCTGTTGGGCAAAGCTAACTGAGATGAAAATTCATCAGAAGGCAGCAGGGAAGGTCAGGACCACACATAGTCAGGTGTCAGCAGAGCACAGGGTGTTAACTGGCAGTGAAAAATGCAAACCCAACAGCATCCAGCCCTGGCAAGAGATTTGCTGCAGAATTTTTCTCCATCTCAGGACATGACAAGCAGCAGAGATGAATCAGAGCTTGGTGGAGAACAATCTGAATCATCAGATGTCCATAAGACATTAACCACCTGGAAAGGTTGTATGAACCAGGGTTGTTCAGGCTGAAGACCTCACCACAAGGAAGCTTTCCATTCTCTTTTTAAAGACAAGTTTGTAATGAAAGAGTCAAACCAAGGCCAGCTCCAACTCACAAGATAAACTCAGGCCTTTCAAAAGCTGCAGGAACACATCCCAAAGGACTAACAAGAGAGAGCAACTTCCCATCTCTACACCTGATGGATTTGAGTTGCTGCTTTGTCTCTGAATGAACAGCAGTAGCACCACACACCTCCAGACCTTTGGATTTCCAGTTACCTTGACCACTCTGATGATTTGATCCTGTTCTTGGGAGAGTTTCCCAAAGTTTTCCTGGGGAAGATCAAAGAATCCTACAAAATTTTAAGTAACTCAAGCCAGGCTAAATCTGAACCACTTACCCCCAAAGGTAAAGCATCACAACAACTCAGTACCTATGTAGCTTTGGTAAGGTGCAGCTTGCTAAGGGGTAAGGATAATGAAGCGCTGGAATAGACTCCCTTGAGCTACAGCCTAGGCACCTCTTTGGATGTACTCTGAGACCTCTGAGAGTCCTGAAAACCTCCACTTCTGCATCCCATAAACCCCCAAATTTGGGTTATTTCTCCAGGTGGGCTGCCAAAGCCTTATTAGTTTCACCAAGCTTGTCTTCAGATGACCACCACAAACAGGGAGAAGACCCTGTACCAATGAGGATGGACCTCCTCTGCTGAAGAATCTGATCTCACCTGTTGCATGATCCCATCCCACTGCCAACTTCAGCAGAATTTCATACTTCACTGACAAATCTCTACACTCTCCAAGCCTTTAGCAGCTAGCCAAGCATTCATAAAGGCAGGAGCTCACCTCCTCCTTTAACATGCAGAAGAAACTTGGATAGCTTTCCTCTGTGGATGGCCTCAGTATAACATGTCAGACACTCCATCAAGATAGTTTAGTACCTGGGACTTTATCCAGATCCTTCATTCCTCTTTATGAAATACACAAGATAAAACTTTTGGTCTCACTTCAGCAAGTTTTCATATAAATAAATGAAGCCCCCAAAAATATATGCTATCTGTAATTGCAGAATGATGAAAGGTTGTTTATTCAGCACAGACAGCCACAGCCCAATGAACCTCTGAGTGCCAGGTTTTATTCCCACTGAGGATGGAGCCTGGCTTTTTGTATCCAGAGAGATCCTGGAAACATTTATTTTCCCTTTGACCCCAGCTAGTCCTACAGAATTGTGCAATTCTTGATAGGAAAAGCATGTGCACAGTGCAAGATAGAAAAATGTATTTTAAACTTGGTATTAAGAGGCAAGACTCATAATTATTAATCACTGTGTCAAGATAATTACTGTAGGCATGGACAACTGAAGGGGGTTTTGATAGCACACTTACAGTTCTCATTCTGCATGGAAAGACTGCAGGGCAAATCATAATGATTAGCACAGCTAAGCATGGTTTAAAAGGCACTGAATTAGCTGATGTGTCACAGGAGAATGAACCTTTATTGACAGAATCTTGGTCTAATGCACAGCAGTGCTAGAGAAGGTTAATAGAAAAGTGCCTTATCTGAAGGCAAGGATATTAAACATATTGTTGCAGGATTCTACAAAACCCTCCAGAAGCCAGGTTTGAAGGCTGCCCCCCATTCTGGGCAGAAATGGAAACAGACAGAATTAGGGTGGTGAGGATGCAGAAGGAGAAACAAAGATAATGAAGGGGGAAACAGTGCTTAAATATCAAGAGAGGGGGAAAAAACCCCCAGGATTTATTTAGTCTTGAGAAGAGATGATTAGGAGGAGACATGATTGAAGTATTTGTAATAGCCATGGGTGACAAAAATTAAGCTCTGTGACTAATTTTTAGATTGTTGGGCAGACCAGACCTGAAGGCAACAAGGGTAAAAGGGAAGAGATGCAGATACAAGAAGGGTAAAAGGGAAGAGATGCAGGACAAATTCCCTGGCAAAATAAGGGTAAAAGGGAATAAATACAGGACAAATTCCATAATACACTTGACAGAAAGAAGAGAAAAATAGGTGGAATGCTGTTTTGTGACTATAGTTAACCTAAAGCTGGGTGACCATACAGAATCTGTTCTGGGGATTAACCACATCACACAGGGAAAGCTGCCAGGGAGACAACTTTTGTAGTAGCTGAGACATGTCTCCATGCACACATTAAGAGCATCTGCAATGATTTTAAAAGTCATTTTTAAAACAAAAAAGGGTGAGAGTTTCCCTCATTTCAGACAGGAAGGAAAACCAAACCAAGCAAACAAACAAGAAAAATACTACTTCTTTATAGGGCAGGTGCAAATAACTACCTACACTGTTTCTTTTACAGCAAGTACTCTTTCCAATGTTCACAAAGATTAAACAAACCTGACTAACACTTACAAGGAAAGAAAATTAACATAATAAAATCCAAATCACACTAGACTCTGGACTAATATCGAAGTCTCCAGAAAATGCTAAATAAAACCCCCAAACAAATCACATGCACTCACTCCTCCTGACTTCTCACTCCCTTTACAAAGCATTTTTCAGCTAACTTCTGTTTCTATAGATAAGGATCCCCCACAAAAGACCTCTGACAGCTAAGAGCCTGACTGATCAGGAATCAGGCACTCTTGCCTCATGCTATTGAGGATCAGGGTGGTTCCTCCACCTCATGCCCACCTCTACAACCCAACACCTTTCTCTTTGACACTTTCACTGCATGAAGAACAAAAGGTGCAATTTGCTCTCATCAAGCTGGAAAATGAAAACATAACAGTTCCCTAGGACTGATGAAGTGCTGGGTGACCTGGGAGAGCTCTAGACAGGAAAAAAAGAGATCCTAAAAAGTCATTTTCACACTCTGGGGTGTAACTATCTTGCATCAGGAGTTTTGAAGGGATTAAAACAAAGCACAGCCTCCAGAGCTAAGCCAGCTAAAAGTTTAATTAAATACAATTGCTTGCTGTGCTTCCCTTCCCCAAACAGCCTCATGCATATTCATCACTCTAATTACAGCAGTAAAAAAACCTCCACGACTAATTATGCCATGCTTCTCATCCTCTATATGCCTGGAATTTTCTACACAATTACTACCAAAATTAATTGCTAGTTAGTTAATTTTGCACTTTGTCCTTTCAAGCTTAATTGAAAATTAAGCTTATTCCAACCAAGCCATTCTCCTAAGCATGGTGCTTCTACCTCAGATGGTGCCAGACACCAGAATGGTCTTTCAAGTGCTTTTAGTAATGCAGCAGAGAGGAGTATTGTCAATTTTATCACTTAAAGTAAGAGAATGTTGCCCTGATATAGATTTACTATCTGCTTGTTGGGTGGACACTTTTCAAAGAGCTCTCAACCTGCCTGCTCCCACTTGACATCTGATGCAGAACATCAGCACAGCATCCCCTGAGACACAAGCCGGGGTGCCACAGTTGGCTTACGTCAAGCTCAAACGTGGAATCTTCTCTGACAGTGGTCAGAATCATTCTGCTTGGCAAAGACCTCTGAGAGCATCCAGCCCAGCCACTGCCACACTCACCACTAACCCATGGCCCCAAGCACTGCACCCACACTGTTTCTGAACAGGTTCAAACATTGCAGGGTGGTTGGACTAAATGATCTTTCGAGGTCCCTTTCAACTGCTAACGTTCTGGGATTCTGTGATTGTGCCTAATACTGCAAAGGTGACTAATGATTTTGGATGTCTGGTTTTACAAGGGATGTTAAAAACCACTGACAAACATTTCTTCCCTTGAGAGGTTGGGGAAGAGGAAAGCAAAGTTTTGACTTGGCCTAGAACAATAAGTGCCCAGAAGCACATCCTGTGCATGGCAAACTTTGACAACAAGAGGTCAAAGTCTTTCTTTTAATGCCAGCATCAGCTTTTGGGCCCATAAAAATAATTCATAACTGTCTAAACCAAAACAACAAGGTCAATTCATCTGTATGAACCTCTTCTAGCTTAACTCTGAAGCTTCAATCTTGCTGGCTGTAACCAAATCTAAGTTCTTTCACCTGTCAAAAACTCTTGCCAATGTCTCCTCAACCAGTCAATTTTCAGAGGGACAAGAGAACTTTGCAGACAGAACACTTGTTCCTTACTCCTCCACAGCCACTTACCTAACACAATGGCTAATTTTTCTCTCCTGTTCTTTCAAAGCTTCACTACCAGAATCAGTAGGAGTGAGCTGCCACCACACAAGGCAGACAATCTATAGGCTGACTCCTTCAGAAAGCAAGTTCTTCTCCAAAACATGGCTCCTACATAGCAACCACTCCGGGAGCAAGACATTGCTACAGAAAGGGAATAAACTCCAACAGGGCAAAAGATCTTTCACAGTAAGTTTATCCCAAAAGCTCAGGCTGTAACTTTTCTTTCAGCTGTCTAGAGTGAAGACTGATGTCCCCAAAAAGCAAAAGGTTGAAAAGGAACACCTCAGAGAAAGTACATCAATAAATGAGGTGAACAGCTCAGATATGGTACAACAGCAATCAGCAAGAGCTTCCCAAAGACTGGTAAGAGCAACTACACCTGGAAGATGTCCAGAACATTTCAAAGTCCTGCTCCAACAAAAGTCAGACCCCAGACACTTAATGCCATTACCTGTGCTGGAAACTTCTTATTAGAGCAAGTGACAATAGTGCTAAAGGCTTGGGCAATATGAAGCTGTATGACAGGGCACAGGGTTAAGTTAAAGCTGCCTTGGGCCACATCTACAGCAGGAGAACAAAAGGACTTCCCTCAAGTCCAGAGGGGGCTGTACATCACAGTCAGTGGAGCAGCTATTATAAGGAAGGTGGAAACTTAATAGCCAAGAGGAATTCCTCATTTCCAAACTCCTGAGTGAAGAGCCAATAGTGAGTTCCCAAGGTGGATGGGGAGTAATTAAAAAGGTAATTAAAAAGAAAAAGCAATGAAAGTGAAGAGCCCAAGAGTGCCAAGAAAGCACTTCCAGTAAGTGTTGTAAAGACCCATGATTAGTGATCCCTTACCAGCACAGCAAACAAATAGAGTGTCTGGCCTGTCTCACTAGCCTAAGAGCTGCTGAAACTGTGTGACCTGTGAGTATTGTTAAGGAGGAGGTTCTGAACACTCTGGACTGGTGCTGTCAGAAAGCAAGCATTTCTGTTTCACCAGCAATGTGCCATATGATGGGGGAAAATCCCTAACTTGTTTACCAGGTCTAGATGAAGAAGGGCAGCAAAACACAAATTTAGTTGCAGGCTTTGCTAGGCTGACTGTAGTTAAACACTTGTAACCAGACAGAACTGCAGGGCTCTTTGTAAACAAGTCTCCAATGTTCTTACCCAAAGCATTTTCCTTTCTTTCTCATCACTCTGCTAATGGCTAGCAATAGTATTACACAGATACACCACAAATGGGTTGCTGTGAAATGCTTCCAAGTTTTCATGTGCTCTGCATCTTTCACCTGCTGGAAGTTTTCTATGCTCTTATTCAAACCTTGGAAAATCCCTGCTAGAACATTCCAGACTAGTGCATGTTCCCTAAGGATTTCTCCATGCAAACCTACATACTACACTGAAGAACATTTTAAGACAAAAACACATCAAAAATCAGATGATGTCAATCTGGCAAATGCTGCCTGTCATTTATTTCAGCTACCTCACCTTCATACTTCTGCTTTCATTAAAGATCAAATGAGTCAAGTAGACATGCAGATTGAATTACTGCTGGGCTTTAAAATGAGCTTGTTTCCCCTTGAAACTAGTGCAGATTAGCAGGATGACCCCAGTCTAATGGAAAATCCTCAGTCTGCCAAGATGCTGGCCACAGGAATTTGTCCCTTATGGCATAATTTAAATACCATTCTCAGTAACACACTGCTTACAAAGAAGCACTGGTTAACAAGTTTAATCCAAACATGCCTGAGGTCTGTGGCAGCTGGACATTTGATGGACACAGATGACCTAGACCATTAGAGGGAAATGGCCTAGTTAGCCTTGGCTTTGTCAGCTCAATATGAGTGGACCTAAGCATCTCCAGGTTTGAGTGACATTTGTCTCCTCTGACACATTACTCTCACCAACCATTTCACTGAGACACCTTGGCACAGGAGCCAGGGGTCAGGTCACTCCAAGGGAAGGGCCAGAGCTCTCACCAGAGACCACAGGTGGTACTGGAAAGGGGACAGACAAGAGGAAACCCAGGAAGCATCTGTGAGTCAGGGGTGAGAGTGGAAAGTGACTAAGGGACAGAACAGTCTTTTAGGCCACACAGCATCAGTACAAAGTGTTTCCCATCAAACACTG
The DNA here is from genome assembly GCA_013399015.1 of Galbula dea. Lineage (NCBI taxonomy): Eukaryota > Metazoa > Chordata > Aves > Piciformes > Galbulidae > Galbula > Galbula dea. Next base: position 250,695 of record VWZX01003371.1, on the reverse strand, counting down.
AGAATGAGGATAGTCACCTTGAGCAGAGTCTCTGCAGAGCTTCACATCAGGGCTTTGGAGAAAGGGATTTTAGGCGAGCTGTCAGCAATCTGAAACCCAGCTCACTGACTTCCAGCCCTGTGTGAAGGAATCCTCTGTACTGCTCTGCAAGATGGTGAAGGGTCTAGAGAGGAAGCCATATGAGGAGCAGCTGAAGTGGCTTGGTTTGTTCAGCCTGGAGAAGAAGAGACTGAGAAGAGACCTCTGTGGTCTACAGCTTCCTGATAAAGAGAAGCAGAGGAGCAGGATCTGATCCCTTCTCTCTGGTGACTGGCATGAAGCTGTGCCAGGGAAGGGCTAGGTTAGCTATTAGAATGTTCTTCACCCAGAGGGTGGTGGAGCACTGCAACAGGCTTCCCTGCTAAGCAGTCATGGCACCAAGGCTGACAGAATTCAAGCAGCACCTGGACAATGATCTTAGACACATGGTGTGCACAGACAGGAGGTGGACTCGGTGATCCTTGCAGGTCCCTTCCAACTTAGGACATCCTATGATCTTCATTGTTTTCTGCACTAAGATTCTGGACCAAGAATCCAGCAGGCTACTTGTCAGATGGAGACAGTAATTCTGGCTCTGGGCAAACCCAAGCAATGAAAGTGATTGCTTGCTTCATGATACCTGAGGAGCTGAACACAGGCCAAAGCTGTTCAGTTAGAAGCAACTGCAGGCACTTGGATTTCTTCAAAACCCATCAGTATTCCATGAAAAGCAACTGGCAGCTGAGAAGGTACTTAGGAGCACAGTCCTCCTGCACTTCACCATTGCAGATGTTCCTGAGTATCTTTGTAACTCTAATACTCTGTCTAGACAAAAAACCTCATACAACACATAACACATGATGCTTTCTGCAGCCTCTCTGGGGACTAACCAGTAAATCAGATTTGCAGATTCCAAAAAACACTGCATCTTTTTGAATGTGACTCACCACATTTCAGTGAAGGAAAGGTTTTCTGCCTTTGGGAATAAACCAACAATGCTTTAAGGAGGAGAAGCACGAGGTCACACCCAGGAAAATAATAAACCACTGCTAAGTAACAGAATCTGTAGAGGTGAAGAAGAAAATTCTTCTGCTGCACACCCTCCTCACAATGCTGCATTTGCAGAGACTCCAAACTTGACACTCATTGTACAGAACAAACAGGAAGCCTGTTCTTCATTGCATGCTAATTCCATAACACAACCACACCATGATGACATCTAACACGAAAGCACCATTCTTCTATCCTCCTTTGCTAGCACCTGACAGCAAAAGGAATCGGGGTTGTTTGATCTTACCTGGTCAAGGGAGATCAAGTCCATGTCCTTTTATCTCCCCAAAGCTACTGAACCTACCTAGGCTGGAGGTCCTGGTCCAGCCATTAGGGAGTTCACCTGGGAAACAGGAGGTGGCAACTGTGATCTCTTGGCCAAGGACTGCTTATGCTTTTCTGCAGAGTGCAACACAGAAATACATTAGCCAAACTCGAGGAGGAGACTGGAACACTGAGCTGCTTCCTCCCATGCACTTTTTACAGCATCCTTCCTCTTTCTCCTCCTTACCAGCCCAAGGACACTCAAATTCTCACCTGCCAAGTGGAAAACCAGAAGGAGAAGTGTATTTCCACCCAAAGAGCCTGAAGCTGTACAGATAATGGCTCTCTTAAGGTGTTTTGTTCTTAATCACCCTGGGCTGAGGGCAGCAAGGTGTTCCATACCCTTGGACAAAGATTTAACTGTGAGGGAGGATGAAAGGGAAAAGCTGAGTCTTTCCAGCTAAGTGGATGCAAATGTTACATTTTTGGTGGCACCTAATCCTCTGTGCAAGTGAGTCCTCCACCTGGGGACTCTTTGCTAAATGAGAGAGCATCCCAACCCAAAAGAGGTTTGAAACCAAAGCCAAGCTGCTTTGCCCTGCCCAAATGGGAACAGAGACAAACACTTCAACTGCATTACTCTAGGTTTATTTTTTTTTGACCACCTCAATCACAGAATCATTCTCTAAGACCATCAGAAGTCCAACCATCAACTATCACCCCCATGCCACTAAACCATGTCCCTAAGTACCACCTCTATACATTTTTAACACCTTCTTTCAGTCACATCCTTCCCATTCTGTTGTCTCCACCATTATCACACTAGTGCAGCTCTAAATTAGGGGGGACAAGATTAGCAACCAACTCTCATTCTTGTCTTTGGCATGGTTTCTAACTCTAATGATTCTTTTGCTGTTTCCCTGCTAACTGGATGCAACAAGTTCCAGACAGTAACCTCCACATCCTTATTTAACAATCCTTCATACTGCACTACATCTCTAATAATGAGCTGAGTGAAAAAAATAAATACCCTGCATTCCATCAGCCAAGGCCAACACTTTGTTAATTAAGGGAATTTTCCCTTAACCTGAAGCCCAACTGACCAACTTCATCTGTTCTATGTACTTAACACTGGGTGAATGCATGCCACAAAGCATAAGCATTTACCATGGCAATACATTCAGTGCTAGGCTTTCTGGTGAGTGATAAAACATTTTAAATACAAATGTAAATTCCTTCTTGTCCAGCAAAGGAAAGCTCCTATTCATTCCCCCATTGTACACCCTGCATTCTGAACAGTTCAAGGGGTCAGCTCAATAAACCCTAACCCAGACTGAACTGTAGAGAAATAGTCCAAGTACCCCTGTAACTAATGGCACCTTCTCCTAAAACACACAGCACACCTTCCTTACACCTTCCAGCAAACCAAGTACCTTGGGATTCTCCTTTCATCCCTTCCCATTTGAAGAGCAATCAATTCAGCTCTTTCTACTGGATCCAAAGTTTCTTGCACTCTAAGTGTAACTCCCAAGATTAAAATGTCCTAAAAAGATGTAAGCAAATGATTTTAACTGTCTGGAGGAATAGTCCACCCTAGCTAGAAAGGAAACAAAGACACAGATCTGTGCTTTTCAAGCCAGAGCCTGTCCATGGATGAAGCCTGCAGTGCATTCCTGAAAGCATTCTGACAGGAAGAAAACATGCCAGCACCTTATTCTCCAGTAATATATGGAGATGTGTATCAAAAAGAAGGCATCTGTTAAGACTGTATTCATTTTCACATTGGATTGCTCTGGTCAAACAATTAACTTGCTTTGCTGATGAGAGAAGGAATTTACTCTCCCTCCTTGTTAAAATTCTCTTTTCTATCACCAAACCCCACATCTTTCTGTGGGCCATCCAGAGCTGTGTGACCAGGTTTGCTCTCCTGCATCTGCACTCACACACCATTGAAGCAAACATGAAATTGAATATTAAGTTTACGATCCTGTTGGTTTTGAAAAGCTAATGATATGTGCTACTCACAGCAAACTGCCAGCCCAGTGGGAGGCATTTTAATTACTAGGGTTGGTTCAAAGGAAAACAAAGGCACTCCCCCCTCATCTGTCAGCCAGCAGCACTGCAACCCGACTGCAAGAACACACAATCCAGCAAGGCACTGGGAGAAAACCAGACACTACCGGGACCCGCCAAAGAACATCAGGAACAGAAGCAAACTGCACTGAGATCAGGCAGGAAGAGTTCAGTTTTGTAACATCTCCTGCTTCATCAATCTCAGTTTCCACCATCTGCTCTGGTTTCAGGTTTATCTCTCCTAGCAGAAGTTAGCAGACAATTTGGAAAACCTCTCCCCCAAGGAGAGCACTTCAGTTGTACAGGGCTGTGATCTACACTACATGAGCTTGCAAATCCACGAGCGGAGGAACAAAAGCACGGGAAAGAACAGAGAACAGTTTGCACAGGAATTGCTCCCCAGCCCCTGAGGACATGCCCACACCAAGCAGAGGCTTCCAATTAGCCACTAATCTGATATTGATTTTAATCTCATTTACACCAGATTAATTACTACAAGACCAGATGACTTACTACCTATTTAAAATAGTGTATGCTATACTGAGATCAGGTCCTAAGGCTTTGACAATCCTAATATTCATTCCCCTAAGGCAACTATAGTCTTGGAGAATTCATCTCAGCAACATCTACAAAGCAACTGAAACTACTTAGGCATTCCTTTATTTTTTTCCCTCCTCTTTTAAAGAACAAAAAAAATCTCAAGACTGGTTGACAAGTTCTCACAACAAACACAGTACTTGCTAACAGTTTCGTGCTCCAATATTAGCACTGAACTTCAAGCACTTGCTGAAGCTTGAAATGACAAAGACATTTCATTTTTTGGCCTGATGTAAGTGTAGGTTTGTTAACATTCCATGAACTCCACGTGAACATAACAACCTTGTAGGCCACAGGTTAGCTAACAGCTTCCAGTTAGGTCATGGGGATGAGAACAGCTATCTTTTGGCTGAAACCAAACCAGGTAATGGAAGGGAAGGAGTCTCCTTCCCTCCTGCTGAGATCAAGTGATCCAAGAGCTGTCACCTGAATATTTAAGTTGAGGTGTGTATACATATATGGCTAAGTCTAACTTCCCAAGCAGCAGCAATGCATTATTGGCCATGTCTTTGTGCACACAACCCTGCACAGCTCCACTGTCCTTCATCTCTGGGGCTCCGTTTTCCAATTCCCAATACTTGTTTCCATCTTCAGCTGATCAATAATTAAATTTCAGAAAAATAAGGAAAAGATTCAACCCCTCTCTGCACTATCTGTAAAACTCACCAGGCCCAAGGCTGCAAGAGGAGCAAAATCAAGCTCCTTCTTCTCAAGCACGTTCCCCCTCAGAACAGAAGGGCTGCTAGTGCATGTGTGTCTGAGTTAAAAGGAAATGGAAAAGCAGTGGGGAATGACATGCACTGCAGATCTACTGACAAAGAAAATTACTCAAGCTTTGCCATTTCTGAAATCTGAAATTAATTTATTTTCTGTTGCACTGTTTTTCCCCCTTCTCTACCCCCATCCCTCTACAGGCATGAAACATCTAATTTAAGCAAGTTTGTCTAAGTTCCTTAAGGTACAAAAGTTAAGAAAATATACTATTTTTTTCAAGCAAGAGAGCAATTCTAAGACCCCACGACCCAGAGAAGCTCAGGATGGCACCCAACAGCACCCCAACCAGGTTCAGTGAAAAAGTGCTGTCACCACCAGCACTGGGTCTTCTCCTGGGAGTTGATGACCAGGTTTTTGCTGGGTTTGGTCTCAGAGAGCTCTGTGGTAAATGCCCTTCATTTGAGAGTGTGTCCAGCACCAGGAAAGGCATAGATACCAGCTCTTTTGTTCATTGCCTCCTATAAATTTTCATCATTATCCCAGCCTCTTTGGCCTTTTCTATTCAGAAAAATCACACTCTGCAAAGGAATGGGGTTCTCCCCTCACACAACCTCCTGAACTCATTTGCTGTATTTTCAGCTTGACTGGCTTTGTCTTTGAGTTGATGATGTCAAGTGGTGGAGACTCTACTTCCACCATGTTTAGCCATCCAAGAATTATGGATATCTTTTCAATTTGGGTGACTTGAGGATTGTTTCACTCAGTTATCCAAAGGAACTGGACAGAAGCAGCTTAGGGAGCAGCACCGAATGTGTAATTCCTATCAATGAACTGCAGGACCCACGTGGTTTAGATGATGTGGCTTTTATGTTAATTCTTTTCAGTGCATACAGAAACACACAGAATTCAGAATTGTCTCCAGAATGGAAAATGGCTTTTGATGTTAACTGTTTAGAAGAACCCTTTCAGACTCAGCTCTTGGAGATGCCAAGACCAAATGATGTCTTCTCCACAGACAGATTAGAAACAATAAACTACAAGAGCTGTTCTTTATCGAATTGAGGGGGCACAGGAGCATCCTCAAACGTGCACAGGCTTCAGAACATTGCAAAGTCAAGAAGCAAGGAGTCTCTTATCCCTAGTGCCTCCACAGCATTTGCATCATCCCCCAGATTCCAAGGGGATGGCACGCACGCAGACCGTGTGAACACCATCATTATGAGGATGCTAACAAAGAAATCACTCTCCAAGTAAAATCCCTCTGTAGAACACCAGACGCTTCCTCCTGCTGTTGATTAGTAACAGTGGAAATCTTCCCCTGCCCCTATAATCAAACAAAAGCCATTTTACCACGTGAGAAAACCTTCTCAGTGCTATGCCTCATGTTTACTTCATGTTTTGTTTGATTCGCAGCTCTAAATCCTGTCTTCCTCTATCACTGACTTCCAAGGAGAGCTGCCCTCAGTGGTCATCACTTTAGCTCTTGAAGGACAGCACTGTAAAAACACTCCTAGCTAACTGCATTATTTTAGTTAACAGCTATTTTTCTCTTCCTGATGAGTAGTGGATTGATTAATACAGGTAGTCTTTCGAAGAACTAAAATCTGCCTCTCCTACATGCTAAGCTTTACTAAAATTAGTAATTAAAAACCCAATAGCCAGAAAGAGTTCATTAGAAGCAGAGGTCACCCCCCCTAGGATGATTAGAAGTATATATATTAGAAGTATATGCCAAGGCTAGGAAAAGGCTACCTAAGCCCTTCATCCTCTCAAGAGACAAATTGACAAAATTCCCACCCATATAGGCAAAGTAAAACCCAACAGCCAAGAGTAAGAAGACAACTGAAACTTCCCCTCATCGTTAGCTGTACTAAATGAGTGACTTCATTATGTTCTGATACTTGCATTTACCAGCTGCTGGACTCATTTCGACTCAGAGGGTATAAATATGAGAAGGGGTAAGTGGCTGCACGTTCTCCTGGCTTGTGAGATAAGAAAAAATAACATTTGATAGAGAGATTTAGAGGTCAGTGGGAGTATTTTGAGCTCAGAATGTAAATGCTTCTTTTGCAAATATCCTCTTGTTCCCACATTATTCCTTTTTTTCCATTCAGCTCTAAAGTGTTGGCTTCCAGGAATTCAGAGGTGAAATGGGTCTTGTGTATTAAACTGTCTTACTCACTGCTCAAGAGGATTAACAAGGGATCAAAGAGTTGTGCTAAAAACACAGATAAAAAGGCTAGAATCAGACTGTGTTGATCAGAAGGGGAACCACAGGTTTTTTGTTGCACTTCCAACTGCTGAGCGCTACAAGCACATTGCCCAGACAGAAAGATGCCCCAGTTCACCCATGCAGAGGTCAGACAGCAGCTCTTGCTAGCATTTTGGGGAATAAAGTTTTGATTTCTCTTGGGAAACTCCCCATTTCTAGTGAAATAACCTCCTGGGAGATTCACAATCTGAATCAAAATGCAAAACCTCCAGCAGGATGCAACTGAGATCGCCCTGTTCCACAACACCGCCCTGGGGAACTAGAGGAATTAACTCCCAACCTTTCCAAGGGTACATCCAAAGGAGAACTGGATTCCCAACTTCTTCCTCAACAGTGTTTACAAGGGAACTTGTGAGAGCATGTTTCTGCCCTGCTGGCTGCTGAAAGCTAGGACACTACAGCTCAGGCCACTGACAATCACCTGGAGCTCACCCATTCACATCTCAATGCAAGGCATTACCCCATCCACTGAAAGACAAAACGCACTGTATTTTCCCATTTCCTGTTTAGATAGTCATTTTGTGCTTCACAGCTCGTGGAGGTAATACAAAGCATCCCGCTAAAAGCAGACAGAGATATAATCTTTCAGCAAATAGGTTAAGCTACTGCAAGCTCTGGGTACCACATTAAGGTGCAAACAACATTACCCAAACATCACGACTTGCAGATTCTGCCTCTGTCAGCACACAACAAGCTGCCTCCTTACAACAGAGCCATGCTTTTTGGTGCTGGATTTTTTCTTTGTTAATTACCTGAAATTATAGCTGCTCTGTCAGGCTTAAAATCACAGAAATTATTCCTCTCCTCCCTTAAAACTTGTAAGAGCCTTTAGGAATTGAGAGTAACTTATTTTTCTATGTATGCTGTCAAAAGTATGTAAGTCAGCATGCTAACAAGCACGAAGAGATTGTTCAGTGTAAGAAAAATCTCAGGACTGCAAAGAACAAAACTGCTCTTTACTACAGTGCAAGTTTGACAATTAAAAAGGATTTATACAGCCTTTTGAGAACACTGTAGAACAAACAATGCATCTGTAAAGTGCCCATGATCAGATGATTACAGTGTGCACTTCTCATCTGACAAGATGGAGAGTAGTGAAAAGAGCTATGTTAAAGCCCAAAACTCAGAACGTGCAGATGTTATGGACGTGTAAACCACCACAGCCACAGGCTTCCAAAGATCAAGTGGAAGTCAGTCAAGCCCAGGCCACATTCTTTTAATCATCTTAAAAACTTATTTATTTTACTTCTGTGACTCTCAGCCCCTAAGACAGAGTTCTTAAGTAACAGTCAACAGCTACATCCTTGGGAGATGAGGAAGCACTGTTTTAAAACCTGGGGAAAAAACACTGAGACAAAAAGTTGCTGTAGGTCACACAGCAGGATCACAGAAGATCAGAGAATGACATTCCATCTCAGCTGGAATCATGGAATTAGTTTGGTTGGAAGAGACCTTTAATATCATCAAGTCCAACTGTTAGCCCAATGCTACCAGGTGACCATTAACCCATGTCCCTCAGCACCACATCTACAGGTTTTCTGAACCCCTCCAGGGATGGTGACTCCACCACTGCCCTGGGCAGCCTCTTCCAATGCTTAACCACTCTGGCAGGGAAGAAATTGCTCCTAATGTTCAACCTGAACCTCCCCTTGAGCAACATGAGGTCATTTCCTCTTGTCCTCTCTTATCCTTGGGAGAAGAGACCAACCTCCACTTGGCTCCAACCTCCTTTCAGGGAGTTGTAGAGAGCAAGAAGATCAGACTCCCAAAATGTAGATCCTCTTATTAACTCCGAGGAGTTCCAACAGCAAGGAACACCTCTATGTGTTCACCATCAAACGGGTGACTAAATGCCAACCTCCCTTCAGTAGACTCTCCTTCTCCTTTAAAGTATGCCTTCATAAAGACAGACATCCTCCTTCACATCTCTAGAGACTAAGAGACCTCCTGCATTTAGATGAGAAGGTCTATTTCAGCTCAAGAGAGTGGTAAATGAAGCATGCAGTGAGTATCTGCTCGCCTATGTGGCTTCAAAACCCTTCCTAGGTTAGGTGCATTCTGCTGAGCCACTGCACCCCTAGTGCAAGCCCTGGGGCCACAGGCTGGGATCTGCAATCAAACCCACCCCAGCCATAGCATGCAAAGTGCTAGGTGGGATAAGAAATGCATTACAAATAATTAAGTGACAGTGTCTGAGGACTGTGCTTGAGAGATGTCTCACCTGCCCTCCTTCACCTGAGCCCAGTGGCATTGCTAACAACAAAAACATTGGCCAAACCTGTCCCAATGACAGCTACAGCAGCACACATCCCAGGAATTAATCCCTCTGGAACCATGGTTTCAGACTGATCCTATACTCTGGCACAAGGCAGCTGAAGGAAGGCAATAGTCAGCATCCATGTCTTATCCATGGGCAGACAAACCAGGGATTGCTGGTATGGCTGGTTCAGGATTTTTTATTTTTACAGCTGACTACTTGTAGAATTTCTGCTCCAGCTTGCAGGTAATGTTATCCCCTTCCATCAGGAAGGAAAGAAACAGAAGGTACAAAGCCACAAGGTTTGCATGGGCAGTTATCCCAAAGAATTTCTGTGAAGAATTCCTAGAGTCAAAGGCTGCAGACACTAACATCAGGTTAACACTGGGTTAACCTGATGTGGTGCCAGAAAAATAGACTGAAAAGAAAACATTTGACAGTACATTCTCTGGCTCATTAACAATGTCTAAAACCAACCTTGGTCAGCAGCTTTCCTTGACACCAATGATCCATTCAGCAAGGCCAGTTAGCCTCCCACTAAATCCTGATCAATAGAAGAATCCACATGATGCAGAACCATCTTCTTTTGGCAACTGAAACAGCCAGTGCCTGGACAACCTCACTAAGCACCATCACAGGGGAACCAGCAGTTAAAATAGCAGAAAACTCTGAAGGTACCAAGGGGGAAGCACAGGGGACAGAAGTTTGAAGGACCTAGTGTTCAAGCTGCATGTCACAGCACCCCTCATAAGCACTCAATTGACACAGCTGGTCTGGAAACTGATATAAAATACATATTCCCTCTGGAAGAGGTGTCTGCTTGGCATGCAAGAATCCATCACATGATTACATGTTAACAGACACAGAATGCTCTGAATGCATCTAATTATAGTCATGGGAACCAGAAGGAAACACATCATCCTCTGGAGTGACAGAAGAGACAGCAAGTTAACCTGATAGGAAATCAAACATACTGTTCCAGAGGTTTCTGTATGTAGCCCAAAGAAGAATGATCTTCCCTTTGCTCTAATAATTTGAAACACAAACCAAACTGAGCGTTAATAGCAAGCCAGAAACTACTAACCTTAACTAGCATAGCCCTGGCATGGCACAACTATGTGAGAGGCTGATAATTCCCTTGCAGAGTGACTGCAACACGCCAGAAAAGCTCAGCCACAACATGACCCAGAGCTGACTTCTGCATCTGTACCACAGGAGCACAGAAGCTGCTGAAACAGGCACTAATTTACTAACAGCTCAAGAAATTGCACCTCTTCCAGGACAGAGGCTGCGTGGTTGTCATCACAGCAACTTATGACACAATTCTGACATTCAAGTGTGAACTTCCTAATCTTAAAGGTTCACCTTGAGAAAGATTTAGCTCAGTTTTTATACAGGGAAGTGCCTGAAGCAGCCCATTTTCAAGTCATAAAACTATGATGAAACATATTTTGCTCTGAGGCAAAATATGGGAAGTAATCCAAACATTAGTTCAGCTTTTAAAGCAATTCTTGTAGTGGACCAGGAGGAAAAAAAAACATTTTGAATGTTAAAAGCCACAGTGGTGTGTGTATCTGAGCCAGACCATAGAAGGTGAAACCATCACCAGCAGAGATGCTCTGGATCTGCTGATTCCTGGAATCCAAAGTGGCTGCAGAAGCCAGGAAAATAAAAAGCACCTCATTTACCTTGCTGGTGTGAGGATGCAGGAAGAGGAAGCATTAATGGAAGGATCTACTGCAGGGATGGGACTAGCAGAGTAGTGTTCAAACCAGACTGTGCTGTAAAGAGATTATACTGAGTGGCATCAAGTAAGTGCATTTCACTCTAAGCTTAAAGCCATAGCAAAGTGAACAGACTGCTGTATTAAAAACCAACCAACCAACCTCACCTCTAGGTACATATATTGTTTATTAAATAGTCTACAAAAATCAAAGTGCAAGCCTAAGAAGCCTCATTCTTGGTATAACAGAGATCTGCAGAGGAAAGCTCCCTGACACACCTAAAATTCTCTATTTTAAACAGGTGAACCTCAACTCCCATCCTAAGCAGTAATCCCACCAAAGGGGGAGGTGTTTCCTTTGAAAAAGGAAAAGATTGGTAAAGTAACACCTCACCCACTGCAAGCTTCAAAGTCAGACCTGGTGAGCTAACACCAACAACTTTTTATGTTTTAAGACACATCAGCTACTGTGCCTCCAAGTATCATCCTGAACCATTTGCCTGTTCAGTCTCCTTCCCCACCATAAAAATCTAGAAGAATATCTTTTGACAGAAGGATGGAACAAGTCTGTGTCTCTAAATTCTAGAAGCATTTCACCAAGTCATTCTGGCACCATGTTCCATCCACTGCAGCTCCACCCAGCTCCACTCTGCTCCCAGTGCAAATAAACCCTCCCTTGCCCATCCCCAATTCCTGCCTGTACACACCTACCAGTCATAAAGCAGACTTTAATGAGGCTTCTCTCCTCCTTTTTTGCTAGGTGAAGTATTTGCCATTGGAACTCCCACAGCTGCCCTCCAGCCAGGAGAGCCTCAGGCAGTGTGGGGTGCTGGGTGCTCCATGGGACCACCTTCTCCTCAGGTGGGATCAAACACATCAGGCCTCCAGATGCAATGGGAATAAGGTATCACCTCCTCCAACTAACAACATCCTGTGTTGTGCCAGACAAATTTAGGGATCCAACACTAATATTCTAATTATTTATGTGTTTTTACCAGACAATCAGAAGTGCTTGTTCTTAAAGCCTTCTCCTTTCTAACCCTTTTCAGCAGGGACCATGGCCAACAATTACAGGGCAAGATTCCACCACCAAGCCTCAGTGTGATGCACACAGTGCAATGTGGGACACTTCATCTCATCTGGCAAACACCACTGTTAGTCAGATTTGTTTGGTTTTATGCTGTCAAGATGCTTTAGAGGCTTAAAGATTAATTATAAATCAAAGCAACATGACTCTCTTTCAACAGAACAGATAGTTCTGCCTAGCTTTTGCAGGATTCACCCCATGTAGTGCTCCAGACAGACACTTGCAAACTCTCATGGCAACTGCTCAAGTTTAAAACAACAGAGGGGTAGGGGGGGAGTCAAACCCACACCAAAGCCACAACCACATTTACATAATGAGATTGTGAGATAAACTCCTGGAAACCAAGAATTTCCAAGTTACCAGTCAGCTCTTTGTCAATGCTAACATCTACATACTTGTGTGCATGGGAGCGGGCAACAATCATCTGCAAAATGAAAACAACTGAATTAGTATCAAATTCTGGATTTTCTGTGTCTTGCTTGGGCTGTGGATTTAGTTAGTTTTTAATACAGGATTCTTGTCCATTTTCTGAAAGAGGAAGAAATAGAGTTATAAACAATGAAATGTAGCCACAGAACCTTCTGGCTTCAGCCAAGTAATTATTTCTAAGCTGCTTTAATGTTTTGAAAGCTTTATCTGAAGTAATCAAACACCACTTTAAGGAAGCTGCTCGTGGTATTTATGAATTCAATTGCTACAGCAATTTGTTCTTAAGCTATTAGCTCACTGCGTCTCAGGAGTCAAATGCAGGATTAGGGTAAATGAGTTTCCTGAGATGCCTGTGACAGTGTGAAGAGAGGAAGCAAGGGAAAGGAAAAGCCACTGCCAATAGAAGAAACAGGAGTTCAGCAAGTGAAGTGCCCACTTTTCTCAGGAGCTCTGCTGCAGCACCGTGCTAAGGCTTCAGCTCTGATGAAAACACAAGGTCCAGACTGAAGCACTCCTCTCTTTCAGGTTTCCATACCTGATTTCCAGTTCACTTGCCATTTTTGACAGGACTCAGATTACAGCTTCCCCTACTTTATGCCTCACTGCTCTCCATGCAATCCCTCTGGAAAGGGATCCAAAGCCAGAAGAACTACCACCACCACATCACTTGGTGTTCACAGAGGGCAAAGCAATTTCTCTGTGAGATCTCTTGAGACTCTCACTTTGCTCTCCACAGACTGCTTCAAACACACCTCTTCTGAGCAAGCTCTTGTAATCAATTTGGCTTTCACTAGTTCCCAAGGGAAAACTGAAGGTTGGATGCACCCAGGAGAAAACAGACTGAAGCACCTGAGCTCTGGAAGCCAACAGGAGGCATTTATAAAGATGTACATTGATATGCAACGTGGCAAAAAACACAGTGGTAGGATTGCTGGTGGGTCTGTGGAGCCCTGCAGGAAGGAATGCCGGGTCACACCAAGGGCTCCTGCTGTGCTGACAGCTCTCCCCTCCCTTAAAGCAGAGCAGAGGTGGCAGCAGAACTGGAAATGCTTCTAAATGACAAGAGACAGGAGTTTCATCCTTGCAAGGGACAAAGGGTGGGAAGCTTAGCCAAGCATATGGAGCAAGAAGAGGAAGCAGGTTTCTCCAGGGCTGACAGAACAGATGGCTAAGATGCAGAGTGAACTTAGGATGACACTCAGACATTTGCCACAGAACAGTTCCCTCCTCTCCCTTAGCCTGCACGGTGCCAGAGGGCCACATCTCCCATCTACTTCTACCTCTCCACCACCAGAACCCAAACCCCATCAGCCACACAGTGGTTTTACCCACAGGCCATTTATCACCAGAGCTGGAAAACCATCCCAGGGAAGGGGGGACAGGGCCCAGCAGAAAAGCCCTAAGCTTCTCATGTCACTGGGACACACTGGCCAACAGGCAGCAGCCCTTCCAGATGCACCAGAAAGGTGGTGAAATCTCCTTCTCTGCAGAGATTCCAAACCTGCCTAGATACAGTCCTGAGTAATGTGCTCTACAGTGGCCTTGCTAGAGCAGGGAGGTTGGACTAGATGACCTCTGGTGATCCCTTCCAACCTTAACCATCCTGTGTCTCTGTGACCTGCAAAAACTTCATCTCCTCTCTGATAAGATGTCCTGAAAGCCAGAAAAATTACAGCAGGTAGCTTCCCCAGTTCTGGAGAATATGACAGCCTGCCTGCACAGTCAGAGGAGCTGCACAAATGTCACTTTGAAGTCTCACCATGGAAAATAGCTTTAAAATATATTAAAGCAAAAAAAAGCCCAGAACATTTTCCAAGCTAATTAAGATACTTAACTTTGTTTTTAAGGAGGATAACTACTTTGAAGCCACACATTAAGCTGCTCTGCAAAAGGAACTGCCACAGAAAGCAGCATACATAAGAACAACATCCCTCAAGTCCTATCACCTTTTTTCTACAAACTGCTGTTTATAAAATGATGATAATTATACCCAGGTTTGAAATGGAACCAAACAAGTCAGCAAGCAGGCAAATTTAAGGATGTGGTTAGCTGTGAGATCTTTCAAAGCAGGAAAAAAATGCTCAACTCTTAACTTTCCTGTTCTTCTTTTAGCCTGTCAAGGGAGGTCTCCCCCTAACCAGACCTGTTCTCTGGACATTTCATGAAATACTTGCTAAGGAAAACACTCCTCTGCCTTCTGAAATCATTTTGATGCTGCTGGAAAGTGCCTAGGAGAAAAGATGCTGTGGAGCACTTGCTGAGGCTGCAGCAGAACAGCCTTTGCCCCACAGCAGCTGGACACCTGGCATAGTTGTCATGTGTTCCCCCTCCCCCCCAGAAGGGTCCTGGCCACTCCCTGCACCAGGCTGGGGACAAAAGACTGGACCCTGCTCCTCACAGCATCTCCATGCTGGCCATCAGGAAGCAGGTCCCACCCCAGGGACATGTCAAATGCAAAGGTGGAAACCCCCAAGCTTTCCCACCCAGACCCACGAGATACACTTTGTCTGAACCACCAAATGGAGACTATGTTGGGCAGAAGGAGGGTTTAGAGACTGAGATCCAGCAACACCAGAAATAAATAAGAAATTCAGCTGGCCTGAGGATGGATTCATGAGATTTACAGTCACTGCCTGTGAGAACCAACCTGAGTCACTTCCATCCATGCAGAGAGAAAACAATGCCAAGAGAAACGAAAGAGAATCCTTATTTGATCATTGTTTGGATTTGCAGGGACCAAACAAACCCAAACAGTACAACAAGTAATCAAAAAGGAAGCCACAACATCTGCATCCCTCCTGTACTCCTCTGAAATGAAGCACCTATGCAAATACACAAGACCTGGGGGTAAAAAGAACCCTGTAACAGATAAAATGCAAAGGACAGAAGGAGATGAGGGCAGGTTGAACCACACACAAAATGTCAACAAAAAGGTCAATGTTTAAAGGTGAAGCCACAGAGCAGTAGTTAAGTAAAATCCTAATGACAGAATGGACCTGACTTCAGCTAATCTAACCACTGGAAAAGGAACAAGCCAGCAGACAAGCTCAGCACTGCATGGACAAGCAGAATCTTCTTACAACAGAGCTATTCAGCTAGACTCAGCAGTAAGTGGTCCACGAGGTCTTAACATTAAGAATCCAGAGGGGATGGAGTGTTCATTAAATAAGCAGGACAGATGGTCCCTGTACAGTTCACAGAGCAGAAGCAGCCTACTGTAGGGGAGGGCTCTCATCTCAACAGTCCTCAGCCACAACTGCTGAGATAAATCCACTCCTCTCTTTGGAAATCAAAGAATTTGGGAGTTTGTCCTGTGTGCAGAGCAGGAAACCTGAGCTCTTCAAACTTAACACTGAGCAAAGCAGGACAGAGTGGTGGTGCACAGGGCAAACTGGACCATCCAGCAAGGGAGGTCCTGTTGGAAGCCTCTGACAAAGAGAAGTGCAAATAAAGCCTGTGTGATACCTGCTCAATCAGTGTGCTATCTACTCAAGTCAGTGCCTTTGCAAGGTGGGTTATGTTTTGCTTCCATCACGTTTTCTTTGCTGCTGCACTATTTGCACCCTCTAAAAAAATACTGACTTGACATCAAAAGGGTGAAGTAACAGAACAAAACTACTAAAAGTTGACCTTATTTGTGCATCTAAAGAGAGACTTTGGGGAAAACCCTACCATGACAGTTTTGGCATTTCTTGTTGGGACATAACCACAGCAAAGACAAGAGACAGACATACCTCTGCCAGTGTGATAAGGGCAGAGGTCAGCAGTACCCTCTTCATTTACTACTGCCTGGTAGAAGGGAAAAGTGCATGGAAATGAGAAGACAGGAAAAAGAAATAGCTAAAGAAGCTCCTTCTGAGTACCAGAAGAGAATATGTTGCAATTGCAATTCCAGAGGCAACTGCCATGAGAGCAATAGAACAGTTGTGGAAAGGCTGTCCTGTAGCCTCTGGAAAGAAGGAATTGAAGCAGTCTGCTTTGTTTTCTCCCCTACCCTCTGTCCTCAGCCAGCTCCCATAGCTAAAAATGTCAGGGAAGAGCACAGCTGAGAACTCCACTCTGCCGCACATCACAAAGGCTTAGGGTTGAAAAGCATCAAAACCCAGGGGAGAGTTTTCTCCAAGGCATCATTCCCAGATCTCAAGAAGGCTTTGAGAAAACTGCCAGCAGCAGCCTGCACTCAGTCCAGCTGCAAAGGCTTCCTCTGCCTCCTCCTCTTTCATACAGGGCTGGGCAACTTCCAACTAATGCAGCTCCTGCTCTGCACACTAACTGCTTCAATACTGCCCTTGGTGAATGGAGCAGGGCTAGGGGAGGGATTGTCCTCCTCAACTGGGCTATGGGGAGGCTACACCTCCAATCCTGGGCTCAGTTTTGGGTTCCTCACTCCAAGAAGGACATTGAGGTGCTGGAGTGTGTCCAGAGAAGGGCAAGGAAGGTGGTGAAGGGTCTAGAGCACAAGTGTTGTGAGGAGCAGCTGAGGAAACTGGGGTTGGTTAGCCTGGAGAAGAGGAGGCTCAGGGGAGACCTCACTTCCTCCAACTCTCTTAAAGGAGGTTGAAGCCAGGTGAGGGTTGGTCTCTCAAGGAACAAGCAATTGGGCAAGAGGAAATAGCCTCAAGTTGCACCAGGGGAGGTTCAGGTTGGATATTAGAGACAATTTCTTCCCTGCAAGGGTGGTTAGGCATTGGCCCAGGGCAGTGGTGGAGTCACCGTCCCTGGAGGGGTTCAAAAACCATGCAGATGTGGCACTTGGCATCATGGTTTGGTGGCATAAGGGTGTTGGGGCGATGGTTGGATTTGATGATCTTGGGAGGTCTTCTCCAACCTGAATGATGATTCTCTGCTGCCACATGCTGCACGCGGCAGGAGGCTGTGCAAATGGTCACTCCACTTTACACCCCAGAGGTAGACTATTAACCCAATTCCTGTGGAAGCTTCCTCCTGGAGCAGATGTTTCATGCAGTAAACTTTCAAAAAGCCCCTTCCACTCCAAGGGCTGGGTTCCGCTGTCCACTGGGAATGAGCTGCGGCCAATGCACACACCTCCTGCCAAAAGCATCAGGAGACTGCCCCCATCTAGCAAAACACAGGCAGGGAACTGCTAGCAGCATCAGAGAAACTCCTGACATCCACCATAAATCAAGGCCATAAAATAGAAGCAACACGAACCATGTGGTAAAAGAGGTGGAAAGGAAATTCCTCCTCTAACAGCTTTAGCACAACCAGAGCAGAAACTGACTCCTTTTCTCACCTGAATGTGCCTTGCAGAAACCATCAAAGCTGTAAGATTAAATCTCTGCTGAAATTAGCATCAAGAAAACACATTTGCTAGGAATACTGCCAAGGTGCTGAGAGAGGGTGGTGACTGCCTGGCAATCCTATTGGAGAGATGTGCTGCATCCCAGAAGGCTGGATGGAACAGAAAGGAATCAATACCCATTCCTCTCAGGGAGATGGAGGATTGCTCCCTCATCTGGGGTTGGTTTGGTTTATTTGTGTGTTTTAAGCCTAGACTACTTCCTGCCCCTCCAGGGTGACATTAAAAAACAGGAGAACAATGACTGAGTAGGAAGAAGTTATCTGAACAGAGCAACAAAACTTGGCAGTTTATTTGAACTATAGGTAGTGGACAGAATTCTGAATATGGCTTAAAAGGACAGTTCCTCTGATATAATATCTCCAGAGAAAAATCCAAAAACCAAACACCTGAAGAAAGAGCATGATACAAAAACTGAAGAGAAAGAAACCTGAAAGTAAACAAAAAGGAACAAGTGAGGAAAAGCTCCTGATGGTTTACAGGAAAGAAGGTAAAAAAACCAACAAACCCACAACAAGGTGAAGCACAAATTTGCCTTTATTCCTTTACAAACAAAACCATCATAAACTGATTGAAGAGTTTTGCCAACGAAAGAAAGGAGAGAGTATGGTGAAAGCCAAAAGGTGAATGAGCGAACACAGGAAGAGGTCCAGTATGTTTTCTCGACTCCCTATCTACACAAGGCTTTCTGGATGACCACATGACTGATGTACAGATAAGAAAGGCACAGACCAAAAGCATTCCTATACCTTCCTGTGAAATTCATTACTCCAAGGTTAACTTCTTTCCCAGTTGCTTGGTTTCCCCCTCAGACTGGCTGCAGAGCTTGCAAAGGCATCATGCTGTCTGTTTTCTCTCTCCTGGAGGTGAGCTCACAACGCTGCATGTTTCCTCAGGCACTTCCAGCCAGCACTCCTTCACATCCACAGTCTGGAATTACACCCAGCTTGCCCAGGAAGGTAATCCCTGGCTATATTCTTGCAATTAGCTGTCCTGACTAGAATCTGATCTCATACGGCTGCCAGCTAATCATCGGCTCTCTGGGGTTTATATATCAAGAGGCAGTGGAAAGAGAGTCTGGAAAATAAGGGAGAGACCAGCAGTGGCTTCTGCAGACATTCAGTGATTCAATCATACTTGTGTTGTGGGCTCAATGGGAAGAGCAAGAATGTGGGCTCAGGAATGCAAACCTTGGCAGCTGATTCCTCACCAAAACTGAGCACGTGTGGGTACCAGCAGCAGGTCACCACCATCCCAACTGTGATTACAATGAGTTGGCTCCCACATGAGAGCAAATGACAAGACTGTGGCCAAGCAATCCCTAAAAAATTAAGTAGGAGCATGCCTTAAACCCCTACCTCTGACCTCCAATCCCTATGTGCAAGCCAGGCTCTACTCACTGCCAGCACGGCTCAGTTCTTACCGCAACAGCTGCTTCAGTCCTCTCACACCTGCTGTAGCCACCCTGCTGCCTGAGCCCACCTCTGAAGAACCTCTGTCCCATCACCTGGAACATACCTGTTCCAATCTGGTCAGACAAATTTGGCTTTAACAGCAAGCAAAAACAACAGGGGTTAAAAAAATCATCCTGGAATTTGTTAGCTTTCAAACAGAACATATGGTCTTCTCATCCAGCTTTTCCTGGTTGATCACAGGCATCCGGTTATTAAACAAGGCTATAACTTCCCCCACAGCATTGCCTTCCTGAAGTCACATGCTCATTGTTTTCTGCTTCTGGAGGGTGAAGAAAGAAACTTCAACCTGACAGCAAGTTAGTCACTTCCTGCAAGGATACTCTCTTTTCCACATAGCATTCCTGCAGCTACGGGATCTCACAAGCCGCAGTGCCAGACACCTTGCAGAGCTTCCATTTAAGAGCACACAAGGATCCCTTTCCCCCAAGCCAAGTCCAAACCATCTCCCTGCAAAGCAGTCAGCAAAGCTCCAGCTGCCACAGGACTTCAACAGCTAATTGACACAACAGTTCCAGGTTTTAGTTCAGAAAACCTCTCCCAAAGCAAACTTTAGAACCTGTTCTGGAAGACATTCCAAAGTCTTCTCCTGCAGAGGGAAAATCATGAGCACCATTTGCCTCAAGAAGTCTAAAAGCACTTTCCTGGACAGCTAGCACTGAAATGAGGTTGGTGTTTACTAGCTATTCAGCTTGTAGGAGGCAAAAGGAAATGACAACCTAAGAACAAACAGTGGAACAAGCTAGTTAAACTCCCACAGGTTTCAGCACAGTGTAACACATTTCCTAACCTCTTCACAAAACCACCAAATCCTCAGTATCATTTCCACTTAAGAACTTGTGAGTAATCACTGCATTTACTGTGGTGCAATAATGCTATTGGAATAAACAGCCTTGAAAGCTGCTGCTTTGAAGCCTTGGAGAATGGAGCTCAGCACCCATGCCCAGACCTCACAGCAACTGGTTGGTGCACTTCAGGTGACAGAGGATACTCAGAAATTATTCATGATATTTATTTTCTCCAAATGACTTTATCATCTTTCATAATGCTTTCAAAATTCAGAAGTTTGGTATTTTCATCTGTGAAATAGAGATCAGGCACATGCCAGACATGAACCCAAAATGCCCCAGGTCCTTTACCACAGCAACAGCAGAAGGGTTAGGTGGCTCTAGGTGCTCAAGAGATGTGAATAAGCACACCTCCAGTGTCCCAACCTTCAGCCACATAGGTGGAAACACTACTTAACTGCCAGGGCACAGGTACAAACATGACTTCTGCACCCAAGCTTCCCACTGACCAGGCTGCTACCTCTCTTAACTGCCTACACCCAACCTTGACATCTGGAGTAAAAGATACTAAAAGCACTGTAGCCTCTGCACCACTCCTCCTCCTTCTCCTGCTTTTACTGTTTGCATAGACTCCATATTACAAACAAACAGAAAATTAATTATTCAGCTTCTAATTCCCACTGCATGTTGATGTTTATGTAACTGAAAACCATATAATTGCTTTATGTTTTTAACATCCCTCATAAATATGGATTTTTAACACAATCCTTTAGAGCAAATTAGCACAGAATATCTGGTAATGTGAGATGGGAGCATGAGTGAGTTTGGCAAGCTGAAGGAAGAGAACACAGCCTGCTGTGATGTCTCTCATGGCTTCACAATTTTCAGCAGGCAGCAGAAAATCCACTGTGGTGCTCAGCTTTCCAAGGAAGCTTGATTAGACTCTGGGATATGAGTTTTAATGCAAGAGCAGCAAAGAAGAGAAGGCTAGAACTCAACAGCCCCATCCTTCACAGATTTACAGCTACTGAAATGCTTGGCTGAGGAGGAATCTCAGCTTAATCTAAAGCCTAGCAAGAAACTTTCTTTTTTTGGGGGTAATCCACTTGCTCATCAAGTTTCCTTGCTAGTTTTAGATCAGGCAGCATGAAATAACTTTCTCTGGAACCCTAGGCTGGATACTTGCTTGGGTTTAAAAAAAAAAAAAGGTCACCCTGAAGCAATTGCTGCTCCAACAGCACCCTAGGATAGCAACTGAAGTGTGACCTGCAGCACAGAAACAAATGCCACTTGCTGCAGCTGCAGGAAGTTAATGCTCCCACTGATCTGGCTGGGACCAGCATCTGGAAGCAGTCAGCATGAAGATACAGGGAGGTCTGGTAGACACACTTTGATGTCATAATGTCACCTCAGCTGTGAAGCATCCCCTCCAAAATTCAGTTTTTCACACCTGTAGAAAAAGTTCTGTCAGTAAAAGTCCTTTCCCCTGTATCACTCTTATTTCTCCTCTAAGATGATAGCAAATTGTAGTTTCTGTAAAGTAGACTAAAACTGCAGCTATTTCAGAACAGTGAAACCAGTTAGAGAGAAGAAAACAGAATGACAAGACACAAACTGCCCAGACCTGCTGAGGCCCCACACACACCTGGGGTCACCTGAGTTTCTGAGGGCAATTCTGCATTTCTAGCTGCTCTCCTTCCTGTGAGTCAAGTGCGTTGCAGCAGCACAGCTTCCAGCTATGGAGACATCTGGCTGACCTGGAGTCACTGCATGTAGTCTTGTCGAGCAGATGTCAGTAAAACTTTTCAACAGAGCCTGCTAACCCTGCTCCAGGGGGCTGTCTACACTGCAAACATGCTGCTTTGGGTCCATTACAGAATTGATTATGTATTAAACCGCTACAACATCTGAACAGAGACGCTGTTACACCTGCTCACCTTGGCTTTACATTTGAGCAAGAACATACATATGAGCTCTGACAGAGCTCATGTCACAAATACTCCTAGACAGAACTGAAGGTGGAAAAAAATACAAATTTTAACCACGTGCCAGAGTAGTTTTAGCTGGAGACAGAGAGCTGCAGCCTAGACATTTTAGGAGCCACATCTTCCAACCTTACTGCTGGCAGCTGATGACAAAAACAACAAAACAAAAAACTACCCCAAATCCTGACCCCCCGGAAGCTGGGATCTGTTTCTCCCACTCATGCAAGTCTGAGCAGCAAAACTGATCTTCATTTCCACTGCTGCACAAGGACAGCTCAACTCCTAAGAAGCAGGAAAGGAAAACTCTCGTGCTGCCTGCCCAAGTCCCTGTGCAGTGTTCACCTTGGGAAATCAGTTCTGACAGTGGTGTCGAGGGTCGAGGCTGGGCTGACCACCAACCCAATGACCGACGATCTCTGTTACCCCCTCCCCCCCTCAAAGGGAACAGAAAGGAGATAAAAGAGAGACAGAGAGACTTGTGGATTGGAAAATAAAACTAAAACTACTTTAATAACAATAATAATGTTAAATAAAATATATACAAATATGTACAGAACCCAATACCAAACCCAACCCCCCCTTGATGGTAACTACGTCACCACTGATACTGCGGCAGTAGGCCTCAGCAGACGATGAGTCAGGCTCAAGGGCTGGATCCTGGGACTGGATGCAGGAACTAGGGGATCACTGAAGTGCAGGAGAACAATCTACCAATCTGGAATCCAGCAAGGGAATCTAGCAAGGGGGAACTGACCCCCAGTTTATATATTGAATATGATGTATATGGGATGGAATACTTTAGTTAGTCGGTTTGGGGTCACCTGTCCTGCCTGCTCCTCCCTGAATGTGCAGCCTTTACCCTGCACCCCCCAACACGAGACAAAAGATTTAGCAGTGACCTTGCTTTGTATACCAGTCTCTGGTAGTAAATCTAAACATTAGGCCTTATCACTGCTAGAAGCTGGCAGTGTCTATGAAAACATGCTGCTAGTTTCAGAAAGTGCAGTTTCTTAGAGGAGCTTCAACTAAAAAGTAAAATCACTGAACAAAATTAGCTCTGTTCTAACCCAAACCAGGACAAGTGGTTACAGACAAGACAATGCCACAGCAAGAGGGGTCAAGGCACTGCAACATAAATTCACCTCGGACTTTTTGCTGCCCTGGTTAATGTAGACAGGTCTCAAAACTAGATTTAGGCTGAATATGATCATTTAGCTGAGATTAATGTTGATAATCAGGCTGAAGAAGAAGGTTTGCCATTTGACAATGGCTGCAGGGCCAGACCTGGTGAAAGAGCCATACAGGCCAGCATAGTCTACAACGTGTTTGGGTTTTTTGTGAACCCCTCCAGAGATTGTGACTCCATCACTGCCCTGGGCAGCTTGGACCAATCCCTAACCACTCTTGCAGGGAAGAAATTGTTCCTCATATCCAATCTAATCCTCCCCTGGAACAGCTTGCGGCCATTTCCTCTTGTCCTATCACTTGTTCCTTGAGAGAAAAGACCAATCCCACCTCAACCCAACCTCCTTTCAGGGAGTTGAGTATCTCAGCTGGAATTGATTCTGCTTTACAGCAAGCCAAAGATTAACATCTGTACAAGGCTTTTATTTAGATTCCCTCCACTGACAGCAAAAGGACTTGGAGGGGGGGACAGGCACCTATGGTCCAAGCTACAGGAACCTTCTGCATGACTGCAGGACACTAACATCCAGACAGTTAATGCAACCCACTAGTCAGGATGTGTGTGACACACCAACACATACCTCATATTTCAAACACCTAGTGCTGTTAAAAACATATGGGAAATGTATGTGAATGGAATTGATTTTTACCCATGAGAGCTCAAGAGAATTTAATTAGCCTTAAGAACAACAGGGAAAAAGAATAGCCTTTATTTTAGATCTGTCTTCCTTTAGCATGACATTTTATCACCTGTGTCTGAAGTTCTGAAGCACAGGCAAAGAAACTGGATATTCATGCCATCACCTCTTTCTGGAACTGCTAATTAGGTATAAATGCCATCAAGTGAAGGTAAAAATATGTGGATACACAAGTGTTAAGACCTTCATTTCATTTCTGCACAGGTGAGGAAAGAAATAAAACAAACCCATGCCATTTACAGTCTCAATTCCCAGTTTCCCTCATCAGCCACCAGAAAGTGTCTGGTACATGGTCAGTACCTGCATGTACCACTTTTGTAACTAGCTTGAGAACCACAATTTCAGCCCCGGCAACCAAAACAACCCATAATTATAGTAACATCATGGGTTTACAGCAAGAGTCCCATAAGGCACTCCTGGAAGAACACCACTTCCATCATGGGAATAAGCTGTGCCCTGAGAGAAGGTTAGAAGGGTGTCTGTCTACAGACGCAGCGTAACATGAGCTGGAAACACAAAGTCCATTCCCCATCCTTACTATCTTCAAGGAATTGCTTTCAGGGCAAGGTGGTTGTTGCCAGATCCTCTTTTTCTTCCCTGCTAGAGCTGCTGGCAAACGTGGTGAGCCAACACAGTGATACACCACCTTCTCTTAAGATTGGACCTAGGTCATAAAACTCAGTTTTATACTAGCAAGTCATCTGCTGATAACTGCTTTGAGCTTCAAGCCATCAAAGATGGGTTGAACAGGAGACCAGATGAAGAGACTGGACCCCTCCCAGATTTACAAACAGCCCTTCAACTAAGTTTGTTGTCCATCTGAAAACCTGAAGTCATTGTTTTGTCTACTGCCACATGTTAGCTGCTCTTAACTGAATAGGCTGCCACTGTTTGGAGAGCAGCTAACACTTTGGCAGCATGTTTATGATTATTCTGCCTCCATACACAGTGGAGTAGGAACTTACACTCAGAAGTCACCATACATCTGAAGCAGTCTGAGACATCTACAGTAGTGCCTGTGCTGTTACCTGCTATTAAAAGGAAGTGATTCATAATCAATTTTACAATGACAGACTGGCCTGGGAGGCAGCAGGGACTGTGGAATCCACATGCTGTTGAGGTGAGTGCACAGATGAACTCCCTGCTCATCTGAAGTATCAGCCCCAAGCAGTAGGACCACCTGGCCTGCTGTAGCTCACCTTATCTTTTAGTCTCCATGCCCACAAATTGGGTTTTTTCTTGGCAGGAACTCTCTCCAGTAAATAATCTCATGAAGAGAGAAAAAAGGAAAGAAGAGGAATCCTAGACTCAAATCAGAGAAAGGAAGAACAGAGGAAAGAAAGAATTCACAGCTGACAAAAAACATTTCCACCTAGCAAGTGTTATAAAGCAGGGATATTAGAGAGCTAAATATGCTCAGGCAAAGCCTTCATTTAATAAAACATTCAGTGACATTTGATTTGTACCCTGCCTTAAGTTTCTGCTTCTATTTAGTCTGCCTCTGAGTATTAAATTCCTGCTGGAGGCTGAATCTGGGCTAAACTGATGCACAATAACTGCAAGCTGAGCTTCAGTTTACAGACTGAGTCAGTAATGAGCCAAAGAGAGACCCAACAAAAGGAACCACGTGCTGCCAGGACCAGACTACGGAGCTCTGGGATGTCTAAGTGAAACTGCAGCATTTGGGAATTCCAGAGTTCTACCTGCCACAGGCTGAGGGCTGCTTACAAGCTTCAGACAGAGTGGGATGTTCTGGGAGCTTTGTGTTTGACTACTTAGGGTTTGTGGTATTTCATTGGAATTTAACTGATCTGTCAGTTCTCAAACCTTCTTGCCACTGCAAACACCAGCCATGGGCCACAGCATTTACCATTACAGCCTGTTCCCTTCCAACTTCACCTCACCTATATCTTAATCCATGGAAATTGCAGAATTCACAGCATCACTTCAAAATTCATTTGAATAAGTCACCCTTTTGAACTCTTCTCCACTTGTTTGATGCAAGGTCAGATTTATCTGGTTTGTTCTTTGTTTATATGCTGCCAATTTTCACCCAAGCAATTTATGCATATCACAGAGGAAAGACAACACTTCATAACTTCATAGGTTCCTAAATCTGATCTGAAATACTTAGGTATATCAAAATCATAACCCAACACAATGAAAAAACAAGCATAAATAAGAAAGTGAGGTATCCACATGTGCAAGAGTGGACATTACCAAATGCACTGTAGGAACACAGGGCAGGAATCAACTTCAGGATCCTCCCAAAATATTTAGCTTATAACTTGACCACAACTAACAACTGTAGGAACAGTAATGAAGCCAAGAGCCTCTCTACAGCAGCAGCCAGAGAGAATATAGACTCCCTGCAATAAAATCTCCTTTCCTAGGCAACAGAGTTAAAGACAATAAAGGTATTTAGCAATCTTAGAAGGAAAGAAAAGAAGGGTGAGAAGGGAAAAAAATCAAATTATCCATATGCTTGTGTTGGTATTAAAGCTTTCTAGACTACAAGTACAAGATGGAGGAGAAACTGAAGGAAGCAGCACTGTGAAGGCACATTTAGATAAAGAGCAATTAAGAAGAAATTAAATACAGTCCTAGAGCTGAACAAATTTATATGGATGTTGGAAAAATGTCAAGAGGGAGGAATTCCTTTCCAAGAGAGTGGCTGCCTGTGGAGGAGCAGGGAATCCTCCAGCAGCAGGCTGGCCTGAGGAGTACACCTACAGTAGCTGCTGTGTGAGTTATCAGCACTGTCAGCTGGGTCAAGGCACAGAGAGAGACCTTAAAGCTGTAAGAGAAAGAAGTGTATGGGGGAGAATAACTTGCCTGGGCTAAGATCCATTGAGTATAGAACAGAAGCAGAAACTTCCAGTCCCTGTAAGCACTATTAATACTGGAATAATTCCCTAAGAAGAGCAATTCACACATGTGACTCCTGTGGACAATCCAAACACTTACATCCTCCATCCAGTGCCAGACCTCAGGCACATGCTTGGATGAAGAAACCATATTCCACACTAAGGGAAACTTCTATGCTGGAAACCAGAGATGACCCAAGTGTAGCTGGGGTAGGGTTAAAGGAACAGCTCTGAAGTTTACTATGGCAGCTACAGGAGGTACAAATAATTGGGGTTGGGATTAGAGCAGAATTCTTGGACTTACTGCTGACCTTCTAAACTGACACCACATGACATACAAACCTTTGTAAGATGTGCAACACAGTCACAAGTGGTAAGGAGAAAGGAGGGAGGGAACTTTTGCTCCAAAATTTGACCTTCCTCCCCATTTTCACAACTAAATAATGGAGTCTCCCTCCCCTTAAATGAATCCACCCCTACACTTAGGGCTGAAATTGATCTTTACAAACCCACAGCTTCAGGCTGATCTCCAGCTGCAGCAAAGCAATTCCTCAAGGATGGCACATTTTGAAGTGTTCCAAGCCAGAGCCAGGCCAACATGTTTTTCAGTTCAAGGTCACACTGCCTTTTTCCTAGCCCTTCTTGATTGAAAGGATCGTTATACACTGAGGAGTACCTGACACAGACCAAACTGATATGGCTCCTGGAGCTTTCCACTAATGACAGCAGGATAAAGGAGGCCTTTGAAGTTCATGGAGGAGGAGGAGGAAGAAGAGGTGTTAATTTAAAAAGCTTGTCAGTGTACTCAAGAGCAGCAGAAGAGCAAAGCACCAATTAATAATTCACACTTTTATTCTGCATGTTACAACAGTAACTCAAAACAGTTTGCAAACACTGAAGAAGTCTCAGGACATCCCCCTGAAGCAGACAAAAGGAGGGCTGAAGCTCTACTCCTACCAGCCAGGATGTCAGGTCTGGGAGCATCTCATTTAGCCCATCTATGCCCCCTCTTCCCAACTGTTAAATAGAGATAATGACACAATCACACAGTGGTTCAGCAGCTCAGCCATTTCTGAATCATCACACCTTTAGCTACAAACACAGCATTCAAGGGAAATCTGCTTATGTCAGACTACACCTGAATACACTCAAAGCTACCAGGTTGGACATGGTAACAAAGCTAGAGGGAATAAAACCCTCCATCTTCATTTTTAGAAGTACCCTACAGATCTGCTTTGCTCTGCCCCTAAGTACCCAGAGCACTTGAGTTCTAGTTAATGACCAGGATTCTTGGGTACTGTGTTAACACAAAACTCATTGTAATTACAGTAATTAGATCTGCTGTAGAAAGAACTGTGAGAAATGAAAGAATGTCCACAGTAGCCTCTAATTCTCAATTACACACCAAGTGGCTGGTGTGTTTGGAAGCCAGCACAGACATACCCGTAGCTGCAAACTCCAGAGGGAATCATCATTTACATTCAGATGGGAAGTCGAGCACATTATGCTGCTTAATCCTCTCTTTGTAAGACAGGTACATGAGCTCTGTCCTCTTACAAATGGCAAAATGGCAATTCAGGAAGGCTCTGAGCTGCCACAGGGCAAAGGCAATCACACAGACTCCCCACAAGCAGCATTTCACTTTGGGAACTCCTCATTCCCAACCCTCTACTTGGACTCTTTCTTTTGTTTTGTTTTTAAATAAAGAAGCCCACAAAGCAATGCTGCTTTGGCCCTAACGAGAGCTTGCTCCTTCTGCCTTCTTTAGGGCTCTTTCATGCATAGAATTAGAGAGAATTACTTTGCTTAGCCTTCTTACTAATCTGACTTTTCCAGAAGGACCAAAGATAAAGACAAAGGCAACAGCTTCAGGAAATCCAGCTCTTTTCTTCTCCTCAGCCTGACAGTCATTTCCAAAAGCAGATTGTCATGACAACAAACAACCTGGAGGCAATCCAGCCAATTAATCCTCAGAGGAAGCAGCCATCCCAACCTTGGAAAAGAACACTGCTGCTTTAAGCTTCAGAAGCCAAAAAAAAACTAAAAAAGAAACCCAACAAGAAAGCTTACCACCCACGTTAATCTTATTAGGCCTGTGGTGATAAACAATCCAGCCCTCAGCACTGGGGCTGCAGCAGTACTACAGCAGCATTACAGCAGGGCTGGTGCCTCAGCTCTCCTCAAACAGAGGGTAAGGGGCAGGTTAGAATCACCAGCACCGAGGCTCTGATCTGAGCAGAGCTATCTTCCCAGGCTGGGATGCAGTCCAGCAAGGAGGTGAGTTACCAGGCTGAGCCCTTACACACGGAGCCAAAGGTGGGAGCTCCTAAGTCGGGAAGAGGAATGGCACAGAAGAGGCTGTCACATACCATTGCTATAAACCCTGGTTTGTTGACACTGCTGTTGCATGTTTTCCCTCTCCCCCATGAGCTGTCAAGAATGTTTATCGTCATGTTAAGCTCAGAATTACTTTCTCTTCCACAAAGGGCTAAAATCATCAGTGCAGCTAGATATCAAAGTCATTCTCCTTCAGTTTCCTTAATTACTTCCTCCTTATACCTTGCTTTCTCTCTCACACACCATGTCTCCTGCTTTCTACAGGCCCAAGCATATGGTGTATCCCCTGCACACAGCCACCACCTCCCATGTTTTGCCTACTCTGACCTGTCAGAAGTAACTCAGACACTAAAGTGTTTAGCAGCTGATGATCAACACTTGCTAACCTCAAGTCATTTATATATACTAGCATGGTTTGGGTTGGAAGGGACCTCAAAGGTCATCTAGTTCCAACCCCCCTGCCATCCACTAGACCAGGCTGCCCAGGGCCACATGCAGCCTGGCCTTGAACACTTCATGTTTTGTAAAATACTATGGTATTAAGTTGCAAGGAAGAAAACTGAGGAGCAAGAGATGTAGACTTCTAGCATAATCATAGAATCACAGAATGTCCTGAGTTGGAACGGACCCACAAGGATCATCAAGTACAACTCCTGTTCAGGCACAGGACAACCCCAAAGTCACACTTTGTGCCTAAGTGCATTGTTCAAGTGCCTCTTAAACTCAGTGAAACTCTCGGTGCCACGACTGCCTCCCTGGGGAGCCTGTTCCAGTGCTCCACCACTCTTCTGGGTAAAGAAGCTCTTCCTAACGTCCAACCTGAATCTCCCCTGACACAGCTTCATGCCATTTCTCTGGGTCCTGTCGCTGGTCACCAGAGAGAAGAGGTCAGGACCCACCCCTCTCCCTCTCTGGTGAGGAAGTTATACACAGCGATTAGGTCTCCCCTCAGTCTCCTCTTCTCCAGGCTGAAGAGACCAAGCGACATCAGCTTTTCCTCTTAAGTTTTCCCCTCCAAGCCCTTCACCCCCCTTGTGGTCCGCCTCTGGACACTCTCCAANTCTGCTTTGCTCTGCCCCTAAGTACCCAGAGCACTTGAGTTCTAGTTAATGACCAGGATTCTTGGGTACTGTGTTAACACAAAACTCATTGTAATTACAGTAATTAGATCTGCTGTAGAAAGAACTGTGAGAAATGAAAGAATGTCCACAGTAGCCTCTAATTCTCAATTACACACCAAGTGGCTGGTGTGTTTGGAAGCCAGCACAGACATACCCGTAGCTGCAAACTCCAGAGGGAATCATCATTTACATTCAGATGGGAAGTCGAGCACATTATGCTGCTTAATCCTCTCTTTGTAAGACAGGTACATGAGCTCTGTCCTCTTACAAATGGCAAAATGGCAATTCAGGAAGGCTCTGAGCTGCCACAGGGCAAAGGCAATCACACAGACTCCCCACAAGCAGCATTTCACTTTGGGAACTCCTCATTCCCAACCCTCTACTTGGACTCTTTCTTTTGTTTTGTTTTTAAATAAAGAAGCCCACAAAGCAATGCTGCTTTGGCCCTAATGAGAGCTTGCTCCTTCTGCCTTCTTTAGGGCTCTTTCATGCATAGAATTAGAGAGAATTACTTTGCTTAGCCTTCTTACTAATCTGACTTTTCCAGAAGGACCAAAGATAAAGACAAAGGCAACAGCTTCAGGAAATCCAGCTCTTTTCTTCTCCTCAGCCTGACAGTCATTTCCAAAAGCAGATTGTCATGACAACAAACAACCTGGAGGCAATCCAGCCAATTAATCCTCAGAGGAAGCAGCCATCCCAACCTTGGAAAAGAACACTGCTGCTTTAAGCTTCAGAAGCCAAAAAAAAACTAAAAAAGAAACCCAACAAGAAAGCTTACCACCCACGTTAATCTTATTAGGCCTGTGGTGATAAACAATCCAGCCCTCAGCACTGGGGCTGCAGCAGTACTACAGCAGCATTACAGCAGGGCTGGTGCCTCAGCTCTCCTCAAACAGAGGGTAGGGGGCAGGTTAGAATCACCAGCACCGAGGCTCTGATCTGAGCAGAGCTATCTTCCCAGGCTGGGATGCAGTCCAGCAAGGAGGTGAGTTACCAGGCTGAGCCCTTACACACGGAGCCAAAGGTGGGAGCTCCTAAGTCGGGAAGAGGAATGGCACAGAAGAGGCTGTCACATACCATTGCTATAAACCCTGGTTTGTTGACACTGCTGTTGCATGTTTTCCCTCTCCCCCATGAGCTGTCAAGAATGTTTATCGTCATGTTAAGCTCAGAATTACTTTCTCTTCCACAAAGGGCTAAAATCATCAGTGCAGCTAGATATCAAAGTCATTCTCCTTCAGTTTCCTTAATTACTTCCTCCTTATACCTTGCTTTCTCTCTCACACACCATGTCTCCTGCTTTCTACAGGCCCAAGCATATGGTGTATCCCCTGCACACAGCCACCACCTCCCATGTTTTGCCTACTCTGACCTGGCTAACCTCAAGTCATTTATATATACTAGCATGGTTTGGGTTGGAAGGGACCTCAAAGGTCATCTAGTTCCAACCCCCCTGCCATCCACTAGACCAGGCTGCCCAGGGCCACATGCAGCCTGGCCTTGAACACTTCATGTTTTGTAAAATACTATGGTATTAAGTTGCAAGGAAGAAAACTGAGGAGCAAGAGATGTAGACTTCTAGCATAATCATAGAATCACAGAATGTCCTGAGTTGGAACGGACCCACAAGGATCATCAAGTACAACTCCTGTTCAGGCACAGGACAACCCCAAAGTCACACTTTGTGCCTAAGTGCATTGTTCAAGTGCCTCTTAAACTCAGTGAAACTCTCGGTGCCACGACTGCCTCCCTGGGGAGCCTGTTCCAGTGCTCCACCACTCTTCTGGGTAAAGAAGCTCTTCCTAACGTCCAACCTGAATCTCCCCTGACACAGCTTCATGCCATTTCTCTGGGTCCTGTCGCTGGTCACCAGAGAGAAGAGGTCAGGACCCACCCCTCTCCCTCTCTGGTGAGGAAGTTATACACAGCGATTAGGTCTCCCCTCAGTCTCCTCTTCTCCAGGCTGAAGAGACCAAGCGACATCAGCTTTTCCTCTTAAGTTTTCCCCTCCAAGCCCTTCACCACNCCTCCCTGGGGAGCCTGTTCCAGTGCTCCACCACTCTTCTGGGTAAAGAAGCTCTTCCTAACGTCCAACCTGAATCTCCCCTGACACAGCTTCATGCCATTTCTCTGGGTCCTGTCGCTGGTCACCAGAGAGAAGAGGTCAGGACCCACCCCTCTCCCTCTCTGGTGAGGAAGTTATACACAGCGATTAGGTCTCCCCTCAGTCTCCTCTTCTCCAGGCTGAAGAGACCAAGCGACATCAGCTTTTCCTCTTAAGTTTTCCCCTCCAAGCCCTTCACCACCCTTGTGGTCCTCCTCTGGACACTCTCCAACAACTTGACATCCTTCTTGTATTGTGGTGCCCTGAACTGCACACAATGCTCCAGGTGGGGCCGTACTAGTGCCCAGTAAAGTGAGAAAAGCTCAAAAGAAAAAACCAAGGTCAGACTGTGTTTTGAGATTCTCACAAAACTCAATAAACAACGATTTTCGAACAAACACTTTCTCCCTTCTCCTCAGAGTTAGGAAACCAGAGCTCTAGCCAGCAGAGAGCAAGCCAAAAGAATCACATTATCTACCAAGCCTGTTCCACAGGAGCTGGAGTTGGTTTGATGCTGCAGAAGAGAATAAAAGCCCCGTGCCTACCTTGAGGGCTCTCGCAGCTCTCCTCATCGCTGTTGTCTTGACAGTTGTTTTGACTGTCACACACGAAGCTTTTATCAATGCACAGCCCATTTTTGCAGTGGAAGCGGGCAGTGGAGCAAAGCAAGGGATTTGCTGCTGCAAAAAAAGAGAAAGGGAGATCTTTCCTTAGCAGTTCTCTCACCCAGGCAGTGCAGCACTCTTCAAGAGATCAACGGCAATGGGTAGCCACTCAACAGTCAGTCAGTTCACTGAAGATGGGAGCAACTTGGCAATCAAACCAACTCTGTCTCTCTGCACAGAGCTGAAACTCCTATTTCATCCAAGATTCACTGCAATTAGCAGAGACTTAGTCCACCCACATTTGGAATAAGCCTTCTGTTCACTTTCATGAGAGCCCCTACCATCATCACTGACGGGTGCTCAGCATTAGCTCTTGCTGAAGACATGGCGGGGGCGGGGGGGGAAGGGTAACACTGCCTGTTGCTTCCCATTAAGAACTCAGTTTAGCTCAAGTTTCACCCTATCATCCAAGAACCCCGCCTCAGAAATGCCAGGCAGTGCTTTATTTACCTCTGCTTCTGTCTTTTTCCACCTTTCCCATTCTCCTGCTTTGAACAGATACAATGGCAACCTTCATACTTCTCAACTTCCAGAATTCCAACTCCTTCTAAGGGTATTATACACATTACAGTAGGAGCCAGAAAATCCTTGCAGGTAAGGCCCAATGTTGCACACAAAGCAAAGACAGAAGAGTACTTAAGGAGACTCATCTAGGAATAGCAATATTCTCACCCAACACCAAACCCAGCAGCACATATGCTGTTAAGATGCTATGTCTAGTTGCATTCAAAGCTTCAAGCAGTGTAGAGTTCACCACTCCTCCTAGCAGATGACTTCACAGCTTCAATGCATCTTGCTGTCCAGGAGGTTTCCTTGATATTCGTCTTAGCTACATCATCATCCCTCTACCTTTAGCAGCATCCCAGCACATCTAACTACATAACCCCTCCCTGAGCTTGCTTAGCTGAAATATCCATAATTCAGCAGTTGTTAGTATCTCCTCCTAAATCTATCTCCCCGTCCCTTACTCATTTTTGGCACTCTTCTCTGAACTCCTGACAGTTTTTGGCAATGAGGTGACTGAAATAGGATGCATCTTTCCAACTGAAAGCCTTAAAAATAGCTGTTTAGATGCCCTGTCTGCTTCAAAGTGCTTCTCTGCCACAAAAATAAAGGAGACTACAGCTCCCAAATGCTAACTTGCTTCCTATTTTTTATTCTTTAAAGTAAGAGCTGCCTTTAAAGAGCCTTTAAAAAAAAAATCCATGAAGCTTTAAAAGACTGTCATGCATATTAGCTGCAGTATACATAACAAACCCTCCTGATTCCTCCAGTTCCCCAAAAACACGTTTGTCATCAACATGCTGAATCTCCTTTGGTCTGAAACTGCTTCACATTTGCATAGCACATTAATTTTCCAGGTCACTTTAGGGCCTACAGTGTTGTTCCTCTGCATAAGCAAAACACCGAGTAGACACTTGGGATACGCTAGAAAATACCAAGTGTGTGCTTAAATAGCATGGAGAAATGGGGAGCAGGTTATCATCAGCTGTAAGGTCCTGCTGGAGCTACACACTTCAAGCTCCCAAGAAGGAGGTGGTAGTAAGCTGGGGCTAGGTCTCTTCTCTCAGGTAAGGAGTGATAGGACGAGGTTGTGCCAGAGGAGGTTCAGATTGGATATAAGGAAGAATTTCTTCCCCCAGAGGGTTCTCAGGCATTGGAAGAGGCTTCCCAGGGAGGTGGTGGAGTCACCATGCCTGGAAGAGTTCAGAAAACATGTGGAGCTTGTGGCCACGGTTTAGTGATGAGCATGGCAGTGTTAGGTGGATGGTGGGACCCCATGAACTCAGAGGTCTTTTCCAACCATAATGATTCTGTGATTCATCACCAACTCCAGGAGCTGGTGCCTTCTCAGCTGCAACCTGCCACACTGTCAGTCTACCACCCCAAAGATATTCAAAGCACTTCTGTTAAAGCCTCCTTCTAATCCACCTGTTTAAGCATAACCCAAAGTAATTTCCTTAGACTTCAACCTTCCTTCTCCAGCTTCACTTGCTCCACAGAGGTACCATCTCCCTGCCACTGTCCTCCCAGGGCCCAAAGCACACACCAGACTCTCTGGGCCAACAGCAGATAAGATGTTCATGCTGTGGGGGAAGGCACACCAACAAGAAAGGCAAGTTCTCCCAGAAGCAGACAGTGATGGATCACAGTAAAGATCAACCCTGTTGTTATCTGTGAAAGCTTGTGTCTCTTGTCCTCCTCCTGACCTTTAAATGCCATTAAAAGGAAAAATCCAGTGTGCTGCAACAAGAGAACGTGCAAGTGTTTGCCGCTTCTCCCCACAGAGCCTTGCTTTTACCAGCTCCTGATAACAGCAACAGCCTTGCTGGATCGAATGTGACCTTTCCTTACTGCTGTGATATATCCCTGCTAGACTCAGGGATACAAATGGAGCTGTTCAGCCACATGCAGAGGGGTTAGCCCACATCAAGCTATACTTCACATGATCTCTCTGCTGAGACTTCCCTGGAGGCTGCTGAACAGCAGCTCAAGTGTCTGCACTGGCAGCTATCTCTGACTTCAAGAACCTCCTCCTTCCAAAACCCTGTTTCACTGAATAACCCTAAACGTGCTTTTGTGTTGTTTGAGAACATGTACAAACAGAGAAACCTAAGGCTGCTGATGAACAGAAGTCATATTCTTCAGTGACAGGAAACAGGCAAGTAAAAATTAAACTCTGTTAAGTCATATGTAGTATTTGCCCCATTTGAGTTACACCTGAGTGCAGAGAACCTATTCAAAGCTAGCATGCAGCTTCAACCTCATTCCAAAGTACAAAGGGGCTTGAAACATCATATTATATCCAAAACAGGACTGAGCTGGATCTTAAAAAAACAAAACCAAAGAGAGAGACTCATTTACAAAGTGAAAAGCACAAAGATCATCTGGGTTGTAAACAATAGGCACAACATCTGACCCAAATGAAAGGCTAGGGAACACTTCCCTCTTAAGTGGCATTCACCACTTGGAAGAACAAGCAGTGCCCTCCCTCTCCAGCAGGTTGACACTTACTGCAGTTCTCCTCATCACTGCCATCGGGACAGTCCTCGAAGCCGTTGCAGCGGAAGCGGCCGATGATGCAGTGGATCCCACTGGCACAGGGGAAGAACGTGGCACCACACTTGGATTTGGCTTTGGCTGGAAGAAGATACAGAGAAAAGAGTAGAGATGAAGGAAACAATTTACCAAGGCTGGAGACACTTTTGTAGCACGATGGGTTAAAGGTACTCGACGCAGCAATGATGGCACTGATGTTAGGTGCCTTCCAAGCTCTCCATGCTCTCAAGCTTCCAAGCTCTCTGCTTTCCATTGCTTCAAGGGGTTTTTTTGTGGGATTTCACCTCTTTGGGCAGAATTTTTCCCAATTTGTATTTCCAGTATGACTGAAACATTCAGACTTCAAACAAGTCTAATGATCTCTCAAAAATGTAAACTGCTCAGCGCTGTGGAGTCTTAAGTTCACAGACTCAACAAGCAGTTACTCCTAACTGTCCAGTAAAGCCCTACATGAAGCCAAACAACTTAAAAGCAGCAAAAAGCAGGAACAGTATTAAACCAGAAGGTTATATTTCACAGAAAACAAGGGCAACTATCTCCTATTTGCACATTGTAAACTTCACTGCCCCTGGCATAAGCCTAGGAGACGGACATCTAAGTAGGTCCTCAGGTGGCAGACAACCCTGAGGCAAAGGTGTAGCTGGACTACTTGTGGCCTGCCTCCAACCAGTGACTATACATCATGCTGAGTCCACAAACACCAAACAGCAGCCAGTGTCTAGATTTTGTACACCACCAAACTTCTCTTGCTTGCTCAGAGAAGCCAAGCAGTGAAGAGCTCAGGGTAGACAGAGAAAATTAACTTGGCAGAGAGTCGAGAGAATCTGGGACCTTGAGGCAAACTAGGGCAAAAGAGAGGCGTACAAAGAGTGAGGAAACATCTGGAGAAGGAAAGGAGGAACAGAGAGACTTCAAGTGAATTATTGTCTTTGTGAGAATACGGAACACAAGAGACCTTCCTTAAAGTGTTTTTCAGGCTGCAAAAACCCAACTCACAAAAAGAAAATGCTGTAATTAACCCTGCCTTTATTCAGCAGTTTCTCTAAAATGGGGTGCAAAAGGAACATGAGGTCTATGAATTGCAGCTCTTGCTGTACCTCTCCCCATCAGTACTTCTCTCCATCACCCATTACACAGCTCTTCAGGACAGAAACGACATCTATTTCATAGTATCAGCAGAGCTATTCATCTAATACTAAATACCAACAATAGCATCAAAATGTGTTGAGCAAATGATTACAGAATCTCATTAGGATCTCAAGTACTTCACATTTTTCACTTCACTGCGCAGCAACTCTTCACGGTAAGAAGAGAAGAACCCTGTTCTCAGCTAGAGTGATGCAGATGCTTCCACCAGGATGCTCAGGCAAGCAAATCCTGCGCTATCACCAGCCTTGAACAAAGCAACTCCCAAAGTAAAACAGCTATTTAAGTGAACATGTGCTTAGATATTTCTTCTTCTCCCTTTTGCTTTTTTCAGATGAGCACGTGACATGGACCACATAACGGGACACAGACAACAAAAAAGTGTATCCAAGAGGACAAACAGCTTCAGCCTTCCTTTGGAAGGAATCCTCCCTTCCAGGGTTAAAAACTAAGTGAAGTTGTAGCAAGACCTTCTTCCAGCACTCAGCAGATCACATATAAACTGTTTCGAACTACAGCTACATGAACTCTTGCCTGATTTAGTGCTCTCCAAAAGCAAACTCTTGCAGTTCCTCTCTTACGTGTGTTTCTTTATTAGACCAGTAGCTTTCTGTTAGAATTATGAAGTGTAAAATAGGATGCATCACCAAATTTCACGTTTTCAGCTACCACTTTTTCTGAAGAGTATCCAAGGTCCACTTGGGGGAAGAAAAAAGTGAACCATTACTTCATAGAAAACCAGCTGATAAATTACCCTGAAGTAGCTGTTAAGCTTAACACCACTGGCAATGCAAAAACCTCAGCCAAGATATCTGAGCCCCTGCAACTCTGCACACAACTTCAAAGAGCCTGGTCTAAGCTGAATAATTCAGTAACCACAAGGTCTGAGGCAGTGCCATACCCCCAACAGTCTTTAAACAACAGCAGCAAACCCAAACACCTTAGCAGCAGAGTTCCAGAACATCACCAAGGCAAGCAGTCCACATTAGCATCTGAGCTATAGTCTACAACTCCCTGAAAGGAGGCTGGAGTGAGGTGGGGGTTGGTGTCTTCTCACAAGGAACAAGAGATAGGGCAAGAGGAAACAGCCTCAAGTTGCACCAGGGGAGGTTCAGGTTGGACATTAGAAACAATTTCTTCCCTGCAGGAGTGGTTAGGCATTGGAAGAGGCTGCCCAGGGCAGTGGTGGAGTCACCATCCCTGGACGGGTTCAAAAAACATGCAGATGTGGCACCTGGGGACACAGTTTAGTGGCATGGGAGTACTGGGTCAATGGTTGGACTTGATGATCTTGGAGGTCTTCTCCAACCTGAATGACTCTCTGCTTCCATACTCAGCACACACCAACCAGCCAGCCAAGCCTTGTGGGAGTAACCCACATAGATGAAGAGGTGCCAAATCCTTCACATGTTATCATTTTGTTCTTGTTCTTCTGAAAACTAACATCTTTTTGGAACTATGCAGTGCAATTCCACTCCCTAGACCAAATGACTACCTATAGAGATGTATTTTGAGCCTCAACTGTTCCAAGAAGAGAGAGGGAGAAGACATCAGAAAAGGGGAAGTGACTGTTAACATTTATTGGATGCCATTTCATCAAGCAGGTTTACTTCAGTCACCTGGGAGCCATCTAAATTCAGAGGCTATCGACTTTCTGGCAGCAGGAACTCAGAAATGCCCTTTGCCTCCTCCAAAACTCCTGCCAAATTAAGGCTTCAAAATTATTTATTTCTAGAATTTGTAACCTGGATCATCTCTTACAGTCTTACTCCTTCAGACAGACTTCAGACTGAGAATCAGCAAAACCTGGAAGAGCAGAAGCCATGTGCCTGCTCTTCCCTAAGCAGAGCTCCAAGCTGTAGTGAATGCAGCAGGAGCTTTGTTTCAGGGATGGCGGGGACACAACACAGCAGCCTCAGGTGTCCTGGCCCCCAAAGCAAGAAGGCCCAAAGCACATCTGGTGCATTACCCTCAGCCACCACAGTAGAGCCATAAGCAATATTTAATGTTTGGCCACATCTGGAGGAATAACCTTGAACAAAGTCAGATTTCTGGAACACACACACTTTCCTCTGCCCAAAGCACCCTAATACCCCCACAAAAAGGAGAAACCATTCAGGATAATAATGCAATGGAAGTATTGCTTAGACAGCTATAAAATTTTTAGTTCATTTTATCCCCAGACCTTTTCCTACCTTCTCCTCCTCCTGAAACAGTAGCCAGACATCAAGAAAATTCTGGTTTAGAATAACTGTTCAGTGAAAACACATACTGGTAACCACAGGCCAAAACCAAACAAGAAACGAAATACCTTCAAATTATCTCTTAAGTTTCCCTTCTAGATAATCCAGTGATTTATTTTTTGAACTTGAGGGAAGGAAAAAACAACAAACAAAACCCAAATGCAATCCTCTGTATTTGCCACAGGCATGACAAAGACAGAAACCAATCTCAGTTCACATTTCCACTTACTTTAGACACCCCAAAAAGAGAAAAGAGCATTTCAAACCCCACAGTGATTCACTAGTCACACAGCTAGCCATACCAGACACAAGTCTCACTCCCAAAAAGAACTCAGTTTGCCAAGTTCCAATTCCAGACACAAAATGCATTTCTCATATGCTGTGTGAAAAGAAAGGAAAAATGAGAAATCAGCAACGGCTTAGCCCAAGGCACACCCCCCTGACTCTGCAGAGCTCCACCAGGGAATTCCTGCTTTACTTTCAATCTGACATCCTCCTTGTCCTCTGGCACTGTTTTCCTGAGGTGTTCAAGCAAGTGTTGTTTGTTGATTGCTCATGAAGTTCCTATGGAAATGACAGTTAAGAGCCCTTTCCATCCTGCAGTGGTCTCTGGAGAAACCCTTACCAGGAAGGGGCTATCCTTTTTCTTCAGGTCTTCAGCAGCCTCCCAAGTAGCAGATACATATACCAGGTTCACAACAGCCTGTGGCAGAATTGAGCCACGTGTTGCACCACTCACAGCACTCCTCTGCAATTCCTACTCCTGTAACAGGACTTATGCAAAAGGTTTTCTTCTCCTTTGCTCATCATTATGTCTTCTACTGCACAGGTCCCAAGTTTTCAGGCAGATCTGTATGTGAAAGGCTTTACATTCATTTAACAGCAGCTACCTATAGGGCTCCTTCAGTGACTTCAGCCTTGATAAGCTTGCAAGAACAGCATTAGCCCTGCAATCTATACCCTTCTGTTATGCTTAGGCTGATGGTAATCAAAAACTACCAGGACATCAAGAAATTACAAATAAGTCAAACAGGACACAGACCTGTGTGGATCATCTGATCTTATTCAGCCTTGGTGTTATAACCAGCTAAAGGAAAGGGAAAGGAGGAGTTCGTTGTCTTTGAAGGAACCGGCAAGTCTTCCTGAGCCCAGGAATCCAGAACCTAAGAAACAGAGCCCACAGGATGGAGGGGAAAGGGTAATGGCCGATGGACACCCTTGAAATACAACAAGAAAGCACACAACAACCTACAAAACTGTCTAAAGAAAGGGTCCCCGAAAACCAGATCCAGTCTGGGTCCAATTGAAGAAACACAGCAAGTACAATCCCTCCCACCCTCCAAATAAACTGACATCCAACCAATCTGTGAACCTATGACTGAAAAGGATCAATCCACTCCAGTTCCACTCTTCATTTGATACCTAGTCATGGCAGAAGCAACCCAGGACTGAAATATTAACATGAATCTGTAGGTACATTACAGAGAAAAGGAACTGCCATTCTATTTAAAAAGAGGTATAGGTGAACCATCATGCACTGGAGGAGCCTCCTCTGAGTCCATCAGCCATGGTGGCGGGGGGGGGAAATTGCTTTTCACCAGAATATACTTCCTAAAATTCAGAACTGAAGCAAGAGGTGAAGATGGTGGCAGGGAACTGCTGGCCACAGTTTGAGGCTTGCCAAAACATTCCACCCCCCCCAGTTGGTTTGCTTAAGCTCAAGAAACTATTTTAGCAGTTCTATGTGTGAGTGTGTGAAGTCTCTCCATATGCCGTGCAGAAAGCAACTCTCCCAGCCCCTTCTTTTAAGGCTCTAAAAACCAGTTAAGTTCCCATCAGGACCAGCTGTACGTTCTGCTGAAGATGTGACAGTTGGCAGGCACAGCTCTGCAGCACTAACAGCTAAACACTTTGCTATCTTTAGGGTACCAAGTATGAAACAGCATCACTTTGCAGGAAGTGTAATCCATTTTGATTATTTCTCAGCAGAGATGAACAACAGCAGGGAAAAAGAAAAATAATAATCAGATTTGGCATATACCATGTAAAACCTTATGCTGTATATTGCAGAAAAGCAGTTCTGACACTCCTGACACTGCTACAGGGACTGAAAACCCAACCAGAAGGTTACGACTGATCTTCTGTGATGGGCAGGGGGGTTTTGTTTCCACAGAGAGAGCAACAAAGACATCAAATGTCTCCTGTAAGTATTGGCAAGTAAAGCACAGTTGTGGACTGCAGATTTAAGGAATGCAGGAGGAGAAGACGGCATGGCCCAACTTCATGGACAAAAATTGTCCTATGCAACCATAAATAGACACTAACCTGCTGTTTAGATATGCCAGTCAAACTACAGAGCTGTCCCCCACTATGATGACACAATGAAGTCAGACATTTATAACAGATTGAGTTTCTCTTACAGAAGCCAGCACAGAGCCCTGCTAATGAAACTTCAAGGGAAGGACACTTCTGACTGCATCACAGATTCACGGAACCATTAAGGTTGGAACAGACCTCTAAGATCATCAAGTCACATAGTCCATACCTCCAGCCTTCCACACTCAACTTACCCTCAACCAGGCACACACAACAGATGCAAAGACAGGACTCAACAGGCCCCCCCACAAGACACAGCCACTAGGAAAAGCACATTTCCTCCTTCTAACGCTACAAACATTCCTATTTTGAATTATTTTTCAGTTATTCTGCAGCTTGGACTGAGGGAACTGGGAAAATCCTAGAGCAAACATTTTGCAACAACCTGCAGCTAGAAGTCAACTGCACAGTACTTCAGGACCAGCATCTCTGAACTCAAACTGTTGCCTTAGAACCCCTCCAGACAATAGCAATCGGGCAAAATAACTCGTTGCTGCTTCACACCCACACGTTTCAAGCCAACAACAGAGGATGATTTATTCAGCTCATCAAAACTCGATTACTTGCGTGTGACGAGAACAACTCTCCAGAGAGAAACTGTTGTGTGCAGATGCTCCATTGTTGCAGGGTTACAGGTATTTTGCCCACTCTGATCAGGAAACACCTTAAATTCTTCCGCTGCTGTTAATTTCTGTTGAGGGATGTCACAGCAGACAGCACTGTAAATCCAGTGCTGCTTGCTGCAAGCATTTCAGTACAGACTCTACGTGAGGGAGTTAAAGGTAGTCACCTCTTCAACTTGTCCCTGCTCTTTGAAAACCAGGTTTCAACTTCAATTTACAAAGAAGAGAAAGATTGATTTCACAACTCTGTGTAACACCAGGATATGATCCCTTTCACCCCAAGCACTGGTGCAAACTCTAACCCTGAGAATGCTAACAGTTATTTTGGGTTAGTTATTTGCTGCTTGGACCCTGCTGTATTTTCAGCTGGAGTTGCATTTGGGCTCCTGACTGTGTAACTGAATCCAAACTGATGTGTGGGAGAGCTACTGGAGGAGAAACCCACCAGGTTTGCTACTCAGAATACTAAAGCTGAGGGAGGATGAGGATGGTCTGTGCAGTAGAGTTCATGGCAAATACTTTTGAATGACCTCAAAGTTGAACTTCCTAGAATATGGGTTTTGAACTGTGGAAATCACAACCTTTGCACCTCCCTGTTAAATAGTCCCTGAGCATATCTGGCCTAACAGATAGTTTGTTCCTTAGGAGCCACCCCCAGCGTCTATGGGAACCAGGGACCACACAAGGGACATCACGAATCCACAACCTTCCCTGAAGAGACCGCCACGACAAAAATAGATTCACAGACAAGGGCAGCCCAGGTGCCAGGTGAGTTTTGAAAGGAGAAAGGGAGAAAGCACTTCAGAGTTGGACTACACACATCAGTGGCCTTTAATTCTTGCCAGACAGCACTGTCATAGGCTAGAAATCTGTTTCAGTCCTTCAAAATCATCACAAAGCAGATGAGATGTCAGAAGACAGCACAGACAATAACCTAGTGTTCCAGACATCCAGTGAAGTGATTTCTCACTACAGTATTTCAGAAGTTACTAGTCATTAAACAACCTGAACAATAATAGCATTCAAAGGGACAGATTCTCAACCAGCTGTTGCACCATACAAATAAAGCACAACTTCAAAGTTGTGAAGTTACTCAGGATGCAGACAAGTAGGACAGAAAGCCACCCTTAAGGGACTTCAGGAGCAGGGTCAACCTTCCTCAGAGGACATCAGTGTGTCTGGCAGGCTACGATCCCTCAAGCCCATCCTGGGCTACTAGCTACCAGATCTTTTCATTTTAGTTGTGCATGGATTCCATCCAACTGTTAAACCTGATTCCAGGCTCTTCAAACAGGCTATTTACTG
The DNA here is from genome assembly GCA_013399015.1 of Galbula dea. Classification (NCBI taxonomy): domain Eukaryota; kingdom Metazoa; phylum Chordata; class Aves; order Piciformes; family Galbulidae; genus Galbula; species Galbula dea. The sequence goes on along the minus strand of VWZX01003371.1, from coordinate 206,913 downwards.
ACCCCCATCTAGAACAGACCATCAAGAGGATTAAATAATTAGCACCACCAACTCGCTTGATCTCCCTGCCTAAACAGCTTTCAAACATAAGTAACTGTTGCACTCGCCTTTACTCATGTGTCAATTTCTGTAATTGAGCTTCAAATGAAACACTCACCATGGTCACTTCATTATAAATCTTATTATAAGCACTAAGTATTTGGTTGCTTAACCATGAGTGAGAACAAGAGTTAATTCCTGTTTGATATTCCAAGCTTCAGAGCCATTGGAGTCAGTGACAAGAAGATCAGCAGCTGCCTTACAGCATCTTCCCAATTCATGCAGATGCTCATTTCATGCACTCTTTAATATTCAGCTTTGCTGAAGAATTCTGATGTTTGTCACCTACCTGCAACAAATCTTCTGGGTCAGCCAGGAGATAAGAGGAAAAAGGAGACTTAGAAGCACTCTGCGATCCTAAGTTGTGACTAGAAGCCCAGAGCTCTTCCGTGGCTATACAAACAACTACTACAATATACACAACTAGTTCTATAGAGGGATCCTTATCTTTCTGCTATATAGTCTAGTGATTTAGAAAACAGGTGTTCATTTCATTAGCCTTTTTACTGGATTATTATTAAGAACAGGACCACTTAAGATTGGTTTTGTACAGTTCTGTAAGGCTGGACTTGGCACAACACCTGGTAGCCTGCAATCCTAGCACATGGCTTACTGCTTAAACATAACTACCCAACATCGGTTGGACTAGATGATCTTGAGGGTCCTTTCCAACCGTAATGATTCTGTGATTCTGTAACATCTACTTTGACTGCAGCTTTTCATTGCCATGAACCTTCCATGGTGCAAGCTCTGGGAGAATGCTTCTCTCTTCCTTAGTTCCAGCTCTGCTGTTAGGAGTTTCTCCCTCCATATATTAACCCCCCCACATCACAGGTACTCAAAAAATAATTACCCACTTCCAGGTCTCCTTAGAGACTTGTGCTTTCTCCAAAGACCTTTCAAATGCACTAGGTGGAGATGTAGTGTAAGGTAGTGCCTCTATTGTCCTCCTTCATGCTCAAGGGGATCCCAGAGCACAGAAATCGGTCAGTATCTGACATGATAGCTGGCTCAGTTATTTGTATCAACCATTCAGCTGCTTTTGGACACATCCATCTGCATCAGAGGCTTGTCACCGTCCCCAAGACTGCACACAGTCAATAAGTGAAGTTCACAGCCGCCTAAGCCTCTGGTGAGTCCCATGAGCCATGTCACAGCCACTCCACGCTTCCCCAAGCAAGAGACAGGTTTGATGAACTAAAGGGTACGAGCTCAGCTCTAAGGCTTCAAATCATAAGGCAAAATCCTCCAATGTGAGAAAGTGATGTTGTTGCTGGAGTTCCCTTTTTTATTTTTGTTTGTTGGTTTGGGTTTGATTCTTTTAGTGACAGGTTCCTAAATCACTCACAAGTATTCATTACTTGCTTTTTTATCTTTTCCAGAATGTGATGAGCTTTGATAATACCCACACTTCTCAGCTAGTCAGCTCACACCACTATAAGCTGTTAGCTACCAAGAGAGAATCTAAACTTAACAGAAACCAGCACTGAAACTTCTCAAAGCTAAAAGTGCACCTGGCTAGCAGCAACAGACTGCAGGAGATGAGTTCACCTTTACACATGATCTTAATCCCTGGAATCTGAACGTGTCTCTTGAAAATATCACCCTGCCCCTCTCATCTTCTACAGCATTAGCTTTAGTTAACACCAGGCTTTAACTGATGCTTTGAGAATCTTTTTTTTGCACACATTCATTTGCTACATTCTACAATTCAAAGTCAGGAATCTTTAAAGATGGGTACGATTAGTCCTACCCTGGGTCTCAGCCCACTGCTGTGTTTCTAGGAGATCTCAGCTGGCTCAGACAAGCCCTTCTGAATAGGGCAGACATTTTTATTAACAAAAGGCTGCACCTCATTCTGCAGTGCACTGAGCTCTGCTTGTTGAGCCTAAAGCCTAGTATTTAACAGGAGAGCAGCCAGAGTTATTCTGTGCCCTTTGTTCCTGCACATAAAAGCCATTCATTAGACTGACTCTGCTGAGTGGCTAAACCCAAGCAAAATATCTTCAGCTGTAATAACTGTACTATCACAATAAGCAGTCATTAAACAGCTTAGAGAGACTGTGGAACTCCTTGTCTCTACAAGACCTTTCCTCTTTGTTTTTTAAAGCAGCTACTAGATATGGGACCTCTTCTTCACAGTGTGGAGGTCACAAATTCACTCTCATGGCCAAGTGTAAAGAAAGGTGAGGACAAACATCTAAATTCAGATTGTCACCAGAGTGATCTTCCTGATAGCAATGACCATTTCTTAGTGAATTTTGTCCGTGTCTCCATCTTAATTTTAGGACTTTCAAGGGAAGAACATAGGTACATGATGTACCTTAATATAAGGCCGGCTTGTGATCTTCCCATAGAGCAGACTTGAGGCATGCTCTCGATCCCTGGGCAGTGCAGGAGTCCTTGCACTCAAGAGCTTTCTCCAAAAACAGAGTAGCCTCCTCAGCCATGACTTCAGTTTCAATGGGCTCTCTTTTTAAATCATTCCCACCCCTCTGATGCTGGAAAGCTTTCATGCATACTTTGTTCAAAACCTACCTCTTCAGTAGGAACTGGATGGCATTACAGCAGCTGAAGTACCAGGCTGAAGATGAAAACCTAACCAACCTGCCTTTGTTCTGGGAGAGTTTCATTTCCCATCTGAAAGGTTTTAGAGCACAGGAAAAAGATTCTTCACTCAATCTAGGAAACCCAGGCTGCTAATTGCACTTCATTTATCATTCCTGTCCAAAGGCTCTTTATGCCCCAGCTACAACTGTGTGTGTTTGTTACCAATACTTTCCCACAGCCTCTCTGCTCCCGAGACTGTCAAGTCAAACCTGTTGCAAGCCAACACCAGAGGGAGCAAGCAGTAAACATTGTCTGGTAGGTAGCTTTTAAACTGGAGACAGAACGAGGAGCTACAGAACGTCTGGGGGAAACTTGAAAATGGTTACCATGGGCTGCATTTTCAAGCTACAATATATTGCTAATCCAGTCTAATACCCCCCCAGTGCAAGGGCGACAAAGAGCTAAGAGCAAGTGTGCAGATACAAACACTGAGTGATGGCAAAAGCTCAGTTGTGCCACACCTCCCAGCCCCTCACTCCATGTCCTGATGACACCAGAAGATTTATAAAGTCTCCTGAGACTATAAAGCATTTATACAAAACGTTGTGAGCACCCAGATAAGTTACACTGCACTGAAAATTTACATGGCACTGGACGTATACCCAGCACAGAACAGTTACCCAGAATGGAATGTGTAAAAACAGGGCATTTTCATTATATATAAACACACTGTTCAAACTCTGCAGGGTAAAACCAAGAACATGTTTAAAAAGCATGTAGGAGAAGATGAAATCCAGGATTAATATGCCAACAAATCAGGAATGAACAAGTAATTACAGCACTATCTGGAATATTACTCTACTAAGCTGCCAAAGACAGTTAACACCACATGTAAAAACAACAGAAGCATAGTTAGAACTATAAAAACACAGCTCAGAAAACACTCCTACCACACATTAATAAAGGTGGCCTCCAAAATACACTTCAAAATCGAACATAAAAAAAATTGAAGTTTTCTCAGACCTTCTGCTTTGCACTACAGCACAGAGCCTACCAGAGCTAAGAGTTCCTAAGGTATTTATCACCAGGACCTTGGCTTCAGCATGGCTTTCAAGGGCTTCAATTCCCTGATTAGGAAGCAGAAAGTTCTTACCAGACCTGATAGACCTTTTGGATTAAATTGGTTTCCCAGTTTGCCCAGATAGGAAGGCACAGTGTTCAGGGCTATCAGAATTAGCCTGCTGGTGTGAGGCTCCAGAAAGGTTTAGTTCACCACGCCATGCTCAGTGCAACCCAGGACTGAAGCCACGAGAAACCCTCCAGGTCTGGCTGCAAGGGGTTCCCTGCAAGCACACTGTCTCAGGCAAGAGATAAAGCTGATCTTTACAGAAGACCTGCCTGGGGAAGGCTAGTCAAAATTGACCATGTGCATGCAGCACTTCATCTAATGAAGAAATTCTCCCCCAGGGAGAAGACTTGCTCATAAGGACTCTCTCTGAAGGACAATAGGAGCAAGTCCTGATGAGGATGGATTGCTGGTGATGAAACCAACCACTACGGCAGTTCCAGACTTCCTACAGAGGTCAGCTCTTGTTAGCCAGTGCAGAAGTGTGGTGGCAGTACACTTACAGGCAGAGATGATGTCCTCTTGCTCAGACATCTACATACTCCAATCCCACAGCCTTTAGCATTAACTCAAAAAGCTGCGTCACCTTTGTGCTTGTGCTGACTGAGCCACAGCGGCAACTGGAAACAGGAATACGTGAGAGACAGAAGTTCCCAGCACGAGAACACACCACCCCAGGGCCATCCTTGCACAGAATTTTTTTGCTAGCCCACAGCCTAGACTCTTCAGCACTTGGATTAAAACAGCTAGGCACTGTATTCACACTGTGCCACCATTTGCTCCTAGCTGAGCCCACAAACTTGGCATGGAAGAAATGGCTCTCAAAAGAGTGATGAAGGAAAATCTAGACTTCTGGGTATTTGGTGTGTCTCTAATTCTGGCTGCTGTCATGCCAGGCACTTAGCAGGGATGATGTGCCATGCTCTGAATCTATACCATCTGCTCCTCATTAGCTGACAAAGGCAGCAACATGCCAGCTCTCCACTAGCTGTTGCTCATTAGCTGACAAAAGCCATTTTCAGTGTTCGCATTGTTCTTTCTGTAGTAACCTAATACAAAGATGCACAAAGAGCAAAGAAAAGAGGAAACCAAGATGACAGAGAAAATTATGAGCTTAACTAAGAGCACTAGTGGACTCTTAAATCTCAGGGAGAGAATCCCTCTGGTGGACTCTTAAATCTAAAGGAGAGAATCCTTCCAACCGCTGTATGCAGGTCTTGGCCCCAAAGGAATACATCAGCAGGTAGCTACAAAGGTCAACACCAAAGATAATCCATTTACCTCAAGATGCTTTGCAACATGCAAGCACGTATTTCTAGGCCCTTTCCACTCAGGTTCTGCTTTGTGCCTTCCGTATCTGGTAACAGAGAGAGAACAGCATGCAACTCCCACCTTGGCCAGTGCAAGGACTAACCCCAGGTATGGATACACCTGGTATTCACCCAGTGCAGGATTTAAGAGCTACCCAATCCCCACCTATCAGTCTCCACAGGAAAGGAATGACGGTAGAGATTCTGCATTTGTCAAGCTTCCACTCTAAATCATCTCCACAGCTGAAATGCAACAATAATAGTTCAAAGCCCACTACCACTTAAAAGAAACTTGTGTGACAGGTATTGGACAACACAGGCTGATGAGCAATCCAACAGAGGAGAACCAGCAGAGCCAGAGGGAACAAACTACAAAAGGGTTCTCTATTTCAGGAGATGCACTGATGATAGCAAATCACTCCAGCTACAGAGAACTGGAAATACTCACAAAACATTTACACTGCTATGGTCAATTAATTCCTTTTCAAGCTCAATTAGTGGCCTGGAAGAAAAGCCAAAGAGATACTCTGCTTCAAGGAGAAGCATTATTTATGACAATGAGAAGCCACTGTGTCAGCTTATTCCCTCCCTCTTATGACTTTTCCCAACCTTCTTCTCCAGATAGAGCTGCGTAAAACTTTTCTGTCATCACATTGCCCTGACAGAAGGTGAAAGTACCAGAAACATGGTGTGCCCTGAGCAGTACACAGACAGCTGGTATGGGAGGTGTTAAAGTGATCATGGGTCAGGGCACAGAGGAAGCACAGAAGATGACAGATGGTATGGGTTCTGGCAAGCGTGGGAGATGAAGAAAAAGCCCACAAGCAACGTGCCATGGTTAACAGAGACAGTCCTGCAAAGCAGGAGACAGGCAAGGGACAAAAGCAAAGAGGGAAGACAAGAGATAAATGGACAAGGTGCAGGTAGTTCTGCTTTCCATCTTATTTCCTCCTCACACCCAGACCAGGACTTTTCACTCGCTGGAAACAGGAAAACTAACAACTTATTGTCTGGCTCCTGTTTGGAGGAGGAGATGCTACGGCAACAGAACTGCTAAAACAACGCTAGACATCTACGTTCAACCCAAGAGAGAAAGACCTTGCACACAACCACACACACGCCTGCAGGAAACCCCCTCAGTGGACATGCCAAAACACAGCAGACTTGTCTTCACAGAAATGCCAGTCCAATGGATAGAACCAAATGAATCCTGTCACTGAACTCCTGTTGACACACAACACACTGAAGCAAGGGTAAAAAGCCTTTCAGTGTGAACTAGTTAGCTGATGAGGAATCACAGAGAAAGCAGCTTAAGAATCATGGCTCAGAGTAGTAACACACTGGGAACTCAGCCATCTCACGCTGCTAATGCAACTCCTACGGCTTTGCCTTCCCTGTCAACAGCTCGGCTGAGGCAAAGCAACACAGCAGCAGCAAACAAAGGACTCCCATTTTGCTGCAAGGTGAGGTTTAATAAGTAGAGCCCTATTTTGATAGGAGGAAGGTAACAAAGCTTAGCCTGAAATGATTTAAAAAATAAACAAGTTTGATGCCTGTATCTATCCACACACACACTCCAGCCCTCATGATGCCAGCACGACATTTCCAAGTGTGGCTGTCCCTCCCTGAAGCTGCCTGACACAACACAGGCTGCTACAATGATACAACCAGGTGTGACACACACATTTTGAATGTCAACTCTTCTTACTTCTCAGCTGCTGTTTCTGCAGTCAAGAAGAACGATTCCTTAGCTCCTACATTCTCCTCTCCCACTCACTGAGGCCACTGAACCACACTGCACATCTTTAAAAACTGTTTGGCTCAGCTTCAATCTCATCGCTGGAAACTGGTCATGAACTAGGCAAAAAAACCCCAACCAAAAATATATATGTATTCCCAGTGGGCATATTCAAACCCTGGAACAGGTGTCCAGTGGGGCTGTGGCCTCTCCAACCTTGGAAACGTGCAAAACTGTGCCAGACAAGTCCCTGAGCAGCCCTGATCCAAGTTAGTCCTGCTCTGAGCAGGCAGCTGGACCAAATGACCTCCAGAGTTCTTTCCAGCCTCAAGGAATCTAGGAGCTTATCTTTACAGACTGACACAAGCTGGAGCAGGGAGAACAGATTTTTCTTCTTCCTTTTCCTGTCTCAGGTAAGACACTAGGGCTATGTTTAGTGCTTTCATTAGGAGCTAGTTAGCTCTTCGAACACCAGATTTGGGCTGTATGAGTCCATCCAAATTATTGTTACTAGCTTCCTGACATATAAGACTAGTTGGTAACACTGTAATGGTACACCCTAAGAATGTGTTCTTTTTCCAAATTCGCCAAAAGACTAAATCAAAATTTTCTAGCTACACACACTAACACTTGGTCCTTCTGAAGCTATGAGCAAGGCTAGGGGCTTGGCAGGCTTCACAAAGGGCTGTTTCCTGGGTCAGAAGGATCATCCATCCTCGAGACAGTAAACCAACTTCCTCAATTCAGACAGAAGCCAACAGCTAACAACACAATCCTCCTCCCATCCTCTTTCCTAATGCTGAAATTCTTTCTCCCAGCGACTCCTCTCCCACCCTGTGTTTCAGCTATGGTGCACAGACAGTAGCTGCACAAACACATTCAGCATCCCACACAGTGGCTGGTTCATTGAAGACATCCTTCTGATGGCAGGATACACAGAGTTAAAAGGTGCCTATTCAAATGGAGAGGATGGAGATGCAGAAGAGTCAGCTTGAAGCTCTCTGGATGCATTGCAGAACCTTGTTTGCATGAGTATTAATTTTTTTTGTCTGGAGACTGAAACAAGCACTATGCCCATTCTGTTTTGGCTTATCTGACTTGTTAACAGCAGGCCAGCACAGGATATGAATCCCTTGCTCTCCTCTCTTGTCTCCTCTCCATGCTAATTTTACATTTGTGAAGGTGATGAGATAGCAGACATATATGGGGAGAGGGAAGAACAGTCTAATTATCTCTGTTAATTTAGGCAGGATCCAAAGGATGCTCAAGCAGAAAACTGTTAGTCAATCCAATCAGCTGGAAGTATCTACATTAAAAATCCAACAAAGGACAACTCTGCAGAAACTTCAGTTGATCTGGGCCTAGATCAGTGAGGTCTATTTCAGTCTGCCACCACACGAAAGACTATGATGAGCTGTCACTTTGCAGCTATTTATATTTTATTGTCAGTTACTATATTCATTACTCCCTGCAATTCACTAGATCCAGCTGATTTTGACAAGGAAAGTTCTGAACAGAGAGTCACAGAGTGTATTTTCCTCTCACTGATTCCTACCTAGCCCAGCCCTCACTAAGAAAATCTTCATTAAGGTTAATGAAAAACCAAGTGAAACAAAACCCACACAAGGCAGAGGATGACAACATTCTCAGAGACAAAATATCTCCTCATGTTGCACCCCATAAAGACAGAGGAGTACTATCATTCAGCTTAAGAAGCAGAGGCAGCACACCAGAAGTCACGCTAGCAGCATGTTCAGGAGACAGGTAGTAAGAAACCCACAAGTCACACAGCTGCTGTCACCAGGCGTCTCACTGAAAGGTTTAGCTTAAACTCTGGACATTTGGTAGTCTTGTCACAGCTCTCACTAGTATCACTTCTGCTAAGGTTTGCACAGAGATGCATGACAACAATCAATCCTTAACACAGGTCCATCGTTCCCTAAGATGTTTAAGAAAAAAAAAATATGAACCTGTCTTCAGTGATGCAACACAAGCCTGATGCTCTGTGAAGACTGCAAAGCATCAGGTATTTTATGCAGACACTTTTCGTGCTTTAGAAAGGGAGAAAAGCTCACTGACATCCTCACTGTGTATGATTTACACAGCAATTATTCAAGTCCCGTTATTTTAAAAGGGGTGGTTAAAGAAGAGGCATCAAGTTAAAAAAGGAAGAGAATTGAAGAAAACATGGTATTTTTAGTCAGTTAATTTGGAAGAAGATATTCTTTCTTCTTTCTGCTCTATAAGAGAAGCTAGTGATGTCTTGCAAGTGTCCTTGGGAAAGGTAAGCTGCTTGTAATTCAATTTAATGAAAATCTCCATAAAGTATACATGTAAAGGAGCAACACTTGTTAGATGAAAATCAGTAACTAACTTCTCAGAAATCTCTCAGTTGCTCTAGAATCAAGTAAAATTCAAAAGTTTTTTGACTTCCAACTAGATTCAAATCACAGTGTCATGCATAATCCTGCAGCCTGGGTAAAACATGTAGGCTAGAAAGTACCATGCTAACTAATGGCTGAATAAGAGCAGCTAAAGAATCATAGAATGGCCCAGGTTGGAAGGGACCTTCAAGATCATCTAGTTCCAACCCCCCTGCCATGGGCGGGGACGCCACATGCACTAGACCAGGCTGCCCAGGGCCACATCCAGCCTGGCCTCAAACACTGCCAGGGATGGGGCAGCCACAACCCCTCTGGGCAACCTGTTTCCAGTGCCTCACCACCCTTTGGGTAAAGAACCCCCTTCTAATATCTGGCCTAAATTTCCCCTCCTTCAGCTTGTATCCATTCCCCCATGTCCTGTTGCAATCAGACCAGGATTAAAGCCTAATTCATTCTAAGAAAAAGATGAAATCACAGCACAGAAACAGACCAGACAGTTTTTTTAGCTCTCTAGAACTGGGAGCTTTGTGGGAAGGGTTAAAACATGTAAACATTATTAGCCAATTCATTCGGTCTACTTACCAGAAAGCTAGTATCAAGTTTCAGAGGTTTAAGAATTAGCTTGGACAGGAGAGAACAAAAAAAACACCCAACACAGAAAACAAACAAACAACCCCCCCAAAAACATCATCAACCAAGATCCAGTCATCAATTTTGAAATGAAAGGAATGAGGTCAATTTATAGCACTAGGCCAGTGCGCTGAAGGACAGGACACCAAAAAAAATCACACGGCATCACTCTTGCATTTATGAAGGTGATCAGACAGCAGTTAGATATATGGGCAGAGGGAAGAACAGTCTAACTATCTCTGTTAATTTGGGCAGGATCCAAAGGATGCTTAAGCAGAAAAATTAAGATTCTTCCACATTCTGCTGGAAAAACCTAAGTGTGTGTCAATTTATCCATCTCCAAATAGCAGTTTAGGAACCTGCTCCCAAGTGCTGTATTAAAATAGGGTAATGTGAAGAACATTAAAGACCTGAACTAACAGGAGAGGGTGGACAGTTCTCCTAAGAGGCTGACAGTAGCTTTGTTACTCACTGACTACACCCGAAAGAACACAGCAGTGCCACTAGCTAGGCAAGGCTTGGGGCATTAAGCACACATTATGGTGACAGCAACGGTCACTTACGGCATTCCTTCTCGTCGCTGTCATCAAAGCAGTCGGGCAGCCCGTCACACTGCCAAGCCCCCGGGATACAGCGTCCGTTACTGCACATGAAGTTTCCAGGAATGTTGCACTCGTTTGTGAAGTTATTCCCAGGCAGCAGTTGGCTCTCTGTAACAAACAGAGAGGAACGTTTAGAGGGAACTGTAAAGGCTGCAGCAAAAGCAGGTGCTGAGGAAGACGTTCATCAGTGGTTGAATGAAGGTGATACAACCGGAAAGGAGGGGGTAGTAAGGTGGGGCTCGGTCTTTTCTCCGAGGTAACGATCGGTAGGACAAAAAGAAATGGCTTCAAGTTGCACCAGGGGAGATTTAGATTGGATATTAGGAAGAATTTCTTTCCCCAAGCGGGTTCTCCGGCATTGGCCCAGGCTGCTCAGGGGGATGGTGGAGTCACCATCCCTGGAAGAGTTCAAAAAACATGGAGGTGTGGTGCTTGGGGCCATCGTTTAGTGGTAAGCATAGTAGCACTGGGTGGGTGGGTGGACTCAATGACCTCAGAGGGCTTTGCCAACCATGATCCTCCGATTTTTAACCCTGGTTATTCTGTCATTATGCTATGGGTATCCTGAGTATGGAACTCTGTAACAATTTGTTATTTGCTTTCCTCTTCCTAAATCATTACACCTGTTCTCCAATCACTTTCCCCATTTTAGACTTCTCTCTTGCTATTTTCTTTCTAGCTGTATACATGCAGGAACATACATGCAGCCTTCCACGTATCCTTAGGTCAAAGCAAAGTTTGTTTAAAAAAAAACAAAAACAAACAAACAACAAAAACAACAAAAAAACCCCACCCACCAATAATCTCTCCTTCACAGGGTCAGTCTGAACTCAAGTAAAACAGACAAAGCTGCAAGAACTCAGCTCCATGCTCCCATGCCAGATCAGTACAGATCAGCTTGCAGAGTAGGTTTTTTTGTTGCTAGGAACTAGGCAGCACATTGACTAATTCACAGTAGGTTTTTCAATGAAGTTTTAAACAGTGCTGCTGATCAAAGCTAGAACTGAGCTTCTTGGTGTAATAGAGTCCCCTGGCATGCATCTGCCCACAGGCTACTAAGGCAGCTGGCACGCTATGAGTCTGCCAAGTGGAGGAGATTTAGTAGCTGGAGATCAAGAGAACACTGTGAGAGGGAAACCTAGAGGTGTGCCTTCAAGGTTAAAGACAGCTCTAAGTCAGTCACTGTCATCTACCATGCTTCTCACTTTGTGCACTGTTTTGGTAATGCAGAAGGAAGATAACCACACTCAATGGTTTCAATACACACCAAACCAGCATGGCATGTTGTCAAGCTGAGGGGAAGCTGCAAGACAAGGCAGAGGGTGAGAGAAACAATATCCTTCCCTTCATCTCCCTCTCTGTTGTGTTCCAGACTACTGCCAGACAACATGTACTTGACCAGGCAAAAAACAGAAGCACAAACCTTCCGAAGTAAGGGCCAAGGTCTCACAAAAAGATGCTCTCCCCAACCCCAAATCTCCACTTTCCCACAGCTACAGAGGGTAAATCCATCAGTGTTGCACAACCCCCTGTTAGCAAACAACTCCCAGGGCACTGATAACACCTCTGCCTGCAACTGACCACTTAACCATGGTATGACACAACCGCAGCATGCTATCAGCAGACCAAGAGATAAAAAAAGAGATAACCCTTTGCAATCTAAAGGCACAGTCAATATGCCATGCCCTCAAGTTTATTATAAAGCATCCAAGGGCTTCAAGAGCAGAACCTATCTCCTTTCTCCACACTTCCCCCCCCCCCCCCCCAAAAAAAAAAAGCTTTCAGGTCACTACAGTACCACTGGAAGACTTTCCAGGTAGCTGTCATAATTTAGAGAGAATTTACAAGTTCTAAAATATTGCAGCTAATACTAAAAGACTAAGTTAAGGCTAAGACTAAATCTCTCATGTTAAAGGAGTTATTTCAAGCTTGATAAGAGAACCAGGAACTGCTGAGGCTTTTGCTCTCTCAGAACCTAAGTGCCCACAGTACATTAGGCAGCAATACTAAAAAGGTGCCACACCCATGGCATTTCTCTGTGGCTCTGCACTACCTTCTTGTCCCACCTCATACCTACACCTCTCATCCACCGTGCTCTACTTCTACACGGAAGCTGCACCTATTCAAAATGATAAATCCTGTTTAATGTCAGACCTCTTTTAGACTTGGGCAGGTTGCTAGCTGAGGACCAACACCAGGTCTCACAGCTACCTAACTACAGAATTCTCCTCCCTCAAGCATCTTGAGATAGAACATGGTAACTGGATGCACTTCAAGCACTGTAACACCTCCTGTGCCAGATAACCTAAGTTCAGCTCCTGTCAGATCTACTGCTGTTACCTTGCCTGAAAAGCTTTAGCTATGATCTCCACACTTCTGTAATGAAAAAAAAATCAGACCAAGCCAAATCATTTTAGAACTTTGCAGACTTTCAAAAAGGAAAACCACAAACCCAAGGAAAAAAAAAAACTAAAATCCAAAAAACCCTATCAAGTCACTGTTACTTTTAACAGTTCCTTCACATAAATTCTATACTCCTACCCTACTAAATTGAAGCAACATTCCAGCAACAGATACCAATTTTTCTGTTACCTAGCAAGTTGTTTCTTTACAGGATTTCCTTTGTCATACAACAAATTTATCCTCAGTGTTCTTCTAAAGCCAGGATGTGTTACTGACACTTTCATCCCAGGAGAAACAAAAGACACTGACAGCCCTACTCCAGAAATGGGAACAGGGAACTCTTGACTCAACCCCAATTTCAAAGCAACAGTTATTTCTCTTAAAACATGACCTCCATCAGCTGCTAGAAGAGAGCTGAAGGTTACAGCCAGCAACTAAAGAGTCACAGTCAATGCATCTAGAAACTCATTACATGCCATTACCCCATCTCCAAAAAATCCACTGGCTGGTAAAGAGCTGTCAAAACAACTGCACATGTGGAACTGGTTTAAATCCTACTGCTCCTTTTGCTTCCTACACTTTGCAAGTCTCCTCTGTGGGATGGAAGACATGCTTAGTGTGGCCATCCCCTCCCGGCCCTCAGGAACATGATGCTCCTGCCCACCCAGCCCACTGCAGGACTTGGGGGGCACTCTGTGCATGCACGGGAGGAGGTGCAGGGTTCCCAACACCCACCAGACAGACATAAAAAGGACCACACTAGATCATCTTGTCCATTTTTCTAACAAGGTCCATATAGATGTCAGGAGTTGTGCAGCCAACTTGTTGGCAGGGACAGAAATTCCTTCCATCTGGCAGAGCTGCCTTCCCAATAGCTGACATATTTACCCTGCAGCCTATTTGACTAATACTGAATTCAACCCAAAGATGAGCTACATGAATGCGTTCGGGTAAGGAAAAGAGGGAGGGAGGGAAGCAGGGATAAAAAATAGTCCATTTTCAGTACAACACATTGCTCACTTTAAGCAGCGCACCATCTGGGCTGAATAAAAAACAGGGACTCGTGTTTCACGTTTAAAAGGACTGAGGAAGGGAAGTCAATCTGTTTGAGTAGTTCTTTCCAAAAACGTCAGCATCTAAATATTTAATACTCACTGAACAAGAATCAGGGGAAAATAAATAAAAGGACAAGTCATACTGAGCACTTCACACTGTGTTAAGAAAGCAGGTCACAGGTATCTCACACAAAAAGCCCTTTACCTGAAAGTACTCCAGAGAACTGTGCATGTTACACATCGGATCACTACCGATAACCCTCCAGCCCCTGTATCAGCAACTGTAGTCACTAAGAGCAGGCAGCCACCCTGGCCAATGAGATTTTGAGGAAGAAGTACAAGTCACTTCCATGTTCAAGACCCTTATGAACACTGTGAGGTCAGTAACTTCAGTATCTTTGCAAAGATGATCTACAGCCAAGGACGAAACAAACTCTTCACTGCCAAACCTTTGGCATGGTTTATGGTTTGTTTTCTGTTCATTTGGGTTTTTTTGTGAGAATCCCTTTTTTTGTTTCTGAGATCTTCAAATGATCTTTTGGCTACTCCCAATGGATTAATGCTTAAAGACTTTCAAACATGAAGAAAACTATCTGGATCCATGGTAGTATGTAGCTGTGAGACCTAAGGAATACTCCTGATACTTCCCTATCACACCATACATGCAGTCTGCTCCAGACATGAATGAATTCATCCTTCCTTTCTGTTATCCCCTTGCTGGGTGTAAATCCATGCCAGGTTTGATTTCAGCACATCAGAAAGCTGTTCTCACTCCAACGAAATCTGCAATATGTTGTGACAAAAGGAGAGAGACTAGAACAAGTCAGTAGCTGGAATTTGCAGCAAGATGGCATCAGAGGTACCTTCAATACCTGCCAGCTTTTGCTCACCAGCAAGACACATCACAAATAGAGAAAAGGAAGAGAGAATGGCAGACGTGAACACTTGCTGATCTTCCTCTGTCATCTTGAAGGATGGCAAACAAGCAGTGCTAAGTGACTGGTAGGATATTACAAGATTTGATTGCTCAGAGACTGCAGAACTATTTACAAATGCTTACACTCAGGTCCAGTTTAGCAGCTGAGCACAGATTTATCTTATCATACTACTATATGTTGGCATGAAGCATCTAACTCACTCCACATCTATTTTACAGGTATCTGCTAAAACAGATGATGCATCCAGAAGAGGAATTCAAAAATGGAGCATGAAAAACTCCAAATATTTCACTTCGCCTCTAAACTTCAACATAACATGTGCATGCATAAACTTGACTGGCAACAGAAGTATGTTGTCAGCAAGGCAACACCAAGGGAATGAAAGTAGACTCGGCTTAACACTCACTGCACTGAAATGGGAGGCAGTGCCGATTTGTGCTTAGGAGAGAACATGGAAGCCAGGACTCCTGCAGCCACCCAGAGTCTGTGGCAACAGGTTTACTCAACCTCTTTACTACACTTTTAATGAAAATGGGGCACTATTTTTTAAGAGGAAGGTCCCACACCGAATAGAAAGATTGCCCATTAGCAGCACCAAACAGCTAAGGAAAGCACACTAACAAAGACCAAGTTTACCCTCCATCTCTTAAATAAACACCTTTGATAGCACCCAAAAAGCTGATTCCAGTTGCATGTCCATAAGCTTATCTCATAAATGCAAACCCTCAGCTCAGTTTGCTTTCATATGCACTGCTGCAAAGCTGCTGTGCCCGAATAGAAAGAAAATATCTCCGTGCACATTTGGGGAAGCAAAGAATAAGACAAGTTCTCTCCCCCTCTGACAACACCTAAACCATCTGTCACAAGTAAAGGACACCTGCCAGTGATTATCTGCCAGTTTAAATCCCCTTGAGCAGTTTTAATCCCTATCCTCCCCTATCCTCATTTAAACTGCCTGATGATTGCATTGCTCATGCAACATCCGAAGTTGTGAGGGTTCTATGTGAAGGCAGACTGACAGCCCCACTGTAATAGGAGCATTCAAGACGGTTTCTGCACTGAAGCAGCAGGTAAATTAGTGACTAGTCAAGGAAATACTCACAGGTCAGAGTCTACTCTCCCTCCACCTTCAGTATTCCAGCTGTGCCCCTCAAGATGTGATATATGCAGTAGCTAGCACTTTCCAGATTTAAAATGCATCAACTTAGTCAAAAAGAGAAGAAACTCCTATGGTTACTTCCAATTAAACACCAAGTATTACTGAGGCTAGACAAAGACAATGGAAAACCCCTTTCTGGAGCTCTAAAAACAATAGCTTCCTTCAATTTAGACAGAAACACTGCAGTGGCAGGGAACGCAGACTGCTGTTGGATGTCCATCCTTCATCCATTTAGTTCTCACAGCAAAAGCTGTCTTTATTGAACTGGAGAGCCATTAAACACGTCACAATCTCCTCTCTAAGTAATACAATATGAACAGAAGATATTTTTTCTAAATATCTTATTCTGCCATATATACCCTATTATTATCCTCTCTGTTTTCTAAATATCCTAACTATGCATTTTGGCACTTAGCCATGCAAGCTCCTGAATTAAATGTAATCTTCTAAATCACTCCCTAATCAACAACCATTTGGTCTTTCCTTGCAGCACCATGTGCAGGAAGTGAGCTGAGGTGAACAGGCTTTACTTTAATCCTACAGCTTTCATGGAGATTCTGTATTTGGGGGACTGGATGTTTTACTAGAGCCCCCACATTTGCTTGTCTCCAATGCAGCTGCTTGAGTAGACACCAAAAATACATCTCAGGTCCACAGGCTCTCAATATAGATACAGTGGGGGAAGAGACACAGGCTATTGGCCCTTAACAGCACAGAGGGAACACAGCTCCAAACTAGCACAAATTTAAACAGAAAAGGGAGATGGAGGAGAGGAAGAAGAAATATTTATTCAGATTAGTGAACTGGGTGCACCTCAGAAGAGAAGCACTCCCCCACAAGAAGGTCAAATGGAGATTATACACTGCTGTAATCCAAATTAAAGATACCCAGCCAAGATCACTTCCTTACAGAAGCAGCAGAAGTAAATCATCTTTTATTCTTCAAACCTTTGAGGGATGTATTGCTGTAACATCACCTTGAGGACAACATTATTTTTGTCTTCACCAAAAGAAAAGACTAAAGGTTTTAGGCACAAAAGCACAGAAGGCCTACAACAGACCATGGGACAGAATTTAGATTTCATGATCCCAGGCTCTACTTTAGCAATATACTTGTAATTACTTGCCAAGAAGAGTCAAATAGGAGTGTTTGTATCAAACAGCTGTACCTAAGAGAAATGAAACAGGAGTAGGGGTGAAGTAGAAGATAAGCTCATGTCTCTCTGTCACACTGCTCTGGACTCCTGATGACCAGGCCAAGCTGATGCTCTGCCTAGAAGATACAGATATCACACCTCAACTGTGACAGTAGCCAGAATGGGTCTGATTCATTCACTTATAAATTTAAGTATGTAAGAAGTGCACATGCTGCTCCTGACAAGAACAAAGGAATGACGAAATTGAGGCCTTTTTATCCCTTGGTGGATAACCTTTACAATCTTCACAAGGCAATGGAACCATCACATGCCTACCTTTCTCCCTTAATTTGGGTAGTGGAGACTCCTGGATGCTCATGGCAAAAGGGGTCAGTACGTGACCCCTAACCTTTTTCTCTGGACTATAATGGCCACACAGGTGAATGTTTATCTTCACTGAACAGCTTCCCCATCCTGCTTGCCCTCACCCCCCCAGGATAACTTATCACAGGAGATCAACTCAAACTGACTCATCCACCCAATTCTTACAGCAAGAATGATACCCCAAATCTGTTTTGTTTATCCCAGACTTCTCTCCAGTTCCTCCCCCTCAGCAATTTTAAGCAAACTATGAAAACCATTACTGTGCCATGAATTAGAGTATGCACTTACACAGAACGCTCTAATAATTAACATCCTCTGGAATAGAAACATTTTCCCTAATTATGTGTTCCTCATACTCTCAGAAGAGCTCAATTATTATCTCTGGGCACTTAAACAGAAAGCTAACACAGTCCAGGATACAAATCTGAAACACAAAGAACATATTCTAACAACTGTCATCTTCAGGTTATTGAACAGTGAGTGAGTCTTCCAAAATCATTTCATCTCACTCATAGGTTATTACTATCCTCCCCATTCCCCCAGAGAGCAGAAGACACTGTCTCTCACACACACAAAAATAGTAAGAATTCCACAGCAGTACAACTGAACAGAAGGAGACAGTCTCCACCATCCCTACCACAGGGACCCCCTGGAAACACCCTGCCCAGAGGGAACCTACTCTCTGAAAGAAGAAAGTTGACCGCTTACTAGCTCCACAGTCAGGTTCTTAACTACCGTAACTCCTAAGCAGCTTAAAGCTAGGTACACATTCATACACCTTGGTAAGCACAATGAGGAGAGAAACAGAGAGGGGTTGATGCATGGCCGCTAGACAAGCCTACAGGATCTTCAGTTTATTGAAGTAATGTGTATAGACAGCAAAGGAAAGTGGAAAAGTAAACTTTATGATCAATAGGGTATCTATCATCTGTCCTCCCACAACCACCACTGCTGCAGATATGCTGAACATAAACTGGACAGACAGTGCAGGCCAGATGCATATCTGGTCATTTGGTATTAGTCACCCTGAAGAGACAGCCTAAATTATTCCATGCACGTCACAGACATAAAGAGACTAAACAGAGAGAAGTAAATAACCTCAGTCTTGTTTCGCACGCCCCAAGCTACCATCAATATCAAATTCTTACATCAAACTCCCCTCCAATGGGAGTACAGAAAACCTTGGATTTATGGATCTCATGCTCAAATCACTACCCACCATCACTTTGGGAAATTAAACCCACTTGATTTTCACAGCTTTTAAATACCAGCTTACTTAGAACGGAGACATCTGAAGCAAAGGAACAGGAATGATGTGGGTTACAACACCAGCTCTGACTGCTGGGTCTGACCCAGCACAGGAACCAAATCCTCTTTCATCAGGGCAAGCAGAGGGAGCTGACCGGAAAGTTCAATGATACCAATCACAGCCAGGGAGATGTTTACATTCCTCGGTCCTCTGTCTGCAACAACTCTTCATGCACAAAGCCTTCCTCCGCCAGTCTCATCTCACTGCTTACTCTGCTGATAAGAGAGGGCAAGAGAAATGTACTGGTGGCCAATATCCAGCCAGCGATAAGATATCCAGGCTGAATCTTATCTTTTCTTCAACAGGAGGAAGGCTGAGCACTAATCCTGAACAGCCTATTGATAGGGAGGAAAGAAAAGAGATACAGAGATGGTGAGGAAAACTACTAGTAAGTTTCGAGTCTATTCAAGGATCCTTCCTAGGGATTCAGTACAAATTCACTTTTATTTCACAAGCTGCTGAGACAATTACATTCTGTCTGCAAAACACAACAGAACATGAAAAATTAAAGTGCCCTCTCAAGGCATGGCCTAAGCAGCCACCCATAAATTCAGCCTTTAAATATTGATGGGAGATGAAACCAAACTGCTATGTACAGACCTGGATATAGTTCCTTGCTGCTGCTTCTCTGCCCAACTTTTAGCTACTTGTTAGACAAAGAGGGCTGTGTTTGCTGGGAGAACATTTCCCTTGGCAACAGGATACCTCTGACAGCATCACCCAGCATAAATCATACACTTGTGTAAACCAGCAAGGACGAATGGCAGAACCGGACAGTAAACCTTCTACAAAGTAAAAGCCAAAATCAAAGAAGAATGTTTCATTCAATTAAATGCTAGGAAGGGAGAGAAAAGAGATAAAGAATGAGAGAGTTTGAACTGAAGTTGTAGTTGGGATTTTGCAGCCTGGCTGCAGAACCAAACTGGTAAAGAAGCACGTGCTTAGCCAACACCTAGGAAGCTGCAGGTCCAGAACAGAAATGAATTCACAGTCCCAAATCAATCAAATTTAGAAGGAATAACCTACAATAACAGAAGTGACAAACTTCCATTGAGCACTGAAATGGAATGAAATTCCATTTAACAAAAAGTACTTGGGGGTTTTGTTTGTTTTTCTAACAGTTGGAAGGAGCTAGCTTTAAATTTCCTCCCACCATACCCTATGTCAATGAAAACCTACCTAGCACAATTAAGTTTCCCAATCACAGAATCTGATTTACTTTCAAAGATCAAAGGTTTTTAATTGCTCTTTGAAGCTTGTTTCTGCAAGAGGTCATAAAAGGCTGCTGTCAACCACAGTTTCTCACTTAAAAACGTGTCTTGAATTATCTGTACAATGGGGCCTTCAGAGATGATGACTAGCTGTGCAAACTTTGGGATCTTCAGCCTTACCAGCTGGGCAGAGTCTTTTAGGTCTTACACCTGATGTAAGAAAAACCCCAGAATTGTTCTGTCAGGAGAAAACAACTGAATTCACTACTCACGTATTTCCCCACGTGCAAGAGGATTTGATGATCTTACAGGTCTTTTCCAACCTTCCTGATTCTATGATTTTCAACTCCAACAGATATCACTCACTCTAATATTGAAGTTGCTTGTCCTTAACCACTATGCCACAATCCCCTCTTTAAGCAGGGAAGGAAAAGTTCTCAAGAGCAGTACTTGCCTTGGCAACTGTCTATCAACCTCTTCCCCAGCAAGGGAAGCTGCACATCGGAACCAGACAGGTCACGCTATGTGTGTCCCAGCAAGCATGTAGGTGGTGCAGGCTTGTATCCCATGCTGACATCTTACCAGTGAGTGACCACTTGCTAGGTGTGCTGGGGGCAGAATGAGCAGGGCTCTGAAAGCAAGCTCACTGTGTAAGAATGGCGGAGCCAGCAAAACAAGATGATAACAAGACAATCTCCTGACAGTATCAGGAGAGTAATTTGGGGTTTGACTGCATGTTGGCACAGCACATCAGGAGGGGAAAGCAAGCTGTAGTACTGGTAACAAGGCGAGAACTGTGTCACTACATGAAAAGGCCACACCTCAGAGAGAGCCTGCAAGACTCAGCTGGGAAGTGAGGCTCTGCAGAGGGGCCAAGTCCAAGGATGGCTAGAGGAATTAAACAAAACATCAACAATGTTCTTAACAATAAAGAAAAAACCTCACAGCCTCTCACTCAACAACACTGAGATAATTTCCAAGTGTGAGGAGATTGATGACAGATAAGCACGATTTTAATCTAGACAGAAACAGGCAGATCTGCAGAGTTCCCTACCCTGGGAAGGCAACTTGGCTCCTGCTTAGAAGTCTTGCCCTAAGAACAGAAAACAAGACCAGAAACCTCTCTCCTGAGGCTCCTAAAAAAAACTGGAAGAGGAACAAGAATATTTTTTTCCAAACAACACACTGAAGCAATAGTTAAAATTAGGAGAAGAATTAGCACAAGACAATCAAAGTCAAGGACAAGCAACAGTTTGAGGAGGGACTCTACTAGGTGCTAGTGACAGCACATGGCCAGTGAAGATGAGAGAGACAAAAGCATCACCTGGAAACAGATGGTAACCTCTTCAAATAGGAATGCAAATCAAACAAGAGGAGCTAGACTGAAAAGAAGGTAAACATAAAGACCACGTGAGCTGGGTGATCAAACATGGTGCAGAGTGAACTTAGAGCAACCCTGAATCTTCAAGGGGAAAGGCAAACTCCTTCCTTTCCAGCTGCAAGGACAATGCAGAAACGGACACAGACAACCAACAGAAGCCAAACAAGAGCCTTGATTTCAGAGGGTCCTCAGGCTAGATTATAATCAGCCAATTTTCACCCATCCTCTACTGAAAACACGACAAGCCATGGCGCAGCCACAGCGACACCCTTAGACCAACCAGGACCTCACACCACTCTCACAGTATTTTGGAGATGACTGCCAATGCGCTCGTCCAATTCAGCAGACACAAGCCTCTTCAAACAGCATGTTCTAGGGCTGTTTGAGGAGACTTGGCGACTGCTTCAGATCCAAGAGGTCTCTTTTTTTAAAAGACAGTGTGCCTTTGCCCTTTTCCTGCAGCTCTGGTCATATGTCCTCCACTAGACAAGCCTCAAAGAGAGTTATGTGTGAGCAGAACACTGGGCTTAGGAATGACAGATGAATTCAAGGGGTTATTTATTTGGAGTTGGGAATTTCCCATAATCACTACCAGAGACCTAGAAAATAATCACTTCAAGTAAAAAATAACAGCTTTTATAACCACCTACCTAAAGCATGATTTTCTCCCATTCAAACTGCACTCTTTGATGTGCTCTCTATAGCAATCACAAAAATGCATACAGAAGATAAAGTGACTCAGTATTTGCTGCATGGATTAGATTTCTGCTGCCTTCTGTAAGCAAATCAATAACAGGAAAATAAATGGCATTTGCATTTTGTGAATGGGAAACACGTTGTTGGGAAGACACATGGTAGGGGTTATACTGATCACTGGAGTTGAGTTTCACCTCACCTACTTCATTTATTCACTGTACCAGAAGCCCTAGCTGAGAGCATTGTTGTTTTTCCACTCTAGAGGAACCCGCACACAGAGAAGATGCTAATTCTGGGGTGTGCAGGGTGGCTATGCTAACCTTCTGCAAGGCACTGGTGACCACTTCTTTACAGCAAACACTGCTAAAGCAAGACACTATCCATGCACAGCAGATACTACAAGCTGCTTGTAGTAAAACAAGGGGTTTGTTGGCAATACAGGCGACCTCGGATCTTAGTTCTTGCAACAGTTGCAGCATTTCACAGCACAGTGAAGAATAGTGGAAGACAGACAAAGGAGGAGTTAGCAAAAAGCAGAGAAACTCTGGAGGCTTGCATGAGTAAAATGAACGTTTCCCTAGGAGCACTGGAGGTAACTGTGGCCAGCATCTCTGGAAAGGGCCACACAAGAAACAGTCCAGGATTTAGTCTGTGTGGCATTACCAGCCTTCTTCCTTTTCTTATTTTTTGCTGCTGCTTTGATTTCTGCCAATTCTGTTTCCATTATTTCCTAAAAGCCTCCAGTTTCCAATCAAGAAAAGTAGCACCAGCTTGACAGAAGACTTTCCTGGCTTTGAAGGAAAAGAAACAAAAGAACTATGCCACCCTACTCCAAGTGCCATTACACAAAAAGCCTCAAAGAGAAGCTTCCTAGTACACTCTTGTTAAGTTTGCAGCTTCCAAACCTGCATGTGCTTTATTTTACTCAGAAGGGTCCAATCCTGGGACAAGCTAACAAAACAAAACAAATAAAAAAAATTTTTGGTTAACTACAAAACCATTCTTGCCTTTTAAGGCTTCATTCAGCAGTTCTTGCATCAGGTACTCTTCCACCAAGCCAAATCAAAACCCAGGAGATCTCTAAAACCTTGCTATAACCCCATACATCATTTTGCTGGTTAAACAAACTCTGAAAGCTCCTCCTGGCATCCATCATATTTATGTATTTGCTGAAGAATCTGGGGCAAAGACGTGTCCAGACAGAGAGCACCGAACTGGGAAACGCTGGGAGGGCCTCAGAGCAAAAGGAGGAGCTGGGGAATCCCCTCCAGAGTTACACAGATGGGGACCAGAAGTTATCAGACCAGGATGTCAGGAATTCCACAAAAGTCCCTGAGATCTCAGTAACCTGGAGAACTCAAGATGCCCAGGTAAATGACACAGCTTCTACACAGTCAAGGTTTTACTCCCAAAGCGCTCATCTGCTTGTTTCCAGGGTGGGATACATTTGCTTTCACACCAAGCCCAAACTGACATTTAGGATACTCTGAGTTCCTAGATTTGCTAATCTTTTTTTCCAAGGTTCTAGGGAAGCAAGAATTCTCACTTGCACTAGCACCTGAGACTGGCCATAACAGAGATTCTCAGGACCCTCGATGAATAATTGAACACACTACTGAAACAACAGTTTCAGTAAGCTGCTATTAAGGGTTAATTTTCATTTCCAGTCTCATTGGACAAGTTGGCCATTCCCAGAAATACCAAGCCAGCAGATATAATTGCAAAGCAGGTATATTTGGCTCCAGTCCCTCTGCCAATTTAGCAGCAACTAATGCCTGAAAATTGCAGGGTGTAAATTTAGCCTGGTGGATCTCACACATGGTGCTTTTTTACTGGTAGGGGCTGTATTTGATTAATCAGAATTAAAAGATAGATAGCAGACTTTATGGAAGCTTGCCTATTTTCCCCCCCTTTACTTCTGGAAAGAAATAAGAAAAAAAAAAAAATCAGACTGTATTGACTGGTTAATGAGAAAGGCAGCACAGCTCAAAACAGCTCATTCCTGAGTTGCAACAGTCATTTCTTTCAGGTCGATGAGCAGAGAATTGCTAGTGTCAACCAATGCCAAGACTTCTGCCAAGCAGCTATCACATCTGGGCAAGATAAGGCAAGCAGGAAGACACATCTTTGGAATACAAAGACAACCTGAACCTGTTCTCTCTGTAACAACCATGTTCCAATTTCTTTTACAGCCCAAAAAAATCAGCAGCTGGCTAGGTCTTACTGTGGCTCTCCTCTCCCACTCACATTTGCACCTTCCATTCTGCCCTTCCCATACACTACAAAACATTCAGAAGATACTGAAAACTGCATCTAAGAGATTTTTAAGGACACTTTGGTCAGTAATATACAGTGCTAGACTGACAGCCACTGCCATCAAATTAGACCAGTGGCACTGGCCAAGGTCTTTCCTGCTTTGCCTTACACAAGCGTGCTAAAGAAGCAACTAGCAAAGAAGTCTCCAACCTTTCCATTTCCAAGAGCCATCGTGTCTGTGCATCACTGTGCAACTCTAACTCTTACCTGACAGAACAATGCCTCAAGCCACTTGCAGCCCATAGTGAGCACTAACGAAGCACCTGAGCAGACTTACTCCAGACTTGAAGAGCTTCAGTCTCTCAAGAATATTTGACCAAACAGATAAATCTTGTGCTTACATCATACACACCATGAATGCAGGACTTGTTTTAATCTTGCTTTTCTTATGAAGAAAAATGTCACTATCCTTCAAGATGGTTCCAATAAAAGGGCCCTTTCCTCTTTAGAAACACTAATGCTTTGTGACATCCTGTCACAGCAATTTAACAGGACAGCTGTAGTGTCCTGGGAGCAGGAGACATTACACATTAGCAGAAGATAATAAGCCACGCTGCCTAGGACACAGGATGAGCATCACCAGGAGAGACAGGTGATGTGACTGGAAAACCTGTGACCTGCTATATTAGACAATACCTCGGGCTGTCCTGTTTTCAGAGACCCACGCAAGCACCCCCAGATAGATTCACTCCATGCCAGTGTGTAAGAAGATGCTCGTCACTCATCATCACAAACTCCTGGCACTCAAAAACCAGAAAAACAAGAGTTTTGTGAAAAACATGGATCACTTAGCCATGTTCTCTGATCCACTCTGGAAGAAAGCCTGTCTGCACCTCACAGTGCCTCACATGGAACAAGACTCCTGTGATCCTAGTGACCAGCACAGAGGAAAAAGGACAGTCAACAGCCAGAATTGGCTTCCTTCAGCAATATTTCATTAATAATTGAACTGGTAATGCTCATGTAACTGGAGTGCTTGCAGGAGAAACTAACTGTAGAGCTGTCCATTATACTCATCAAGTACTTCACTTGTCTTTGCTTTCTACTTAAGCAACAGGGCTTTTATTTTAAATAAGGGTTAGTCCCTTTTAAAAAGGAAAAATATGTAGGTCAGTTAATAAGCACAATTCTTCTAACTTAAAATTTTTAATCACTCAAAGAAGGCTAAATGTGGTTACTATAGGTTTTTCCTATTTTCCTAACCTGCTCTGCAATTAGTTTTCACATATTCAAACACAATATAGTCTGTAACAGGAAGGAAAGGTCTGTACCCACATTGCTTTGCTGACAGTTATGTATATGGATATTTCTGACTCAGGAAGCTAACACAAAAATTGTATTGCTTTTGACCACATAACACTGACTCATATTCTGTAAACCAGCTGAAAGAATAAAGGGAAAACAAAGATATGCAGTGCTAAAACTTGACCCGTGCTCCTGCACCAAACAACTTCATTCTTGGTAAACACAAGCCAGGCTCTATTGTCCTACACCATGTTTCTGTGTCTCATGTCACCAACACTAGTTCATGAACTCAAACACCCTACTGTGTCTATGTTACAATACCCCCAAGATAGACATCCTTAGGCTGATGATGAAAGTTCTTGCTTCCTTTACATTTACACAGTCACTGAGATTACTCGTGTATCAGCGTTTAATTCATGTTTATATTCATAGCAGTTTAAAAGAGGTAATGCACCAAAACATACCCATCTAAGTTCATTTAAAGAGAAGAATCCAAGCACAGCCTCAAATACATATAAAAACAGTAACAGAATAGTTCTTCATATTAGGTTAAGACAGAAATGAATCCATCTGGAAACTCTGTATGTTTATACACAAAAAACCCACCCCAAAACACACACAACTGCAAACAAACAAAGCAAACAAAAAAAACCCCCTCAACACATTCTCTTCTAATGCCTCCTTGGCAAACAGACAACGTCCCAGACTATAAGGAAGTGATCAGAAGACACTATGATTCAAGTCCTCTCGGACCTTCATCCAACAAAGTGGATGAAAGATGCTTACAGTAGCCCCAAGGGATAAGCTATACAGAAAAAAAACCCAAAACAACAGTCCTTCCTCACTTCACATTTCAAGGCATCCTAGGCTGTGATCCTGAACTGCTTGCTCATCTGTATTTTAGTTCCCATCTCACACAGAAGAGATTATCCTATGCTAATAAAAACAAGCACCACATATTTTCCAGGACATCTATTTTAAAGTTCCCCTCTCTAGTCTCCAAACTGCTGCCAGAAAAAAATTCTGCCACACTCCACCCTGAGAGACTGGAGACTCTAGGAACTCTGTCAGGGAACGCTGGAAGGAGAACATGCATAATTCTACCTTTGATGGCACAATTTTAGGTACATTCCCCAGAAAGAAATCAAAATAGTACAACTGACATCCACTCCAAAACTATATGCTCCCATTATGATAGAAAACCATCAGAAAGAGCTCACACATGATTTGAAGCAGGGGTATAAAAGGCACAACTGAACCAACATTCTCAGCCAAGCTTACAGACAACAGCATCAGGCAAACATTGCAGACCTTAAAGCACTTAAGTACCAGCAGGAAGACAGCAGTCCTGGAGAAGCCTCCTGATCTGAAGAGGAGGCTGAGAGGGGACCTTCTCGATGTAGATAACTATTTGAAGTGAGAGTCCCAAGAGGATGGAGCCAGGCTGCTCCTGATGCTGCAAAGCACATGAGGCAAGAGACACAAACTGGAACCCAGGAAGTTCCACCTAAAGATGAGGAGGAGCTTGTTTCCTGTGAGGGTTACTGAGCACTGGAACAGGTTGTCCAGAGAGGTTGTAGAGCCTCCTTCTCTGAAGATACTAAAAAACCATCTAGACACAATCCTGAGGAAAGTGCTCTAGGGACCCCGATAGATCAGAGAGGTTGGACTAGATGACCTCTGGCAGCGCCTTCCAACCTTAACCATGCTGCTGTCCTGCTGCTGAAATGTAGAGAAAGCAGAAGTGACACACAGTGACATGTGTGCAGGGCTGAGACCTCCAACTCCAACCTGTCTGCAGTTCAGCCTTTCTTGGACACACTGATGGTGCCAATAGAAACCCACCAGCTCATTCCATGTTGTTTGTAAGCTCCTCCAGTTCTACTGTGGCCCTAGAACAAAGCATCCACGGAAGAAGAGTGCAAAGGCATGTGCACAACTCCCCCATGAAACACTGGCAAAAGCAGCAAAGTGGAAATGACAGGGGAAATGCACCATTTCCTAGTGCCCTACTTACCAAATCAATCAGAAATCAGCTCCAGCAATTAAGTGATAATGAATTATTGATGACACTCACTTTGGGGAACTGAGCATTTATGAAACTGAGGTGGGTAAGTGGTATCTCCATTCTAAGTGAGGCACAAAGCAAGGCAGACAGCAAACAATCTGCCTGATGTGGTGCACTGCCAAGGATCACTTACCTCTAGGATGTTATCTTAGCTCTGTACCTGATCATACATCACCTTGATTTGTGTCTCGCTCTACCCATGTGTAAAATATTCTCCCTTCAAGGAGGCACAGTGAGTGCTCCCTGTACAAAATTCACTCATTTTGGTGAATTACTACCTTTTTGGGGCGGGGGGAGAACAAAAAAGGGCTATGTCTGAAGTAACGGGTAGCAAAATGGGAGCCAGGGAAAAAAAAGCCCACTTTAAAATACGATCTACAGCATATGTTCAGTGGCAGAATTTGCCCCTGAGAAAGCAAAGAAGGTCTTCAAGCCCTACTATTTCAAGACATTTTCAGTCTGTGCAGAGCATGTCTTCAAGTCCGCCAACTTTTCTGCCAATGCAAATAAATTCAACTAGAAGCTCAGTAGAAAGCCAAGGAATTCCATCTTGGATTTAAAACCCTCTTGTCAGCCACTCCAGACTGTCAGTAATACCACACAGGCACATTTCCTATCACTAATTCATAAAAGTCATCTAGGAAAGAGAATTCAAGTCTATTCCCACCATACTTCACACCTGAGCTTTCCACCCGTGCCATTCTCTAGTTGTACTATTAAAACTCAAGACAGATAGAGGAGGACAGTAGCATTCACTGCACATTGTGTTATCTACCCTGTCCCCGCCTAACTCTCCACTAAGCTTACCAAACAGAGTCCTACACACTGTCTGCATGCACTTAAAAGTCAGTCTCTCACACTCCAAGAGCCTTCACCCTCCACAGCAGCTGCCAGAGTTGGGGCAGACACAGGTTCAGCTTTACAAACTGGTAGCCAGAGGTCATCCAACCAGTGCTAGCCACCATGATGCTGCATTGAATGCTAGTTCCCAGTCCTCACAAGAATGCTGGGGGTCTAGGCTTCAGGAGCAGGAAGATAAACATCAGTAAATGGGAGACAGCCCAAGCCTTGCAGACAGAATCCCCATCAGGAAAAGGGTAGCTCCCTGGGTGGAACTTGAGAAGACTGGAGACAGGATTCAGCCCTGCCACGGATGTCTGGCGTGATCATATTACTCTGCTTCCCTTGGCTTCGGTTTGTCTTATCTGTTAATGATTACTAATGCTCTCCTATCCCATGGGAACGCTGCAAGCATCCATCACTTCTGTTTCCATGCTTTTTCTGCTCAGACACTGAGATGGGTACCTGAAGATATACACTGATCAGTAGCTTTCCAAATACATAAATCATAAAAAATGCAAACTGTTAGTACTAAAGGCCACAGGTATACCTTGAATACCTGCTTCCTCAGCAGTGAACAGGGAAAGTCATAACCCAAAGTTTTTGAGCAGGTATACAGCTAACACCCAGTCCAGGGATTCTGACTGAAATACAGGTATATGTATAGACACTATAATCCATACCCTCTAACAGACAATACTCCAACTTTCCAAACTCCTACCTGCTCAACTACCAACCAGACTCAGTCCACACAGTGACTATATAGATAAGTGATTCCCTGGACCTAGAAAATTCAACTCCTTTCACATACAGAAGTTAACTGCCCTCTTCTTTACACTCAGCAGGGCTCACAAAGAACTGCTGGTACAGCATTAACTTTTGGGTTCCTCTCACACTTACCTACCCCTTTAAGGCTGGAGAGTGAATTGTGGGAGAAGTAGGGAAAAAACTTGTTTACAAGCACATGACGAACCTGTACATTTCAAGGTAACCTAAACTGCTCTGCCCTGGAAACAAAACACGCAATGACTCCGTACAGCTGCTTGTGACACCAAAGGTTTAATTCAACAGTTGAGCTCACTCAAACCGTTCTCTAACCAAAACATATACTACAGCATCTCAATAGCACATTTCTTTCCAAAACAACAGGCCACAGTCCTTCCAAACTGAAGTAAACAACACTGGAATATTTACTGAATCTATGTCAAGTTCATCTCCTCGAAGGAATGCACAAAGCATCTCGGAAAGCTTGTGTTTGCAAACATTCCTCTAATCCCACCTTCAAGGGCCAGACCAGCAAAGGTGCAAAAAGTGCCTGTTTTTCCAGAGTTTCCCCATGAGACCACTTCCAAGGAGCAGTGATAGTAGGCCATCAGCTCTGGATCTAACCTCAGTTAGGACAAGAGTATCCTCCCAGCGATCAGAACTGCTTTTTGTATTTTCAGATTACATTTGACCCAGCTAATTGGCCATTAAGCTCCAATAAGGTGTACATTTATCTACAGATAACGCAAGGAAATTGGAAAGTAAGCAGCTTGAGGCTACCCTGAGGACTGTTAACCAAATAGCAAGGCAAAGCTCCATTAAAACAATTCATCAGGAAACCTATACAGTCCACTGGCAGATTTTCAAGGATCCCATTAGAAGTTTTAAGGATACCCAATCTAATTAGGCACTGAAGTCTAACTCATGTAGAAGTCATTAATAAGTTGAAAGTCTTTAACTTTGAAAGCTTGAAAGTTATCAAGGCTTCTGCAGGAAGAGACACTGGACACTTCTGCTGTAACTAATATGCATAGTTTTGCATAAGAATTGCAAAAGCTTTCTATGCTGCATTGAGAGTGATGAAGAGGGACAGCTATATATTGCACTACAGCATAGTGCAAACCAATGTCATCTCTCACCCATGACTTTTGGGTGACCCCTCCTGACATCAAGTGTTGGTCTCTTAGTTACCTGCTACCTTAAGAGCCTACATCTAGGGACTCTGAATCAGGAGTTCTCCAGGAAATGCCCACTACTAGCTCAGTTGTTGAAAAGGACAGACAGTTCAAAATCACTTCAAGTTGCAGTGTACATAGGATATTATTCTGTAAAATATTTTACTTCTACGTTTTATGAAAACTGGGAGGAAGGAAGAATGGCTACTATGCTCTTAACCTTAATGGAGAGAGAATTCCAGTATAAAGTAAGGTCACTGAAACTATTCTGGACTCTGTTTTGGAAGAGAAAGGTTGCAATGAAGAAAACACTTTCAAAAACCTGATGTTGTCACCAACCCTCACAGGAAAGAGAAAAGCTGATGACACTGAACCCCTAACTTGCAATATAGAAGCTAACACTGCTCATGGAAGATTTTTAGGATACACCTGGTACTGCCAGTTACTGTGTTGTTTGTAAACACTCATAGGAACTCCACTATCAACATCCTTTTTGTCTTCCAGGTACTCTGTTAATGTTCTAGTCAGATCATTCTGGTCAGAAGCACACTCCTGATTCGTTCACTGCACGTGGTGGAGGCTTCTGCAGAATGTCTAACAGGTGGAGGTAGATCTCACCTTTTAAGAAAGGGCTAGGAAACAACATTTCTTAGAGAATGTAAATCAGAATTCCAACAGGACTTGATTTAATAAAGGGCAAGTTTAACATGGAAAACCTCAGTTACACAGTAAAGTGAATGATCTGCTCATTTAAAACCCAACAATGGTTGTGGGGTTTTTTTTTTACAGTTCTACCTGTAGCTCCATACAGGCTTTTATTTTGTTCCCCATCAGGTATTTGAAATCCAGTCAGAACTTTATTAAGAGATGTGACTAACATCAGCCACCTGCATTTTTTTGTCCCTCTCCATCTTTTTTCTACCTTTCAAAAGCTTATCTTAAGAGGAAAGAAAAAAAAAAAGGCTATTTTTGAGTTTGAAGCGACAGCAATCACTACAAACACGTTGTTGTTGCTTGTTAGCCAAATCTGAATTATGCCTAATTAGTTTAATGACTTAAGTCTTTTTAAACTGATTGAGCAGTAAGTACAGTTCTTCCAGACTCCAGGATTTCACAAGGCTGTTTGCATTCTGCCAGCCTGAGCAGATCTTTATCTCAGCATCTGTATTCTGTCTTTCCAGTTACCCAAACAAGCAAAACTGCAGACTGTTTTACATGATGCCAAGTCCTTGATAAGACATGTTTCTTGTTCAGACCACGGAAGATTTAGTCTTCCATTGCCAGGATCACCCATCCAAGATCAGCACCAGAGCCCCAATCTCTTCTGGTAGACAGCAATTCTCCTCAAGACAAAACACAGGCACCTCAGGTTCCAGCTAGACCATAAATTCACTTCAGCAGCATGCAGCTCCACTCAGCTCTTAAAGATTGCATAGTCCTGGCCCTAGCCACAAGAGTGACTTGTGCCATTGACAGGAGACTGGTTAGCAAGTTAGAGGAGTTATTTTGCCTTTGAAGTTAATTGACTGCACTGAGTTTCTTCTGGAGGTCCTAAGTGCTGACACTATCAATTTATCTGTTCATGAAGAACTGCTGTGCTTTGGCAAGTGAAGCAAAGTGGAGCTACCCTGCATATTTAACAGGAGGAACTGCTCTAGCATAGTTTATATCAGTCTAACAGTGCCCACAGTCACCAATTATTTAGCCATTTACAGAAGCACACCTTGCCTTGTGTCAAGTAAATATTAACTGTACTTCAGAAATGATCCCTGAAGAAATTCAGACATTTGCTGAAGATGCACAAGTAATTTCTTAAACTCTATCAAGAACCTAGGGAGACCAAGTCCCAAGCAGTCTGCTCTAACTAAACACCACCTCCTGACCTCACCAGAAGTTCCACATAGCCCAAACCTAGACCTTAACACACAGCACAGCTAAGCAATGGACAGGTAGAAGAGCAGCAAGTCCAACAGTGTAAGAACATCCTGTGCAGAAACACTTGGTAGCTCTTAACTGATTTTTGCCTCAGGAGAACAGGAGCAGAATGACAGTGCCAAGACTATTTGCAGCCTCCAAACTCAGAAACACAAGATGAAGAATTACCTTCTGTAGCCATGTGTGGGCAATGACCACATTCCCTGTGAAACAGCCACTAGCTAGCAGGTTCAATATAGTACTGCCCAGCAGGTTACCTCTGAAGAGCATCCTGGACAAGCAATAGTACTACAAGTTGCCCACTCTTGGCTTACAAAAGAGGGGTGGGGGCAGAACACAACTTGCCACAGACATGGATTTTCATTATTCCATCAATTTGTATGTCTACCAGATTTCACATTTTTCCAAAGCTAAAGCGCTCCTCTGTTGGAAGAATCTTAATGACTTCACTGCAATAACAAAAATAAGAGCAAGGAAAACTTGAGAAAATTCATCATATCAGGAAAAATCAACTAATCTTGCACCCAACTCCTACCAGCAAGACAGAACACTTCTTCAAGGCAAAAAGCTATTTTCAACTGTAGAAAGATGTGTCTCTTCTTATTTGTAGCCTATGGCTCTTGACTAAAATAAGGGTAGAACTAAAAGACGGGAGGAAAGAGCAGGTGTCCAATAAAACCTGATTAAACAGGTAAATGGGAAGTGAGTACAGTGAGGAAAGAAACAAGTCTTGCCCAAAGTCATACTGCTGATCAGTAATACAACCTGGAGTAGATCCTGCAGCACTAAGACCCTGAACAGCTTTGCCCAGCAGAGGACAAGTCTTCAGCTGACACAGGTATGGCTGGTAACTGTGTTTTGTCTAGAGCTATAAGCATCATCTAACTCCTTAACAACTGAACTGACAAACTCGTGCAAAATGTATAAAGCAAGAGAAAAAGACTCCAAGGAATGAAGGAATCTGAGCACAAAGTGATACTGAGCAGTAAGAACTCACATGTTAATGTTTAATGGGGCCACAACCTACTTGCTGCAGTAACATTACTGAATCTTACTAAAAAAAAAAACAAAAAGGGATAAACCCTCACAGAAAAACATCACTTAAGATTGAACTTCTCATCCAACAAGCCCAGTAGTTTCAAAACATAGGCTACTTCATCTAATGTAATGTGTTTCCATCTAAAATCCTCAATAAAAGAACCTCAAACCAGGAGTCTCACACAGGAGCTGCCTGTAATAATAATCTAAGAAGGTGAAAGGTAACTTCCCAACACCACACACTCATAGCAAGGTGTGGCACTGGGGGGTTTTCTTTTCAATTAAAAGGAAAAACAACAAACCAAACCAAAAACCTAAACAACAAATCAGAATCCCTACTAAAGAAAAAAAAAGGCCAATACAACATATAGCACTAAAAACTTGGAAGTTTTGGCTCTATTTAAACAAACTTCATAACACAATAACACACTTCAATCATATTCAACTTAAACACTTCCCAATTCTTAATAAATTAAACTGCCTGAGATACAAAATCCACTTTAAAACTCAAACCACCTGCCTAAGAGGACATAGTATCAGGACCTCCCCAGATCTGTTATGAGTCCCTCTGCTCCTAATCCTCAATGATCCCCCCAGAGTGGGTTAAAAGCTCATTCTTACAGTACAACAATCATTTTAGTTGAGCTTCACAGCCACATCACCTTCCATTGATAATCCCAGCCCCCTGCTTTCTATGGCACATCACACACCGTGGCACAGCAACTTCCACAATTACTTACACACAAAAAGCAGCTTTGCTTGATAGATTGTAATTGTGCCCAAGTTCACAGTGTCCAGGTCAGGGCAAGGAGACAGCTTAAGGATCCCAGAGGGGAAAGTCCTCTCCAGCCACCCTCCCACATATTGCTTCCAGTTTGATTTGGTCCACGTGGGCCCTTCTGATAACCCACCCATGTGATTCCCCAGCTCTTCAAGACCTTTCTCACATTAACAGGAACTACCTATTATTTCTCTCAAACTTTTGAAGAAGACATTTCTGTAAGCTGCAGCTGAATCAGGTATCTGACTCCACAAGCTCCTTTGCAATCAGGATGTGGCTATCTCTGCAAGCAGCCAAGGACAAGGATGAGCAGAGAGACCAATGGCTCCATTTAGAAACCTCCTCACTGCCTCAACAATTCCCATTTGCAAATTAAAACACACACACCAAAACCAATTACCATTATTAGCACTGCTTTCTTCCTGAAGAGGACTCTTCTGGCCTGCTAGCCAACACTGCACTCAACATAAGGTTGCCTTAAACTGTTTTTTTAATCTTAAGAGTCTTACTAGGACAAGAGGCTGTATAAAAAAAAACCTCACTCAAACACACAATCAAGTTTCTACATGTCAAACCAGCAAATACTTGGATACAAACTCAGTCTATGGCCAGTGCAAACCTCCACTGATCATCTGAGTTTCATCATCAGAGATGCTAATTCAGTGCTTGCCAAGTTTTATTCCTTTGTTTTCCTTAAGGTATTTGGTTAAATTTTCATCTTTGTTGTTTTGAGTTTTGTTTTGTTTTCAAACACATATGAGCCCCCCCCCCTCAAAAATCCTCCAGCAGTCAGTACATTTATAATAAACTGATTATATTGATGTCTGACTATACAACCACCTCCAGCCATGATCTACTTACATTTCAGACCAAGAGCAGTCTGTCATTCAATGTTTCACTTTACAGATACCTCAGAATGCATCGTTAAAACACGTTTCACTGGAAAGATTCCATTCTGCATCTTAGCATATCCTGTTAAGGAGATCTAGCCAGAGCAGAAGAGTTTTGTTTTAATACTTGAAAAGACAAAAGCACCCAAACCCAAGAACAACTACTGAGACATCTTTTTCCCTCCTCATCTCCAAAACATGTCTGCTGATAATGAACCTGTTTTCCAGTTCAAGCCCTGAAAATGCCAGTTTAAATACTTATCAGAGTGCTTTCTGTCCAAGGCAGGATACACCTACCACAGCTTCGGTCTGCAGCAGATAGGACAACTGAAGAGGGACAGCCTACAAGGCTTCCTACCCATTCATAACACTCACCATTAGCTTCCACAACACAGAAGGTATCAAAATAGAGAGCACTGCTATCATCACAGCAGATCTCATTCTACAGTCCTCAGGTCTGCTCCATGACTGCATTTCTGCTTACACACAGAGAGAACGACTGTGGGACAGGATATATCATCAAAGGTATTCTACCAAGACTTACCACTTCAGAAAAAATGAGATACAACAAAACCAAACAACAAACTCAAAACTAAGTCTGTCCTCAGGTCATAATTTTGTGTTAGACCTTCCTACACTACAGCCCTGAAATGGAGAGATGCTTCAGAATCAGCTCATTTCATCATTGCTGCCTAACAAACCATCACCTCTCTGTAACAAACCACCAGATTTACAGCAAAGGAGCCACTGCATCCCTCACCTGGGAGATCATCAGCACAAAAATGGAACCAGGATGCAGGTTACAGCAAAGGGACCCATTTCAGCCCTCACCTGGTAGATAAATCAGCACACAAATAGAACCATGATGCAGGTTACTGTTGTCACAGTAAACATATTCCAGTATCAGCAGGAAATTTTCTTCCTCCACAGAAGCATGGAGTTTGCTACCCTCCCAGTGTATCAGGCACTGCAGACTGACTGTAAGCCTGGAACATTTCATTTCACATTAGTACAAATGGTGCATTTTTACTACCTATTTCATAGTTAACAACCTTCACTTCCTATCACAACATGTGACTGCAACATTGCAATCACACTTTCACTCCCACAGTCCTCAGCAACTGCAGGCTGCTGCTGTGACACTTATCCCCAGTGGGATGGGACAGCTGGAAGCTCCCAGGCCCTGTAACTCCCCACCCCAGGAGCAACAGGAACCTCTGGAATTTTTGCCACGTCCCTTTCCCTGACACTATTCAGAATCTCTGAAGTTTACATGAAACCTACAAAATCATCACCTGCTTACTTCAGTCAAAAAAGTACTTCCAAGAGCAAAGTCTGACAACAGTCTCAAAGATCACATCTGATAACCAGAAACTGATCCAAGAGAACCTGTCTGTGGGCACTGGCACCTTTGAGAAATCCCAAACATTCCTCCCAGCGCGGAAGTGGAGCTTTGCACTAAGGTCAGTACTTCCCACAACCACTGGCAGATCTATGCCTTCAGCAAATAACCAAGGCTTGTTGTCTATCGCTTCCTTCTCCTAGTACTTTGCCAAGTTTGACTTTGCCAAAGCTCCTCCTACAAGAATCTTTGTCCACCTCTAACACACGAATATGCTACACAAGGCCACAGCTCTCATCTGTGATTCAGCAGCTTCCAGCCCTCAAAACCACGAGGATGTCCTGGTTTTTGTCCAAGCTTTTGAGATGTAGTTGCAGACTGCGATGAAAGCACCCAAGTGTGTTTATGCTGTCTGTGGAATTGGGTCCCCATTCCAACAGAACAAAAGACTGGAGGGAACAAGGGACAAAAGCCTCCCTTTAATACAGAGCAAGCTAAGTATGTTTTAAAGAGATCTAACATGTTTTAAGAGGTATGATCTCTACATTATATATTTGGCACATGCATCAGAGAGGCCCTTACTGTGACATCTTGAGGACCATCCTCAGGCATTCCAGCTGTGCACTGCATTCTGGGTTCTCCAGCCAGCTGAAGACTGACATTTTCAAGCTCTGCCTCACAGCTAAAACAGGAAGGTTTTTTATCATGTGAAAAAAAAAAAAATCTTCCTTTTCCACTTACTTTGTAATCATACTTTATAAAAGCAGTTCATTTAGTCAAATATTTGTGACCCCTGCCATCACTTCTCTCCTTAATGGATGATACTCATCTTGAAGAAAAATAAAACATGCTCAAAAGGTATTCAGTAGATATAGGGTTTCTTTGAAAAAGAAAAACAATGTCTTGAAGATACAGCAGAGGAAAGTCAGGATTACAGAGAGTTCATTCTTCTTCTAGGGACTGTTTACATTTTATTGGTTTATTCGGCTACAATGTACTTGCAATCCTCTGAAGCAATCCCTTCCTAAATTCACTGTTACTGTGTGTAGCTCATCTTGTATTACTTAAGTAAGACACACTGTGGAAGAAGATAAACACAGATGTCCATTTTCTAACTAAACAACCTACTTCTTCATTAACTTAACCTGATAACATTGTTCCAGTCCAAGCTGGTAACTGGAATCCTTGCGGGACCTAAGCTACCTTCAGGGACTCCTGGGCTGACACTGAGCCAAAGTAAAGAGCTGGGAACTGGGTCAGACCATGGCACACCGTGCAGGGCAGCGGGAGAGGATCAGAGCTGAGGAGCACAACTTGTGTTACGCCGGCAAGGGCAGGGAGACATGAAAGATTGGGAGTGCATGTGTGTGCTTGTGTCCCAGAGCTTGATGAGACTTGTGAACTGGAAGAGGAAAGCAAGGAAATTGGGGAGCTCCTGTGCAGGGAACAGAGGTTAAAGCTTCAAACCAACAGTCTCTGATCAACTATCAGTTCTGACTGCGGAATGAAATTAAACCAGACTGGTATAAGTTCACCCTATAGATCAGACCAAGATAAAGCCTTTCCCACGTAGCTGAGGTCCTCCAGGATCAAAAAGTACTATTTGATCCAACCATAACATTAAGATGCACATAAAAGATGATAAACTTTGCCTTGCAAATCTTTGCTGGCATGACCCAAGTCACCAGTTCCTTCTTCAGGCTAACAGAACAATTGTTTAGACAAAGACACTGCACAGTATTTATCTTCTTTTAACAGAAACTGATCCCCAAGGTCTCAAGGTTTCCCATATGTACCCAAAAAAGATTCAATAGGAAAAGCAGTATTTTCAGGAATTAACAGAACTAAAAATCAAAAGAGAGTGAAGGCCAGGCAGAGACAAACTAATTCTCCCTGTGGGAAGCTTTGCAGGGTGCCAAAATATACAGAGGAAGCAACATGTAAAAAACAAATCCCCAAAGAGCCCAAACTTTAGTCTTCCAAAGAAAAACAGATCACATTAAGCAAAAAAAGTTTCAGAAAGCTCTTTGAATCTGTCCCAAAGCAAGCCAGAGCCTCTGGTTAAACAACTGCAGGGGAACTGTTGTGCAAGAATAATGGCAGTTTGCAATCGAAAAGCTGAAGTGCTAACTTCCACATGAGAAACAGGTCTTCTTGGTCACTGCCCCCAGGCCAAGGTGAAGCAGGAACCTGGGATGTGAGTGGGTGGCTGGGAAAGTTTCACATGTAAAGATTAGTATCTTGTGGCATGGAAACCTCTGTGTTCGGTTAAGGGTGATGCTACAACAAACAAATGTATTCAACACAGGGAAACACAAACCTTGCTATGAGTAATTAGATGAAATTTTGGCAACACTACCATAGCAAAATGGAAATCAGTAAGAAAACAACACAATCTGGATAAACTTGAGCTGGTGATGGGTCTAGAGCACAAGTCTTATGAGGAGCAGCTGAGGGAACCGGGGTTGTTTAGCCTGGAGAAGAGAAGGCTCAGGGGAGACCTTCTCACTCTCTACAACTCCCCGAGAGGAGGCTGAAATGATGTGAGGGTTGGTTTCCTCTCTCAGGTAAGAGGTGACAGGACAAGAAGAAACGGCCTCAAGTTGCTCCAGGGGAGGTTCAGGTTGTTTATTAGGAACAACTCTTCCCTGAAAGAATTGTTAGGCATTGGCCCAGGCTGCCCAGGGCAGTGGTGGAGTCACCATCCTTGGAGAGGTTCAAATGGAGTAAATTTGGTGCTGAGGGACATGGTTTATTGGTGGACATGGCAGTGTTAGGTTAACAGCTGGACTAGATCACCTTCAAGGTCTTTTCCAACCTTAGTGTTTGTATGATGTGCCTGAAGCTTTCCAAAGAAGGAACTGTTGACACAGTTTCACAGACACACAAACCTACAAAAGACTCTCAAAGGCAAACTTCACAGTTATGTAACTTCACAGCAGTGCAAGCCTTACTACTCTTCACACCCTTCCTACACCAAAGGAACATCTATAGCAAAGGTGCATCTACACCAAACCTAAAACAAACTTTTACCGTGGAAGCTGTGAGACTTATCAGTCCTTCATGAGAACAAACACTCTTTAAAAAAAACAAAGTGAAGTAGATAACCTGAGTTTAACCCAACATGTATTATCATCCCAAGATGGGACAAGGAACAGACCCACGAGGTCAGAGCCAGACTGCATTGAAACCATTGACACCTGTAGCAAATCGCCACCAATCATCCTCAACTCACCTGCTCAACACGCACACTTCAACCGTGGAGGTGGAAAAAGTTTTTACACAGACTAAAACAAACAAAAAGGAGGGAATCTCTCTTCAGCACCTCAGGTGAAAGCAGGAAAGGACCTGAGCACTTCGCTTGGCCGCAGGGAGGCAGGCCAAAGACCACCACGGCCCAGCCCAGGAGGGTGGGTGTGCTGCCCCCGCCCACCCTCCACGGCCTACTCCGCCCTGGGAAGGCCTCGGAAGGGAGCAGGGGGCTCGGGGCGGGGGGAAGCGCAAACTGTCCCATCGGGGGCCTACCCCCGCCCCCAACCCCTCCGAGGCGCCTCGCTTCGCCTCATGCCGGCCCCACAGGGCCCCGCGGCGGCGG
This sequence comes from Galbula dea, assembly GCA_013399015.1. Classification (NCBI taxonomy): domain Eukaryota; kingdom Metazoa; phylum Chordata; class Aves; order Piciformes; family Galbulidae; genus Galbula; species Galbula dea. Next base: position 166,813 of record VWZX01003371.1, on the reverse strand, counting down.
AGGGGCGCCGAGACCACCCCGAGTAGGCCCTGAGGGGAGGGGAGGGAAGGTAGCAAAGGAGAAGAGCGCACCCCCCCGCCGAGGGCATCCCCGGCCCAGCCCACCCAGCGAGCGCCAGGCCCACCACAGAGAGGGGGAGCGAAGGGTAAGGAAGGGAGATGAGGGTAGGCCGGCGGCGCCCCCGGCCCAGCCCGCAACGAGCCTCTGAGGGGAGGCACGGAAGCCCCGCCGCCTTCCTCCGCCCCCTTCGCTGCCGGGCAGCGCCCCGGAGAGCAACCTCCTCCTGCGCCACCGCCCCGCGCTACTCACCCGCCGAACCCAGCAGCAGCCACAGCAACCACATGGCCCCGTCCCCGGCCGCTCCGCAAAACTTTCGGGGCTAGGCTCCGCCACTCCGGCCCCGACGGAGCCTGAGGCCGGGGGCGGCGAGAGGGCGGGAAGGCGGGCGTGAGGGGACGGCGCGCGCGAGGGGAGGGCGCGAGGGCGGTGCCCGCCACTGCCACCGCCCCGCCCCGGCCCGACCCTCACCGCACCCCAGCCCAGGAGGGAGCTGGGCCTGAGGCAGAGAGCGCTCTTCTAGGGAGGAAATGGTTCCTAATACATAATCTGAACCTCCACTGGCACAACTTGAGGTAATTTCCTCTTGTCCTGTCGCTAGTCACCTGGCAGAAGAGACCAACCCTCACCTGGCTCCAACCTCCTTTCAGGGAGCTGTAGAAAGCAAGAAGGTCTCCCCTGTGCCTCCTCTTCTCCAGGCTAAACATTCCCAGTTCCCTCAGCCATTCTGCCCCTTCTGCAGTAAGGAAGGGGTATGCTGCTCCCCAAAAGCCTCCCTTTCCACCTTTCTGATGCATGCTCCTCTCCTCTTCATTCCCTAACTGGAAGACACAAGACATTTTCATTACAGCCAGTCAATCAGAATTAGCCTGTGGGGCTTCACGTCCTTGTGGAGCTCTGAAACCCAGTCTTCAGGAAACTTAAATTACCTTTTCAGTCTAGAAGCCCAATCCTTATCCCCACTTGGGTTCAGTGGGAGGAAGAGGAGGATGTGGCTGTATTTTAAGGAACATTATTTTTTGATCTATGACGACCAGGAGTGAAGAAACCTACATTACTGCATGATCCATTCCACTTTTACAGGGAAAGCAGTGCCTGTTCATTAAGTGGTACCTTTTGGTTGTAAATTGTTCCCCCGTGTGTGTCAAGCGCATAAGGAGATCTTCACGTCTATAGAGTGAAGTTTTAACTTCCTAAAAAGCTTCCAGCATGTATTTAACAGCTGAAGAGGAAGGCTTAGTGCAGAAGGTATTTCAGCTGAGGATTAAAGCTGGTTTGTAACAGTAAGAAAGCTGCCAAATGATTGCTAAAACTGTGCTGAGCTAATCTGCACAAAAATACTGTGTCAAGCAGAATCCTTACAATTCCTGTTGAATGGAGGCAGAGGAGCTCAAGGAGATACATTGATAAGGATTCCACATCCTTTGGAAGGATGGATTTAATCTTTTATTTAAAGTAAGACTTTCATTTGAATATCTAGATTTAGCTTCCATTAGCTCTTTAATGGTATTTTAACCCTTGATAGCTAATTCCCATGTGGAAGCCAGCATGGCAACTAGTTTCCAGAAGGCGATTTGAGATGTGGGATGTGGCTGTGGGAATTTCCTCTGCCTTCCAGGACTCCCATCCCCAGCTGCTGCCCTTCCTGCTGGGGCTCCCAGCATGAGGACCCGGTGTGACCCATCTCACCACTCAGCAGGCTCCAGCCAACTCACCCTGCCCACATGCAGCACTGGGGGTTAAGAGGGGCAGCAAGGTGGATCAGAATCACTATGGCTGGAAAAGACTTCCAACATCAAATCCAGCCACTGACCCAACACCCACGTGTTCCCAGCTCTGTTGCAGACTTTGTGTGGCCTTAAGCAAGTCGCTCTTGTCATCCCATGCTTTGACTCCTGATGAAGCTTCAGGCCATCTGCACTGCAGAGGTACTGCAAGGATAATTAAATCATTTCAGGTTGCTCAGAAGGTGGTTAGATGCTGAACTGCTACCAGTTATGCAGGGTGCCAGGTGATGAGCAGAACAAACAAGGAACATACTCTGGGGGAAAACAAAAACCAACAAAACCCACCATACATTATTTTCTTGGTTCTATTAGCTTCTGGAGTAATGAGAGCTCTGCTTAGCCTGTGGTCTTGGCAGGATCCACTATGAGAAAGCCACTTACTGTAGCTTTGTGCACTAGGGCGAAGGGCTTAGAAAGGGAAGTTTTCTTCAGAGCCAAGTTTGCCAGAAAAGGCTCATTTATATTAACACAATTGCTACTAGCCAAAGCTTCTGGCTCTCCCTTCACCGCTCTGGAAGTGGGATTTTGCTGCTGGATTTTAATTTCCAAATGCAGCTTCACATTCTGCCCTGTCTTGAAATGAAGTCATCAGTCCTCTGATTTACAGACATCCCAATCTCCTGACGTCAAGCAGCATTTAATAAAACTGCATGTGACAGCAGTGCACACATGGCTAACCTCAGTCTACTCTTGCCCAGGCAGGTTGCAGGTGGCTTCAAGGAAGTTGCAGTAGGAACAGATGTAATGGAAGCCCTGAGGAGGCTGAGGATGCCCTCTGTGAGTGCTGTCTTGTGTGGTTGCAAATTAGGTGTAAGAGATGAGATGCACAATCTTTGTTTCCACCCACACTGTAGCTATATTCTCTCCTGGTTAGAAATTTCTCGGTGGCAAAGGATCTGCATCTCCAAGAGAGCCTGACCTCCCTAGGAGGTACCAGTTGTAAGCTGAAGCTCAGCTTTCCCATGTCTTGTTTCTAACCTGCTCAGTATACAACTCACATTTAATTTCACAATTATTCTTACAAGCCAGAAGTTGATTTTTTTTTAGGCAGTTCACACTGATTTCAGGCAAAAATACAGTAATGTCTCTAGATGCCATCTAAACTTGCTGGCTTCAATCTGGAAATAGCACTCTGAAAAAAATTTAATTCTAGTCATTTCTATCTGTCATGCCCAGTGACAGGATTGATGATGATGAAAAGTCAGGACTGTCTTAATTAAGGATAAAAATTGGTAGTAATTTATTGCAATATTTTGTATGTGACTGAACTGCCACAGCAAGCCAGGGAGTTTGGAGCTGGGCTTAGCAACAGCTTTTGGATGGACTCAAAATAATAATAATAATAATCCAATTTTATATCTATTGCAGCAAAATTATCATTGTAGATCCAAATACATTTACACATTTGTCACCATCATTAACATCTATCAAGTTAAACAGGTTTATTAGTGTGTCAGCCTACATCCAGCTACCCATTAGAATTCATCTCCATTATGGGTCTGCAATGTTTTGATCTTTAGCTCTGCATGAAGCCTGAAGTTCTCCTGACTGTTGCAACATTATTCTCCTTAGCAAACAGAGTCAGAGATCATTTTTCAAAGGAGTCATCATAACAGGCAGTTCACTTCCCTCCTGCCACATCTCTGCTTCCCTCATGACATCTTAACCTGTAAAGGGTTGCTAACTGTATGCACTGATGTGGTCTCATCACTACGGTGCACAATGGCTTTACTGCTGGCACAAGAAGATGCACTTGGGTTTGAGCTCCTCCTTATCACCAAAGCCATGACAGGAGGCTGCAATGTGATGTCCTGGGGCATAGCCTGCCAGCAGGGCAAGGGCTTTAGCTCACCATTCTGCCCACCATGACAGCACCTTGTGAGTGTTACAAAAGGGGTAGGATGCCACTCCTGAGCTGCAGTGCTCAAGAGACACCCAGCTCCTTTGCCCTATCCACATTTCAGTCTGAGCTGTGTGAAATTCCAGATGGAACATTTTCAGAGCAGTCTTCCCACTCCCAGCCTGCTTGCCCTAGTCTGTCTAGACAATTCCAGATCCCTTGCCCAAGCCCAAGCAAATTTCCAGTTCCAGCTACACTGATATGAAGGACAAAGATGGAAACCAGAAATACTGGTTGGAACTTCTGAGGTCTCCTTTACCTTTTAATCCTCCTGGGTGGAACAGCAGGGGGTCTACACAAGCAGATGCAAAATAAAAGCACTTTCAGGAAAAAAACTGCATCTCTTACCATTTTACATCTTTCTAAATGTACCTATCAATTAGGCAGTTCTACAGTTACAGTTCTCTAGCCACAAAGCCAGATAGAGTTCTTGGCTGCAAGCTCCTCACCCCCACCCTTCACCCACTTCGCTCACACTTTTATTACACTTGACCTTCTGAATACTTGTGTTTTCTGGAGGGACTCATTAGAAATTCATTGCATTTGCTGGGCTGGGTTGTTTTTTTTTCCTGTAATTCACAAAGTGTTTTTGTTTCTTTGATGTGAGTTTTATCCATTACACAACATGTCAATACCTTCAGCTAATGATTTCAAAACAAGTCATCCCAGACAGCATGTAGAACAGCAAGATGATTATGTTGTCCCCAGGTCTTCTGATCACCTCCTGGACAATTAGCATATCAATCTTTTCCATTAATGTAATGGGCAGTGTGTGAGATTTCCAGGCTGCCTCCAGAATCTAAAGCAGATACAGACAAGTACAGACAGGCAAACAGAGAGGATTATTTGGCAACAAAGCAGATAATCAATACATAAATGCCCAGATCAATACACATGCCCTAGCAGGATCACAGCAGTTTAGCTCCTAGCTGTCCTTTAAAGAGGTTCTAACAAATATCAATTTGATATGCCTTGATGGTGAAAATGTGCTGTCATTTTCAGGACAATGCCACAAAACTACATTATGCATGTAAATCCCCAACCAAAGTGAAATGTTACACCACCTATAGTGTCTGAAGGGCTGAGAGTTTAACTCGTGCCTCCAGTTTAACACCTATTTTAAAGCAGAGGTCATGAAAAAGAAAAGCCACATCATAAAAGCCTCCTTTTATGTGCCTAGATTGGAATTCATTCATTTCTCTTTTCACAAAGTATCTGGTGCTACCTCACAATGATGCCTTTGCATACAGGGCAGAGGAAATGCAACAGGAAGCAGAGAAGTCATTAAAAACACAACGTGTGAGGGAACAGAGTAGCCAGCATCCTACAAATCTTTAGAGGAAAACTAGACCTAAGGTAAAACTGAATTTTCTGATCTAAAATGAATGCTTCTGGAGTTGAACCCTGAATGCCTTAATTCAAACACCTTTAAAAATGGTCTTGGCCACAACAGGACTTTGTGATTAAGTAAGAGGTGAAGAAAGGAACCATCTTATCTCTTCTAAACTCTCTGGGAATGCAAGGCAACAAGATGCCAGGAGAACATAATCTATATGGTGCTTGTGGTTCCTAACTAGGAACTCAGCTGCCCTCTGAAAAAAACCTGTGAATTAAGTCATTTTGTGTCTGCTAACAAGGGTAAACTGCATGTTTGCTTATGTTCAAATGTTTGGTTTAAATGCTCTATTTTGAAAATGGTAATCTGGGATTTGGAGTTTGTCCAAAACTCAAGACTTTTCAATGACTAATGTTCCTCAAGCTGTTCAAGCATAAAGTCCTTCTAGAAAGCACTTCTAGGGTTCATCTGACTTTGTAAACCTTTACTTGAGGATGAGCTAAGTCCCCAGAAATGCCTAATTCTCTCCAACAAACGTGAAAGAAGCTCCCAGGGTCTGGCTGCTGTGGGAACAACAGCACTGGGAATGTTTGGAGCTAGGGGGAGAGGAATCCCCCTGCAGTGGGACAGCTCATACCTTCAGCCAGACATCAGACTGGCTGGACCTGAGGTGAAGTGTACTCTACTTATGGCTCCAGATTCAGCACCCTGTGGGGTGCAGCCCTCCTAGAGGAACACAGGGAACTCAAACTGGAGCTCAGATCACCTCTCCCACCCCTGAGGTGCTACCATCAGCAGCGAGCACAGCCAGAAGTTGGCACTCTGGGAAGTACAGGAGATTTGTGAGCCCCACAGGAACCTGTCCGGGGTTCTGTAGTTGTCAGCAGCATGGAGGACTCAGTGGCCATTGCAGGGACCTCTTTATGACATGGTACTTTGGGTGCATGGGGAAAAGGGAAAACTTCAGGGATTGTAGCACTGTTAGCGTAGTGGCTCTGGCAGCCCTGGTTGGAAGAAAGCACATTACCTTGAGGAAAGCACATCTCCTATTTCCTTGAGGAAAGCACATCTAAACCCTGAGGAAAGCACATTTATACCTTGAGGAAAGCACATCTCCTGTTTCCTTGAGGAAAGCACATCTCCTATGCCCTTGAGGAAAGTACATCTCCTATTTCCTTGCCACAACTTTTGAACACTTTTAAGGCTTCCCAGCTGAGCACTGTGCTGGCTAAATCATGTTTAATGCACAAGTACAAACTTGTATGAGCAGAGGTCTGATGCAGGGGCCAGAAATCCTGCATCTCTATTTCCTGGTGCTTAGCAGAAGAAGAGGAGCAAGAGCTGAGTGAACCTGGCCCACCAGCAGGGTTGGCTCAGCTGGTCTGCACATGGTGTAGACAGAGATACAGGATGGATTTCGATAAGGGATAAGCTTCACATATCTTGTAGCATTTGCTGTTTGCTTGGGATCAACACAGGGAGCTGGAAGGGAACAAGACCCCAGGCTGTGAGGAGTTGTTCTTATTTTCCACAGGAGAGCAGTGGCCTATTGAAGCACTCACTTTGATGGCTCTCCTGGTCTGCAGGGAGTGCTCAGCAAAAGCTTTCTGCTGCGTCTGGATTGGCATAACTGGGATTGTTGGTCCCACATGAATTCAGTCAGGAAGTACTGCAGTACAGAGATGGTCCAGATAGGAAAGCAAATGTCACTGACAGGCAAGATCTAATTTCAGCCTTAGGCTAACAATATGAGTGATGCTGAGCCAGTAGGAAATCATTATGGCCTGGATTAGATTAGGGATGCAATGTCAGAAGAGCCCTCCTCCAGCCCCGTGTGCATCCCTGCCCTTCCCTGCCATGCTCCAGAGAGCAGCCAGCCCCTTGCCTCTCTTCCATCAGGCTTTTCTTAATACAGGTAGCTTAGAAAGTTCTGTAAGCAATTACAAGCTCCATAATAATGTTCTGTCAGCCACCTTCACTCACCCTCTTCTGAAATCTCATTACAGGAAAAAAAAAAAGAAAAAGCTGTCTGTATGGAAATCCAAAGTGACCTCTCTAACATGTGCTTTGGTATTTGTTTCATCTGCCAAGAGCACAGAGGGCTTTTCATGCTCAGAGGCAGCAAGGCCAAGAGCAAAATGAGTGACTGTGCCACACACAAACCAGAATGAGCATCTGAACCCCACCAGGTTCAACTGTACCTGAAACCCTCCAGCCAACAGATCCCTTTGCCATGGCACTGACCAGCACATCTCCCTCAGCAAACAACTCTCCTCCTCCACCATCTCTGGCCAACAAAAGGAGCAGGTTTGAGTTACAGCAGAGAGCAGCTTATCTTTATGAAATGTTCTTTCCTGTCTCACTGACTTAGGGCAGAAGCCACTTCTGCTAGTATTCAGCTGGAGTTGACAGAGCACCGTGCAAAGCCACCCAACCTCACGTGGTGGAACACCAAGATGAAGGTCACGTTAACACAAGGGGATGGCAAGGGAGGACTATCATGTGAAGGACTACCCAGCTGCCTTCAGGAGACAAAGTACAGCCTTCCTGGATGTAGCCACACACAGAATTCACTACTGGACTAGCTATTTCTATCATGCAGGCTTATCATCAAACCTCAGTCCAGATGAAAGGTACCAGTTTAGCAGTATCATACGACCATTTAGGTTGAAGAAGACCTTCAAGATCTTCAAGTCTAACTGTTAACCCAACACTGCCAAGACCACCACTAAATCATGTCCCTCAGCACCACATCCACACATCTTTTCAATACCTCCAAGGATGGTGACTCCCCCACTGCCCTGGGCAGCTTGTGCCCATGTTGGCAGGAGCAGGGATAGAAGAAGGCAGCAGTGACCTCTGCTTCTTTGCATGTGTCTGCACAATAACAGGGCTTGTGCAGAAAGCAAAGATCCTGCAGGAAGGAAGGCTTGGGCTTCCCCACTCATCTGCATGCTCCCAAATCCCCCAAGAACCACTCTGCTTGAAATCAGGTGGATCTGAACCACCTTTGATGACCCAAATGTCTCACAGGGTGAATCAGAGACCAAATGAAAACAAAACAGAATTTTTGCTGGCTTGGCATGTCATAGGAAACCAGTGGAAATTTGGATCTGAAAAGAAAATGTCCCCAGAGTCCAGTGGGTTCATTTTGTGACGAGCTGGTGCTAATGCCCATGAAATAGCTTCATTACTGTTTGTATTACACTTACAGTTTTGCATGAGATGCTACACAAACACTTAGCATGGGCTTGTCCTGCACTTACATGGCCATTAGGCTGATTGATTCAGGTTATTTGGTAACAGCTGAGTCTTTGTTTGCTCAGGGAGTTGTTAGAAGCCTCTTCAGGTTGACCTGAGCATTGGATAGGCATTCCTTTGGGTTAGCCTGGAAAAACAAGAGTCAGATACACAGGGAATGCTCCCCTGAGCTTGCAGACATTAGCAGAAGTCAGCTCTGATGGAGCTGTTTGACTTGCTGGGATGGCATAAAAATGGGATTTATCTTTATTAACCTCAATTGAGGCATTCAACTCTTTCCAAGCTTGACCTTATTAATGGCTAAATTGTGACTAGCACTGGTTCCAGGGATGGGACATCTCCCACCTCTCTGGGTAACCTGGGACAGTGTCTCACCACCCTCAGTGTGAAACATTTCCTCCCCACATCACCACCAACCTAACACTTGGGTTACTCCATGACTCATACTCCCACCTTTAATAAATCTGCCCAAAAACTACCCCTCCAAAAAAACCCCTTATGTTAAAATGCTAACTAGAATACCAAAGGTCAGGTTGTCTGGGGCTTTGAGCAACCTGATCTAGTTAGAGATGTCCCTGTTAACTGCAGGGGGATTGGACCAGATGACCTCTAAAGGTCCCTTCTTTTCCAACCCAGAGCAGCCTTTCTGCTGCAAAAGGGACATTTCCCTTACTTGAAGCTTTGTGGGGCTTTTTCAGGCCAGAAGGACAGTTACACCTGATCTTCTGCATAATATTTCATAAGCACATCCCCTGGGTGCTGGAGAGCTGTGCCTTTGCCAGGGAGCACACACTGGGTTGGCTTGCTGTTGGTGCAATCTTCTGAGCAGCTACAGATCCAAGCTTCCTTCCAACTCAGGCCATTCTATGATCCTCTGCACTTTGCTTGGCCAGTGGGACCCAGACCCAGAGCAAGGAACAGAGGCAAGCTAACCACGATGCTGAAATGCTTGGAGATACCAGCAATCTGGGCTTTGCACCCAGTGCCTGGCACGATTCTCTCAGCCTTGCCCAAGGCAGGGGGTGGGGGTGGGGGGAGTGGCTAGCAAACCAGAGAGGCACAAAGCCCTGCCAGAAATTACCTGAGGAGCAGAAGAACTGAGGAACCTCCTGAGCTTATTGCAGAGAGCCGCAGCTGCTGCAGCACACACACGCTGCTGGGTGAAGTCAGGCCATAGGCACTTTGCATTTGGAGGCTGTCAGCACATCCCTCCCTGTCATGTCCCCCCAGCTCTCCATCTGGCACACACATGTGTCTCCCTTCTGGCTCCTGAATCCAGAAGCAGCCTTTCCTTCAGCAGGTTCAGAGAAGATCCCAAATGGATTTCTCCCCTGACTTCCCAAGTCAGAGCACACCTTTAGCCGCTGCAGGCAAAGCAATCTGGATTACTTTAGAGCAGGGAAATAGATGCTGTGAGTTATTCTGGTTGGATTTGCCTGGAGCAGGACCAGGAGCACTCACATGAACCAGTTTGCCAGCATAGCTGATCAACAGTGGTGGCTAGAGCTGGAGGAGGTGTCACCTCCAGCAGGCACAGCTGGATTGGGGACAGGACTTGTGGTCACGTCCCTCTAGCTGGCAGGAGAAAACGTGCTTACTAGCCCTTTTGACTAGAGAAGGTAGGTTCCACCCCTGGAGATGTGTGGGAAAGACCAGTAAATCTGCAGGGTTAAGCACAGTCCCAGTGCAATGGTTGCTTTGATGTGGAGTTAGAGCAAAAGGAATAAGAGACACTCCCTGAGAGCTAGCATTGGCCAGGGAGGATGGTACAGGCCTGTGGGGATTGTCTAGGGAGAAAGCTGCTAATGGGAGAGCTTGCAAAATCCCAGCTTAATCTCCTGTGTTGCAGAGAACTAATCCTCAGGCTTGACATTAATCTTCTCAATGGAGACACAACGTTGCTATCCTCCCTGTTGCTCACTGAGCCATAGAGGACGGCCTGTGGTCTTTAGAGGCTGGAGGTGAAGGTGCAGTGTCCTTACACTGACATTGTCATTCTGCTGGCTCTTAAGATGGGCTCTCTTTGCTGGGTGGAGCTGGACTGGGCTCTCTTGGATGACATCCTACCTTTGCTCTTACATACCCACAGCTCTTGTTCTGACACAGCTCCTCCTCTTGAAATAAGAACTGTCTCTTGGTCCAGCAAGGAAGAGGCCCTTGGCAAGCAGGACTGTAGCAACCTGCCATCCATGGCACCCTGCTGGAAGATCTCCAGAGGTGGAGCTGCCTGGCAGCAGGTATGGCTCTGCCCTCTGCCACACTGTTGTATGCAGCATCACCTGGAGGGTCCTTGTAGTTTGGGCTTGCTGCCACAAAAATCAGTATTTGTGTTGGAAATGATGGCAGCCCAATTAGCCTGGAGACAAAAACCTTGGTTTTTATTGTTCTTCTTTTTGTTTCTTTAAAAAGAGAGCCTCTCAGTGAGCACAGCAGCTTGCACAAGCCCTTGAACTAAAGCAGGGCCTGGAGGGATGGATATTTAGATGCTCACCCAGCACCTTCATAAGCTGCCAGATAATAGATTGGCTTCTGTGGAATCAGGAAGCAAATGTTGAACTTCTCTGAGATAAAACTCGAAGGGTATAATCCCTCATTCAGCAGTCAGGTCTTTCATTCAGGGCAGACCAGCCTGTCCAGAGGCTGAAAGCAAACCACAAAACTCATCTCTATGTGTCTTAATACACAATTCACTGCAACTACCATTAGATCTCCTTGGACTGCCAGAACTACAAACACAGGCAGAATCTTAGGGTTTCCAGATAACTCCAGAGCTTGTGAGTAACAGAGAAATGGGGAGTGGCAGGGGAAGTAATCAAAGCTCCTAAATATCATATTAAATATGATTATTGGTTAAATAATAGTTAAAAGACAAGGTTTGGTTAAAACACAAGGACTACCCTTCAGGGAGGAACTTTGCATCAGGAGGGAGATATATTGGCTGCTCTCCTAAGCTGCTTCCAGCTCTGCCAGCAGCAGTTCAGGACACAGGACTACCTTGTCCTAGACCAAAACAAATCTATGTCTTCAGTCCCTCTCCAGTAAAGAACTAGCCCAGGAAGGATCCACATCTTAATTCCTTGGGAGTAGAAGACAAAAGCAAATAACATACTGCACAGATGGAAAGCATTTGGACAACAAATCCTTTGAAGTCAGATGATCTTTGTTTGTTTGTTTTCCTACAAAAGAAAAATCCACCTCTGCCTGGCAGCCTAGCAGAAGGTCACAGAGCACTGGAGCCCTGTGAGAATCCAGTTTCAAAGCTCCCACCTCGAGGAGGCACTGGGTGGATTCCACCCACCCAGCACTGCTCTTCTGCTGGCAGGAATTCCAGCTGTGCCTGGGCTGCTGCTTCACTACACAGGGTGCAGGAGCAGGACTGAAGGATGACAAGCTGACACCACTGGTTCCTTTCAGCAACAGATGCCCACATTTGACAGCACTTGGATCTGACACTCCAACAGCTGACAGTTTGTACAAGCAGGTGCAGCATGTTGCCCTGCAGCTATACACAAACACTCAGAAAGCACAATTAAGGAGAGAAGAAAACAAAATGTTTTTTTCTTCCTTCATAGCCCAAGCACAGGACACCTGTGCAGCAGGGCAAAGAGCAGAGAGGGAGGAGCAAAGAGTAGTTTGTACCAGGCCAGCACAGATAAGAGATGCTCTGCTTTTTTTTTTCCTGAGCCACTTCTCACTATGTGTAAGAACCTGGAGCATGAGCAGATCCTGGCAGGCTCCAAAATGGCAAAAGTTTGTCCCACCTCTTTCAGGGAAACAGAATTTTCTTCCAAGATGTTTTCCAGCAGATTTTCTGTAGGACAGAAAGGAAAGTCCTTATCTTTGTGAGAGGACTGCTTGGCCTCACAAGACCTTGCGTGTTGGCTCAGCTCATGTCTCTTCAGTGTCTTACCCATTGATACCTGGGTAGCACTCAGGGGCCAAGCAAGCTGCCAGGGTCACACAGCAAGGCAGTGGCTGAGTCAGAATGGTGATTTTGCTCAAATAAACCCCAGGCAGGTGTCTTCAGGAGTTTCTGCTCCAACTGTTTTCTTCCCCTGCCACAGGAAGGGCAGGGAGGCCACCACAGTGGGTGCCCCCCCACCTCCCAGTTAGATGAAGCTGAGTCCATGTTGTACTCAGTAATGAAACTGTGCCTTTAATACGTGTCAGAAGTGTCCTCAACCTGGGCAAGGAGGGAAAGCAATGGGAATCAGGGTTGGGAACAGGTTGGTTGGGACCCAGTTTGCTGCCTGTGACAAGCTGTTGGCCAGCAGAAATGCCTTTGGATCACTCCTAGTCTTCTGTTGTCTTTGAGAGGGCAACCCCGGAGGTGAAGTCCCCAGCATGTTCTCCAACTCCTCTGAAACAGCAAGTTCCAGAAAAGGTCTTGTTGAAGTGCTTCTGGTGCAGGATTACCTTTTCTTGGGCTATTTGAGTTAAGTTTTGTTGCTACGCCTTTGACCCTGGAGTTCCCTGCCCTGCAGCCAGCAGGGATCTGGCTTTGCCCTGTTTTCACAGCACAGCAACTCAGGGATGACAACCAGTGGAAGTAAATGCTGGATCAACTCACCCTTCTGCTGCACAGAGCCTGGACTTTTGGGGAGCCCCAGAGGAGAGATCTGCCAGGATCACCTCAGGAAAACAGCATTAGGAACCTGGGAGAGAGCAGGCTCAAAGTGGGTGGCCAACTGCCCTAGGCATGCTGGTGTCCCTGCAGGCTGACAACTCTGCTGCCACTTAGTCACCAGCTTCTTTGCATCACTGAAGCTAATTAAGAACCAGCACAATGGTGAAATGCTTTCTGCATCGACAGATGGTCACTGTAAGCAATCCAGAGCTGGTGAAGCCCAGAGCAGTGAGTTCCTGGTGGAGGGCTGAGCTATCAATAAGACCTTTCACTGATGCCAGTCCAGGTCTGCCTCCACGTAGCAATGCTGCTTCCCCATCTAGCCTCCAGGAGCTGCCTTCTCACTTGACTTCCATTCCTCTCTCCTGCTGCTGAAGCCAACACAATCTCAGTCCCTTGGCTACCTTCATCAGAAAATACCAGCAGATGTGGTGTTTGCCTATCTGCAGAGGATGCAGAATTGCACCTAAGATCTTTTCCTCACCCCAGAACAACATCCTGTGCCATCTGACTTGCTTTCCTTAAGTTTTCCCTCCTGCTTCACACTGCACAGTCCCTAAGGTAGGTTGACCATGCAGGACTGAAAATGGCAAGAAATATGTCATGTTGAGCAAACAGGAGACACAAATTGGAAGAAGTCAGGAACCCCTGTGGCACTAGGACTGCCAAGGGGCCTTTGGGAGGTTGTTTTTCACTGTGACACAGCAAGAGCCTGAGAACTACACAGGTAGTACAACAGTTGATGTATAGCATCTAAAATGCTATGGTTCTGAATTTCCCCATGAACCTTAACTCCTGGAGCTCTCTCTCCCATGCACACACCAACACAGAGGACAGTTCTGATCATCTGAAGGAGAGGAGAAACAGTATGAATAGAGAGGGAACATAATTTTAAGTGGAAAAAGTAGATATTACGCAAGCTGCTGGTTAGGCCAACAACTTCAGAGTGACTGAGGACATACTGTGTAACTCTACCTCTGCACAGACCCACTCCTACTTTACCTTAGTAACTACGAGATGTCTCATTGCATCCCCACACCAAACACCCCAAGCCAAGCTCCAGCATGTATGGAAATCAAGTGTTCAGGGCTTCAGCCTCCCTTTTCCACACATTTTCGGGTTTCAGCTTGACTTGTGCTGTTTCTCCTTTACCCCACCTTAACACAGCCCACAGAGCCCTGGCTGCATCAGAGCAGCTCCTGGACTGCAGCTAGGCCAAGGTAAGGTCACAATGGCTGGTTGTGCTCAGGACCTTCTCTAAGCTCTCAAGAAACAAAAGAGTTTCCCTTCATTTCCTCTCCTGCTTCTCCAAACAACTCTGACCTTGTGAAATAGGCTTATCTAATAAAGCTATCTTGTATATAATAACCAGAATAAACTCAACCCTTCTCATTTTGCAGGCTCTTAGTATTTCCTCAGCTGGTTTCACACCAAACAGATCCACCATCAGCAGATGATCTGTATTGGGTCAGAATACACAAAGTTATTTTTGCTTCTCCTGCTACTTCCTTGGTTGGGGGTGAGGGGAAGACAAAGGTTTTAAGGAAGGCAAAGAGAAAGCAAGTCTGTGTGGGCAAGTGACAAGTGTAACTGGAGGAAGGAGGAGCAGTGCTCATTGTTTCAGAAAAATCACCATATGTTGTGTGGCTTCATTACTCAAATCTTGTGTGCACTTGTTTGATGATTTGATCAGCTGTTGACTCCATCTCCTCCTGCTGCCAACTCGTGACTTGGCTGATTTGAGCTGAGTTGTATCTCTAACTCAAGGGTTGCATTTTGCTCATTTTCAGTCATTTTAGTTATTAAGAAAAAAGGGGAGGGCTAAAAAAAGGAGTCTGCTTTAGAGCTATTTATAATGATTTCTCTATATGGGGTTATTTTTAGTTTGCAGTAAAGCCTAACAGGAAAACACAGCCCAGAGTCTTGCTGCTAAGGCTCCAGAAGAGCCACCCACCCTCTGGGTAAAGAACCACTGAACCTCAAATCCTGGCTTCAGTTTTGCCCCCTCACTCCAAGAAAGACATTGAGGTGCTGGAGCACATCTAGAGAAGGGCAGCAAAGCACCAGGAGAAGGGTCTGAAGAACTTCTGAGGAGAACTGGGGGGACAAAAGGAGGTTCAGGGGAGATCTCAACATTTTTCTTCAACAGTCTCAACTAAAAGGGCTATAGAGCTTCAGTTCCACTTCTGCCCTCACTGCCCATGAGAGCCAGTGCCTGATGGATGTAGATGGCCGCAGTATGAGCGATGCTCTCCACATGAGCACGGGCAGGGCTACCCTGGAGAGAGAGGCTGAAAGAAGCACCTGGCTCTGCATAGCAGCCTGCAATGCACAAGTCCATATGGTTGAGTGGGACAAGAGGACTGCATCCTGAAAGGGGGTGAAAAAGGCTAATGTGTCCTCTGTGAATCTGGGCCACTCAGTACTCCTGTGGTTCAGACCTCAACTCTGAAGAAGCAGCCTTGCCTGCTCTTTTCTAGTACCCAGGCAGTGAAGCAGGCCAGAAAGGTTCTAGGAAAACTCCTCTCCATACTGAAATCTTGTGTATTTTTTGCCTTGCCAGTGTTCAAAAAGAGGAGATGTTAATGAGCAACTGTAGCTCCATCCCTAACACTGTGCCTCTAGCAAGGGCACAGAGCAGTGACACGAGATGGCAGCACAAAGTGACAGGGTGAAGAAAAGCTGTGTCTGGACAAGCTGCCATGTACACCAAGGAAACAGTCACTCCTGGGGTTATTTTTTGGATGGATTTTGGATGAAAGTGCAGAAAATGCCTTAACCACAACTGCCTTTCATTTGAACATGTGTGCCTGGAAGCAGAGGACATGCCATCACCTGGGAGGTGTTGACAGGCAAAGGGAAAGATGAAGCAGCCAAGCAATGCAGGAAGAGATGTTGCTCCATCTCTATATACATGCATGTCTAGAGAGGGGAAAAGAAAGAGATGAATGTGGACATAAAACCTTGGGAAAGATCCATCCAGGTTCACAAACTGAAAACCAATCTCATTTCACTGGCCCTTGTCCCTCTTCCCCTTTCTTCACAGTGCTGTCCCTTAGCAGCAGTAGTGGGGTGGCCCTACCACCAAGCTTGCCACAAACACCCCTAGCCACTCTGGAGCAGCTGCAGCTACACTGAGCTCAACCAGGCTCCCAACTCTTGCA
The DNA here is from genome assembly GCA_013399015.1 of Galbula dea. Taxonomy (NCBI): domain Eukaryota; kingdom Metazoa; phylum Chordata; class Aves; order Piciformes; family Galbulidae; genus Galbula; species Galbula dea. The sequence continues at coordinate 150,681 of VWZX01003371.1, read as the reverse complement.
AAAATAAAGAAGGATATTCCAAACCTGGATGATTTTTCTCCCTTAAGGCAGCAGGGACTTGGTCTGCTTCTGATTTCTGACTCCACCACACACCTGAAGGACAAAAGGATCTGAGCAACCAAGCCTTAAAGTGGATTAATGACAATTAATTTCCAGACCCCTGAAACAATGCAAGGCAGAATTTTAATTACAACAACAAATAAAAGAAGTTGGAAGATGCTGCAGGTAGAGGGAGAGAGAATTGTGACCTGCTTTCTGTTTTGCAGGGGAATGAAGCATCTGCAGCACCTGCTGAAGCTAGTGGGATCCATGGGTGCCCAGCACCTGTGAAAACTAGGCCCTATTTGTCTTGTCTGCTCTGCAGATGGGGAAGAAGCCATGGAAATATGCTTTCTACCTGGCCATTTCTGGGTTGTCTTTTTGGGGGAGCTCTCAGTTGCCTCATGTATTATTTCTCTCTCTGCTGCTATTCCCACGAGATCTAGAGCAGAGAGAAGCATGGGAAAAGTTTGCTCTGCATCCCTTAGGGTTGCCAATGACTTCTCCTGCCTCTTGGAAGCTGACAAGTTGTAGCACACAGCTCCTTCTGCCTGCAGGTTTAGCTTGGCAGGACCCTCCTGTCAGCCCTGCTTCACTCCCACCCAGCAGGGACAGGGGTTTCTTGGTGCTGCTACTTAACAGAACCACAGAATTATCAAGGTTGGAAGAAACCTCCAAGATCATCAAGTCCAACCATCAACCTAGCACTGTCACCTAAAACCATGTCCAACTTCCCCCCAGCCTGCCCCTGCCCATGGTTCTGCTCCCCATCTCCTTGCCAGAGACACTTTCACAGCATCTGCTGCTTTGTGCCTCAGTTTCCCCAGAGGGTTTTTTGGCCTCCCCTGGGCTGTTTTGCCTCTTTGCCATGGAACTCTGAGGGACAGGACCCATCTGCTGGTGTGTCTCCCCAGGGCCACATGCAGTGGTGCCCCACAGGACCCAGCTGCTAACATTAAACAAGGCTTTGGAGCTGCTTCAGACTATAAATTCACAGGAGCAGCAGGGCAAGATGTGCATGGTGGAGAGAGCTGGGGTGGCCCCGGGGTGTCTCCCTTACCCTCTAGGCCAGGGACACTCCTTGGTGTGTGAGTGGGTGGCTCTGGCAGCTCCCAGCCCTGCCTGAATCACAGCAGCATCCCTCCCTTCTCCCTCCAGCACAGAGGGGAACAAGCTGGGAGCCCTCTCATCCAGACTGCTTCCCTTTAGAATCACAGAATCATTCTGGTTGGCAAAGCCCTCTGAGATCATCCAGTCCAACCATCCACCCAACACTGCCATGCTCACCACTAAACCATGGCCCCAGGCACCACACCTACACCTTTTCTGAAGGCTTCCAGAGATGGTGAATCTACTACTGCCCTGGGGCTTTCACTCCCTTGTTCCCTGCCAGGAGAGGCCAGATCTGCTCTAAGAGAAAAAACCACTTCCACTCCCAAAGCTGGAGGACAAAGTCCTTGTTTGCAGCATGCCTCAAGGGGGAGGAACTCAGCATTCTCAGCATCTTTGCATTTGCAAGGGAGCTCCTTTCTTTTTATTCCCCTCAAACACATCGTGGGTGGTTTTCCTGCAATGTTAGGGGGTTGGGGGGGGGGGGAACCCAACAAAACAAAACTCCCTTATTTATTTATTTCCTCGTGGAAAGTTCTCAGCTGCTATTAGTTAACACTGCAATTTTGCAGCAGGAAGATAATATTCTGAGGGGAGACTTCCTCTCAGTGGCCTGAGCTAGGGCATCTGCACAGGGAAGGGAATTTACTTTCCCCCCAGAGCTGCTGAACGGAGAAGCAGCAAGGAGAAGCTGTGACTCCTCACAGCCTCCTCCTGTACTCTACAGAGATAAATATTTTTTGCCTGCAGATCCAACCTTTGGTTGTGCAGCAAAAAGATGAAGCCACCCACTGTGTACATGATCTGCTCTGCACTGCTGCTCTTTCAAACCTGATTTCTGCTCTGTCTCAGCTGGCTCAGGCCATGTTGTTGAAGAACAACAGCATGCAAATTTGGCCTTTTCCTAAGGGTGAGGCAATTTAAAGTTCTAAAGCAATCATATTTGCATTTAAACCCTGCTGCTGGCTCCTGGCTGAGAAGGCTAAGATCTCTTTTGCTGTGGTCTGCAGAACCTCCTGACACACTGCTGGGAGCCCTCCCAAAGCTGTAGAAGGAAGAGATGACCACAGCCAGCTGCTTTCCACCACTCACTGCAGATCAAATAGCAGGGTGGGATGCATCCCTATAAATCCATGCAGGCTAATCCCAAGTCCACTCAGCCACATTCCTCTGCTGCTTTGAACTTGATTTTGCTTCCGTTGTGCCCTGTCAGGAAGGTTTCCCATTCAGAGGAGGTCAAACACAACCTTTTCAAGTCTCAGCCCACAGAGGATTAAACACTTGGCAACTCTAGAAACAAGAGGAGAAGAGCACACGTGATCTCAGGCAGAATCCCAACCCTGCTCCCCCCAGTTGCAGCAGGTGTTTTAGCCTGGTTTGGGCACACAACCAGCTTCTAAGCTGAATTCCCATCCTGGAGCTGAAACACATTGCCCTAAACCCCTGAAACCAGGGTCCCTTTCTCTCTGGGTCCACTGGAGACAACTGCTCATGGGTAGAGAGCTTTGTGGGGAGAAAACAGAGAAACAAAACCAAGCCCAAACCCACGTTTTGCTGTACAACCACAAAAAGAATAAGGCTAGCAGCTCTGAACATAACATGTGGGTACCCCCTGACCCAAAGCAGAGAGTACAAAGAGGAGTGCAATGCTTCAGCAACTGCACTGACATGCCCCCTCCAGTTTGCTGCTTCCTCTTAGAGATGGGCAGTTCAAAGCCCCTGAAGTGGTGGAGGAAGCTCATCTCAACCCAGCCCTGCCCCAGGAAAGGGACTATAATAGAAGCACTAGACAGAAAAAGAGAAGTGGCACCACCAGCACATGCTCCTGTGTTCTCCAGCCAGCTCCACCCCATCCATGGGCACTGCAGGTCCTGCAGACCAACGCAATTCACCATGGGGCTCTCCTGAGAATTCAACAGGTGGCAGCTCAGGACTTCCCTGCTTTGGGTCTAGGCAGCTCACACAACTAGCTGCTCACAAAGCCTCCCAGCTGAGATGCAAAAGCCTCTGGCAGGTAACCCAGGAGCACAGCAGCCACTGAGCACTGATGCTGAAGACCAAAGCTTTTCCTTCATTTGTGCTGGATCCAAACCTTCTTTCAGCTCCCCAAGAGCAGGACCTGCTATTTAATAGTGCCTTAACCTGCTCTCCTCTCTGGCCCTCCTCTTTCTCAGCTCTTCAGAAGCTTGTTATTATTAATTATTATTAAACTTTTGTTTAGTCTGGGGAAAAGCTGAACCATTGTGAGTTTACTCAGTGAGGAGACACATGTGCTGTGCACTCACCCCAGCTTTTGCTGCATTACAGCTGGGACCCAGGCTGTCACCTGCCTTTGGAGAGCTTCCAAAGGTCCTGGCATCCTTTGGGTCCACTCAGAACATGCCCTGGAAAGCAGTTCCCAAGCAAAAGCAGGAGCCCACTCAAGCTCTGCCTCTTCTCTCCACCACTGCTTGTACAGTCCAATGCTTAGATCATCTGCCTCTAACAGCAGGTGAAGTTACATTGAACAAAGGATTTGAGAGAAGAGCTCATCTAGCTGGGAGGAGAAGCTGCTCTAACACAGGCACAACACCACAGATCCAAAAGTAAAACATAAAGACCCCCCCAGCAGAGAAGGGCCTATGCAGTAGGTAACTGGGCACCAAGAGAACAGATGAAGGAGTGAATCCCCTTCTCTAGGCTGCCAAATCAGGCAGCATACAAGCAGGTACTTGTGAACCAGCTATTAAAAGTGGGTGCTTATGCTTCTTTTCTTGCTGCTGGCTTGCAGAAATATGGCTTATGGGAGAGGAGTGCTCAGCTGTCTCCATCACTTTTTATTTCTCTCCCTGCTGGTCAGTTAAGACTACAGAAAGCAAAAATGTCTTCTCAGAAAGTGTATTTGTTTATACTATTTCTATATTTATCCTTCAGAGCAATGGATAATCTTCACTCTTATCTTTGTTATAGCCCACGAGCCCTTAGACAACCCTCTCCAGGGCTTGGTTTGCAGATACCTCAAAAGAAATAATGGCATATCTGTGATGGGTCTAGGCTGGGGAAGCAAGTTCCTCTGGCTTTCTTTAGCAGCTACTGCACTGATTCCTCCTTGTTAGGATCAGTCTGAAGGCTTGTTTTCAACTCAGAAGGCTCTAAAGAGAAATAAAAACTCTGGATTATTATTTTTTTTCCCCAGTAAGACTTTAAAGAGAAATAAAGGACCTGAAAAATGAGAGCCTAAGAAGAGCTTTCCCCAGCTGGGCTCTCCTTTGACCTTAAGAAAGCTTTGCTTAATGGACCCAGCTGCCTCAGGTGCATGAAGGCTGCTTTCCAGGGTATTCCTGCTTGCCTGATAGAGAAGACTTCATGAGGTGGGAGCTGTGTGAGAAGGGACATGTCTGAGAGATGTACCAGAGAGATTAGGTTTGTTTTGTTGGGAGGTGAGGGTTTTTTGCCTTTGAAGACATAATTTTGTCAGCTCTGATCTTGTGTCACCTTCCATTTCATTCCCCTCATGTGAGAGCAAACCACAGAACAAACGACCCAAAGCTGCCACACGAGGTTCTTTATCTTCCCCTGCTTGTGTCCTGCCTGCTGGCGGCAGTGCACAGTGCTCACAGATGTGAGGGTTTGGTAGCCCTGTGAGGTTTCTTTTTCTCTCCAGCTGCCTGAGGGGAGGGAGCATGTTTCTCTTCCTTCTCGGCTGTAACAGAAGCAGGGGCAAGCGTGACTCCTCTGCCTGGGGTTGTTCTCCTCTCCCCAGCCTCCTGTGATCAGCTCTCTGCAACCAGCAGATGTGAGGAAGCTACTGCTAGGCTGTGTGAGACGTGCTGGAGGCACTGCAGCCACACTAGGATGACTTGTTGCTGCAGCAGATGATTTCCATGACCTGTGAGGAGCCATCAGCTATAAGGCAGCTAAAGGATGCAGGCAAGCTTCAAACAAAGATCCATCATGAAGGTGATTCAGAAGAGCATCTGCAGCTCTGCCAGCTGAGATAAAATTACAAGGTCCAGCAGCTCTCAGAACTCCAAGCTCACCACAAGCTGGAGGCAGGAAAAATGTCCCCTGGAGGAAGCTGCATGTTCCTTCAAAGCAGCTGGAGCTGCAGGTCCTGCAGGGAGGATGCTGCCTCAGCTGACCCTTTGGTCCACTTGAGACAGAAGCTGTAGGGCTTTGATGAGCTGGGAAGCAAAAGAGCAGGGCTTGACATCAGGGGAAGATGAGTCCCTGGGAAGTCTGTGATTTCCCCAGGCTGGACACTGTGGGAAGGTGTCTGCTCAGCTAGTGCCAGAGCTTTATCTCCTCTGCTCCCCTCAGCACACCAGGGTACAAACTGGGCTCAGCCCAGCTGCTGCTTTGGAGTAAAGAGTTGTCCTAGTTGCTTTGGACACCATCTCACAGCACCACCAGCCCATGTCCACCTCTCTCAGTGCAAAGTATTTCACAGCCTTAGAAAGCCAACTATCTTCATTTTCACTGCAGACCTGCATCGAGTCACCACAAGGGGCAGCCACAGAGACACCAAGCAATAGGCAGCACATTACAATGATATCATTAAATCAACTTCCTCAGAGAGTTGCCTGAGGAGATGCCTCCTGAGGAAAGAGGAAACAAGACATGCTGTATGGCCTTAAACTGCTTTGTTTTGCTGGAAGATTTCCTTAACTTAAGCTCAGGGAAGGAAGAGGGTGAAGGCTGTCAGCTAGGGAAACCCTCTGAGCCAGCATTCAGCTTCCAGTGCCTTAACGAGATTGGATGTGGCCATCGGGAGAGTGTCAGTTCCTATTGCAGTTGTACCCCGAGACTGGCAAGGAGGGGAGGCAGGAGAGTGCCTGGGAGCACAAATACAGGCTAGAGTCAGTGCTGCAGCACTGCAAGTTCAGGATCCAGAGCTTCAACTCAAAGGCACTGAGCTCATGGTGAACTCCTCACGTGCTATCAACACCAGTGGGGTTGTTCCAGCTGCAGCTGTGGTGTGAGCTGGATCTCCTCTTCCTCTGCTACAAGAAAGATGGGGTAAAGTCCTGTCCTGTTGGGTCAGCCCAAGGGGTGATGGTTTGAAACTGAAAGAGGGAGATTGAGACTAGATAGAAGGATTAAATGTTTTCCACTGAGGGTGGTGAGAGCCTGTCCCAGGTTGCTCAGAGAGGTGGGAGATGTCCCATCCCTGGAACCATTCCAGGTCAGGTTGTCTGGGGCTGTGAGCAACCTGCTCTAGTTGCACATGTCCCTGCTGACTGCAGGGGGTTGGGCTAGATGACCTTAAGAGGTCTCTTCCCACCCAAACCATTCTATGATTGCAGGATTCTACCACCCTCTTTTAGAGGTTTGTGTCTATGCTCAGACTGCAAGAGCAAAAGCCACGTGAGCCTGGCTCTGAAGGGGGCAGCAGCATTTTAGCCCCATTGAAAGCTTGTTACTGCATCTATGGTTGTTCCTCTTTAAAAATACACAAGGTTCTCTTGGTTTTCCAAGCCAGAAGAACAGCAAGTGTTAAAACCCCATAGTTCTTCAAGATAGCAAAAGCACCTAACTGCACCCACAGGAGTACCTGTACAGTCAGACATTAACCTGACTGATACTGGGTAGGCAGCAACTCAGGCATGGACTAAAAATAAAGAACTAAAACGGGGGCGAAAAAAAGGGGAAAAGGAAAGAATTACAGCCCCCTCTCAGAAAAGAAATTCAATATCCTGCTCTCGATCTACTTAAGATTCCTGAGAATCTTCCTAGCCTCCAGTCCTAGTCTGAGTGATTCTGCTCAGTGATTTGGCTGTTCAGCTCCACCCCTCGACATCTCTCTTTGGGAAATGGCCCTTGATAACTAACTGAGAAAGTGCTGAAGAAGGTGAGCTGGGACAACAGACTGTGGCCTCAGATCTCCTGCCTTTTGTCTCACCTGTAAGGCTCCTGGCACCAGGAGAGGTCTGCTGAAGGGCAGCCTGTCTGCTCCAGCTAACCATAGCACAGGAACTGCCGTTCTCAGCCTCTGCATTCCCCGAATTCCTCTGCTGATCTCCACTGGGATAATATTAGAGTTGCTCTTTGTTTGCAAATATAGATACTTTAGCAGACTAATTGGCTGGGAACTACCTTCAGACTGGAGCCACATGCTCTCATCTGGGGGTGGTTTTGGAAACAGTGGTGTTATGAAATAAGTGACCTTTGCTCTGTAAGCCTCGGGCACTGATGATTTGTGTCCAACAGATGAGGGGGAGGGAAAGGTTAAATGCAAATATCAACCCAAAAGCCTACAGAGGGTCCCATGGGTTAAAAGCTCTTGGTTCCAGCCTACAGATGGGAGACATGAGGGCTGACAGAAGAAAGAAAAAAGAGATTAAAACCCAACCAAACTCATCAAATGCTACAGTACAACCAACAGCTTGTGACTGATTCTGGCACTGCAAGGAGAGAGGGGAAGACTCTCCCTGGAAGGTTCAGGAGGCAGTTTTTTCTCCCTCCTGCCCATCACTGTTTTGACTGAGCTTCCTGAGTGGCTACAACTGTCTCCCCTCAACCTTTCAATATCATCTGAGGTTATCCTGGAAACTGAAATGAGAAACAGAAGCAGAGAAAGTTGCTGAACTCTACATTATGTGCAAACCAATTGGCCACGCTTGTAGGATCTCTTCCATGACTTCAAAGGGTGACCAGGAAGCGTGGCTCCACCCCAAGAATGGCTGTCAGCAGTCAGGGATACCAGGTGGTGTACAAGGAACCTTGGAGAGCAAGTGTGAGAAAGCCTCCATCCTTCAGCACTGCGAAGTGCAGGCAGTGCCTCTCACACAGCTCTAAGATGTGCCTGCAGAGCAGACAGACAGGAAAGAAGGTGTCTGCAGTGTCTGAGTGGCACAGGACAAAGCAGCTGAGTTTAACCCTATCAACAGCAGCACTGCAGCAGGAAGAAGCCCAGAGGATTGTCCACCTTCAGGCATCCTCTTTTTACAAGACAGGCTCAGAAACCATAGGGCTCTGAGGAGCTGTCACACAGGAATTCCAGCAGCATCTTTAAGGATATACTCAATTCAGTTGTTACCTCTACCCCTGCAGGACCATTTCCACCTCATGCCCTGTATTAATCTCAGCTGTACTGAATTATTAAACTGAAATCCTCAACTCTTCCCTCCACTGAAAATAGCAGTGTGGCTTTCAGAGCCATAGTTCTGCTTCTTACTGGGATGCCTTCTTCATTTCCATTTCTGGCACCATTATTGTCCAAGCCAAGTGCCATTTCTTTGCAGGATATTTGTCAACCTAAAGAAAGGTTGAGGAGTGAAGAAATCATTAAGTGTGACAAGCAGTGAATTCTTGAAGGAGAAGTGTGTGTGTGTGTGTAAATAAATCACACTATCTAGGCAAACCAGACATGTCAAGGTGAAGTAACAGGAGGAAACATCAACTCCTTCTCCTGCCTCAGGTGTACATTGCTCAAGAGACTTTTCTGCTGTTCATTATCAGAAGGAGACTGAGTAGAAAGTTTTCTCTGAAAGAAAAAGAAATGTTTTGTAAGGAAGGGTAAGTTTGTGGCCAAAAAGGAGAACGAGGACTCCACAGCTAACCTCCCTAAATGAAGAAATCCAGAGGAACTCAGAGCCACAAAAGATACCCAAACAAGCACCCCAGCCCAAAGTAAGCCTCAGCTGGTGATAGCTCCTCATGATGAAGTCCAGCACCCCTCTGATTGCCATTGCCTTTTCTGATTCCAAGAGCAGATGCTTTGCCATGAAAATCCCATCCTCAAGGTCCAGCTGGTGAAGGCCACCACGCAAACTGCTCTGGAGCAGCAAGCAGGAATGGTAACTGACTCAAGAAGGATAAAAGAGTGTCCTCTGGGTGGCCCAAGCCCCACCGAGGGCCCCACTGACCAGGGCAACCCAAGAGACTTCCTTAGAAAAGCAAAGGGTGGGTTGTGCCAGGGGGGTCACCAGCTCTGTTAGCTCTTCTCTAGCCAGAAAGGTACAGCAGAACACTGGTGTGTGGAGACCAATATCTTCACCTTGGTTGTTAGCCCATGCTGGCACCTCTCATGCTACATGTTGATTTTTGCTCTCCAGGACAGCTGCCTGTGGCCAAGTCACAGCTCTGCCTTGCTGGGGAGGGACCTCCCAGCTGTGACACCTCATAGGTCTATGGTATGGGCACTTCCTTGCAGGAAGATGATGATGATGATGAAGAATAATTCTCCCCAGCATTCAAGCTGGAGCACATGAGGAGACAGTAAAATGCCCAGCACTGCACCCCCAGAATCCTGAAGTCAAACACAGTAACAGGCTTTCTTCCCCAGGGATCAGCAATGCATCCAGCCACCATTCTCTGACAGGGGGGTTGGGACTAGATGATCTCCAGAGCTCCCTCCCAACCCCTCATATTCTGGGATCATCTTTTGAAATTCAACTCCACCTAGCCCAACAAGAGTCATTCTTCTTCTGTCTAGTTCCTTTCTTATTTGTGTGCTTTCAATTTCACTACTTGTAAACCTCCCAGGACCCAGAATGGCTTCAGCAAATAGAGATAAAGTGGAGAAAGCAGGGAAGGCTCCAGAGACCAGGCTGGATTTTTTTCCCTACAAGACAAGTAATGGATTACATTACACCTCTCCTTCCCCTCCTAACCTTGTCTAATAAGAAGAGACAAACACAAGCCTAGCTGCACACAGCCAACATCTGACAGGGTCAAAAAACTTTTAACCCACAGCATATGTGGCTGTACTAAAGGGGCAACCAAAAAGAGTTTTCCTGGCACCTCTGCCACCAGCAGGATACTCTGGAGATAATTTATATAAAGGGCCTGTTAGTTTTTGAAACTGATCTAGTGGCAGCTGGAAGTGCAGCAGTAACCAGCCCCGAGGCTGAGCCACCACTGCCATCAGGAGAGCAGGAGGAGCAGGGGGTGGGAAATGCAACCATCAGTCAACCAGCTTTGCTTTTTGATCTAGCAGCCACCTCTCCTGCAGGCATGAGAAGGGATCTTACCCCTCTGCCTCTCTGCAGTTATGGATCTCCTCAGCCATCTGTGCCCTTCACAGGTAGGGCTGGAAGATTCCTTGAAGCTTCAGTTTGCTTCTCATTTGAGAAGGGGTCAAGGAACATCCCAACACCAAATGCATATGAGCAAGAAAAACATCTGCCAAGCCAGAAAGCAGGGCTCTATTTCCATGGACCACCAGCTGATGATTCAACACAGAAAGACTTCAGTCCTTTGCAGTTCAGAATGCTACTGAAGAAGGTAATTCTCTTTTTTCACTAATGAAAATGGCTCTTCATGTTTATATATGCATTAGCTCTCCCACTCATTTGTAATAGTCACTATTGCACCATAGGAGCAAAGTGACTACATCATCATCCAGACCTTGCTTCTGGAATGACATCATTATCCAGACCCTGCTTCTGGGACCACATCATCATCCAGACCCTGCTTCTGGGAGCACATCATCATCCTGACCTTGCTTCTGGGACCACATCATCACCCAGAACCTGCTTCTGGGGCAACAAAACCTACTGAGAGGCAAAACTTACTGAGAGTCCTTAATGTAATGTGGTTGGTCAGCTCTTTTCTCCTTCTAATGTATATCCCCTCAGCTCCTCCAGCTCCATGTTTCATTCCGTGCTGCTGGTGCTGGAGCCCCCCTGCAGCCCTTAGAAGTGACTCTCTGCTCTTCAGTACAGTTGGCTTTTGAATGAAACATGAGGTTCTTCAGCACCTCAGGAGGCTGAGCATGCTTTAGCAGCCTTGCCCCAGCCTCAGCGCAAGGACTGCCCTTTAATTCCACTTAAATAAATGCAGTGTTGTTGGTTTTGCCCCTGCTCAGAAAAGGAGCTTAGTGGGAAAGTCAAAACAGATCTCAGCCAAAGGGAAAAAATAATAAAGCAAGCCCATCAATTAAGGCAGGCAAGTGTAGCCTAGGAACAAGAAAGAGCTCCTGCAGATGAGGCAAACCATGCCATGCATAGAAAGCAAATCCCCACTGCTGGTCCTCCCTCATGCCATTCCAAAGGAGCAGATCTCTCGGTGAAGTGTTTGAGAGCCTGCTGGAACCAGAGGGGCCCTGGAAAAACAATGTAGAAATCAAATCCACTATTGGGTGGCATTTGTTCCAAAGGAGACAAACTGTCTTTTGTGAAGCCTTGCAGAGTTTGAACTGCATCCACAGCCTCCACTGGTGTTAAACCTAAAGTGAGCTCTTCTTGTTTGCCTTCCCTTCTACTACTGACTATCCAGATTTTCAAGCACCTGAGTAATCAACTAGGTCTGAGATGCATTTTTGCCAGGATAGGAATCAACTTGATTATCATTTAAAATCTATTAGCATTATTGTGGCAAGAAGAGTGCCAGAGAAATTAACTGGGGGGGTAAGGAGCTTAAAGGAGGTGAGGAGATAATCCCTGGAGTCTAACAATAAGCCTCTGCTCATTCTTCACATGAAGTCCTACCAAGTCTGCAGTATTGTTTGCTAACCAGCATGCATGAGGTAAGGATGAGATTCTTAGGAGGAAATTAAGCCCCTTCTAAAAGTCCCTTTCAGCTGAGGAGGATTTGGAAGCCTAGCTGATGTGACACCATCCAAAACCCTTAGCTAAGCAGCAGCTTCATATTTGCTTTCTTTGCATCCCGAGTCTGAGGTCAGCCCAGACTGTTCCCAGTGCTGCAGGGCCCCAGTGTCAACACCAAGCCCTGGCTGATCTGCAGCTATTGCCAGGGCAAAGGGCCCAGGAAAGAGGTCAGATCACTCAAGTGTGAGATCCTTCTTTCCCTTTTTCACTGATAAGTGAATTGCAAGTCACCTATGAAGCCTCCCTTGCAGCTATAATGCTTGTCTCAGCAGGATCCATTAGCAGAGGATGCATCATCATCATCATCATCATCACTCTGCCTTTCTCCTGGGAAGGAGAAATGGGAGCAGAAGGATGAGCTCTGCAAGCTAAACAAAGCCTGGAATGGGAAAGAGCTGTGAGACCAATTAAGCACTGCACCCATGGAGGCTCCCTGCAAGGCTGCTGACCTACAAAGGATGTTCAGTCTAGACAAAGGGCTGCACATTGAACTGGGAAAGCAACCGGGGCCGTGCTGGGGGGGAGGGGGGTAGGTTCCCCTCAGCTTAACCCTGTTATGAAGAGATGATCGATACTACATACAGCAAAGCAGATCTGTTGGCATAAACACCCAGACCCAGCTCCACTAGCCTGCATCCGCTTGGTCCAGCTGCAGGAGAAGGCAGCTTCCAGGCAATTCCTCTCACTGCATTTGCAGTGATGCAGTTGGGTGAGGCTGGAAGATTGTCCCTTGGGAAAATCCAGCTGACCAGCCACCCCATGGCATCTACCCATCACCCTGAAAGGGCTGAGGGATGAGCCTCTTTTGCCCCTTCTCCTCCTCCAAACATTCCTGCTTTTTCCTGCTGGGAAGAAGGCAGTGAGTGACAGCTGGAAAGGGGCANGGGGGCTTGTTTGCAAGTGAGCACCGAAGTGTGTCCCTAAACAGGCACATCATGGGGAGGGAGTGAAAGGAGCTCTTTTAGGCATAATAATCCTTTAAAGTCTATCACTGGAGACATAATCTGAGTTCAGATGGATGATTTTTTCTTCAACCTATTACACTACCAATAGCATTCATTCCTATCTCCCCTCCTCCCCTGATGAAGAAACACTTCCACTCCTGCTTCCTCCTCTGGAGGCAGGGATAAGGGAAGGATGTGCCCTGGAGACTCTTTAGTTCCATGGAGATCTTTAATAAAAATGCAATGACTGGAAACTGTGAAGGCAGAGCAGTCTGAGGAAGAGGAAATTTAAAGAGACAAATATGCAAAGCTCCTGGAGATGCTGCCAAGGCAGCAATTTCAGGAGGAAAACAATGCTGAGTAACATCATTTCCCCCCAGTAGCTGCAAGTCATTCAGCAACCTTGAAGTAAGCTCCCACCTCTGCTGCCTGGTCTCATGAGAGAGAAAGGGAGAGAGAGAGAGAGAGAGGAATGAAATCCTTTATCAGCAGCACCAAAAACCCCTCCAAACAGTGTAAATATTAGAGGACCCTCATTAAAGTCAGGGAGCTGGCAGCTGCCCTGCCATGATTAATGGGCTCACACATCTCCCTCAGCCTTGGCTCAGCTCCTGTTGGAGGATTTCATAACCTGAGCAGTCCCTTTGCTTCTCCTTGGCTGTCCAATGATTTCTCCCAAGAGACAGGGAAAATGAGAGTTGGGTTTCCTCTTTCTCACCTCTCGAGGAGCAGGGAAACTGTGGTCAGCAGCACAGTGCACACTGAAAGGCAGAAGAACAGGACAGCAAGGAGGAGACCAGAAGGAGACATCTGTTTGCCCCAGGAAGCAGGAGTAAGATGGGCTGGTACCAAAGAACACTGCACTACTGCTAGGGAAAAACTCAGCAGTAGAGACAGGAGATGCACAGACAGGAACCTCCTGCCTTCAGCAGCCTGCCTGGCTCCTGTGCAGCTGCAAGCACACAGCCAGAGACACACAGAGACACAGACACACATCCACCTGCCTAATTCAGACACTCAGGGAAAAGAAAATGCAAACTAAGAGAAGCAAGAAAGGTGCCAGTAAGGACAGAGCCCTAATTAACAAGTGGAGAGAGAACTTGCCCATACCTTTCCTGCTGCAGGTCTAGTTGCAGTCTGCACCCTCAAAATCAATTTCTAATTTGCAGTGAAAAATTCATTTGCTTCATCTGATGCCTGACTTTAGAGTCACTGAAACATGCTGCTGATGCAGCTGCAGCCCTGCAGGCTGCTGCCCCATTAAACCTCAAAAACAGGCACTAACTCTCACCCTGCAGAAAGTCCTGTTGGAGAGAGGTGGACCAGGTGTCCAGGACCTCTCAGCCCTTAATCTCTCTTGGGGCAGGTACCAAAAGTTGATGAAGGTCACCCAGGGTGCTGGTATGATGGCTATCTGCCTAACAATCCAGCAGTACAAAAATCACTAGTTCTGCAAAACAGACCTCATGTTGTCCATTTTCAAGTCCCCTCCCATCATGCAAGCAATGGGTAAAACAAACAAGGTCCCTGAGTGACACTGAAACCCTCCAAAGAAGTTTCTCTTAGCCACCAAAGCCTGTTCAGACCTTTACAAACAACATCAGGTGAGATACTGAGGTCCCCCCAGGTTTCCACAACCTATCCTTGTCCACTCTGTTTCCAGGGTGCCTGGGGACATGGGGACATAGGGCATGGAAGGCTGACAGCTCTGCCTTTGCACTTTTGCTGAGCCTTTCCAAAGAAGATGAACATGTGAGCATGTTTGCAAAGTTCCACCACAGCATCAGAGGCAGGGCAGCACCCTCACTGCCACTGGGCAGCACAAGAGACCAAAGTGGAGATCAATCAACCTCCTAAGGCCACAAACTGTGGCAGTGGCACAGCTCAGGCTCTGCCACTTCGGTGAGCAGTGCACAGAATGGTCTGAGTTGGAAGGGACCTTCCAAGGTCATCTAGCCAACCCCCTGCAGTCAGCAGGGACATCTCCAACTAGAGCAGGCTGCTGACAGTCCCAAACACCCTGACAGCTCCCACCTCTCTGGGCAACCTGGGACAGGCTCTCACCACCCTCAGTGGAAAACATTTCTTCCTTCTATCCAGTGTAAATCTCCCTCTTTTAGTTTCAAACCATCATCCCTTGTCCTGTCACAGCAGACCCTGATAAAAAGTCTCTCCCCATCTTTCTTCTAGGCTTCTTAAGTACTGAAAGGCCACAATGATGCCTCCCTGGAGCCCTCTCTTCTCCATGCTGAACAACCCCAAATGTTTCAGCCTTTCTTCATAAGTGTTCCAGGCCTCAGGTCATTTCTTGTGGCCTCCTCAGTAAGCTCAAGACCCATGAGATGTCTCAGGCCACAGCAGGTGGATGTCTTGGGCTACACCACACTATGTTCTGGGCAAAGGACAGCCACACAGTGCCCAGGCTCAGAGCAGTGACTGCCTAGCACACTCCTGCTGCAAAGAGCTGCTGCTGTATTCAACACCATTGCATATCTATTAAGTGTGTGCACAGAAAGGCTGCTAATTGCTTTTCCATTCACCAGTTAGAGTCTCCACTGCTGTAGCAAGTGCATTCACCACAGAGCAAATCCATGTTTAGAAAACAAGAGCTGCTTCCAGAAGCCTCCTGCATTTTAATTACCATCTGGATGGATCTGGGCTCCTCTGTTTTTCCAACAAGGCTACCCTGGCAGTTGCCTTCCCCACCCCTTTAATATGGAGATTTTTTTAGCGTTGGCCACATCTTCTAGTGGTGGTGGTGGCAGGGCTGTGAGCAGGGCACTTAGGTGCTTGCACAGAGTATTCCTGCAGCCACAGGGAGAGCCAGGACAGCATGTGGCTCCCCAAAGCAGGGAGAGGGCCTCAGGGGCAGCCAAGCAGTTGTGGTGAGTGGCAGCAGAGAGGCTCACAGCTCTGCCTTGCCTGGGAGCCTCTGCAACTCATCTCCACTCTGTGGCACATGCTGAAATTTCCCCAGTGTATTTATCATCCACAGAGTCTGCTTTGCAGCCCATCCATCATCAGAGAGGCAACAGGGAGGGGCTGGGAGCAGGAAAACAAACAAACACTCGACCCACATTTGATGTGCTGTGCAAGGAGGTGAGGCCAGGGGATGTGCTGGTGGCAGAGCTGTGGGGAGCTTCCCGATGGATGGGGCTGGGGGGGAAAGGAAGGAGGGAATAGGGCAGTGCAGCTGGGGGGAGGGAGTGAGGGGAAAGAAACCCAGCTTGGCCATTTGTGAATGAAGCCTTTGTCTTCCCAGCCTGAGTCTGGGAAGAGCAGCCCAGGGGCCATCACCTCCAAGGCAGCTGGGGTGGAAATTCCCCACCCCCTCTGTTTAGGGGTTAAGCCTTATTTCAATCAGCTTGTCTGCAGTTTAAATGATGGGCAACCCTGAGGCAGAAGTAAGAGACATGGCACCAACATCTCCCATGCCAGCCACACTCTTCCAACCCTCACATGGCAGCCTTACCCCAGAGACTATGCCTGATAAATCCACCAACTCTTTTGTGCTAAATCTCATCCAGGACTAATCTTTTCTCTCCTGTCAGACACGCCACCCTTTCTCAGATGGATGTGAGCTTAGTGGGAAGAAGCTTCAGCAATTTCCTTCCAGAGTTACAAACTTTTGCTTTCCATCTGTCAGCCCAAGCAAAGATCACCTCTGGTCTTCCCTTTCACCCCTTCAGATAAAAACCTTCAACTGGAGACACTAGGGTTAACAGAAACCTGCCCCATGTGCTGGTTCAGCTTTATCCTTAGGTAGCTCTCTGAAGATAATTGCCTAGCTCCAGCTTGAACACTGTGATGTCTGCCCCAGTACTGAGTGAAACCCAGCCAAAACAAAAAGAAGAGGTGAAACACTCAAGGAGGAGAAGAAATTCTTTATATTGCAGAGAAACCAAGTAGCACTGCTGGCCCTGCAGGAAAGAGAGGAGCTTGAGGTTCAGTAGTTCCCCGTTGCTGCTAACTCATCTGGGATGTTCTCAGCGTGCTCCTGTTGGAGGCAGCACCACCACGGATGTCTGAGAGCAGGTCAAGCGGTGAGAGCGGCGCCCTTCGAGGGGCTCCCAAAGCCGTCCTACACCTGCCACACGAGCCAGGAAGCGGCTGGAATGATAACACATCTGCCATTCGTCGGGCTCTGGCTGGCAGAGGTGTCCTGAAGGACAAACCAATAACAAAATCACTCTCTTCTGCTCCCTGAATTGCTACTATTATCTGCCTCCTCGTTTCACGCAGTTGCTTGGGGAAATTCAGGTTGTGTCACCTTCCCTGATCACAGCACCAGGCATGGTTTACCAAGGAAGCCAGCTGAATTTCTGCTGTGTTCCTTCTTCATTTGGTGTCTGATCAGTGTCAGGAAAAAGAACCCAAAACAAACCCCCAAAACACATAGCTAAGGGTTAAAATCCCAAACCCACGAGCTAAGATTCTTCTCACTCAGTAGGTGAAATGCAGTCATGGTTTCCTGCAGCACTTACACCCATCTGTGTAAATATGCATCTCACACACACAAAGATGCTCCCTGGAATCAAATGGTCCCTTCCCAGAGAAGCACAGAAATGCTATTTTCTGACCCAAAAGCCTGCCCCAGTGTATTTTTAACCAGGACAGGTGGTTCCTACCAAACCCACCTGCAAGAGCCTAAACAAGCAACTTACTTCATTCCATTGTCCCTTTTCGAATCCAGAAAGGAACCACCAAAAAATAGATGTTTCAGCACAAAAAACAACTTCAGAGAAAAAAAAACTGCAGCAAAAGAAGAAGATAAAGGAGGAAAACCAGCTCCTAGTCACTTGGAATAGCAGGTAGAGCATTGCAGCCTCTTGTTAAGAGACACAATGCACACATAGCTCTTCTCCACATTACTCTGTCTGCTCAAGAAAGACCTTCAGGGGTCAGGGGAATGTACTGAGTTTTTTGCTTTATAAATACCTCTCAACTCTTTGTCTTCCCCAACTTTCCCACTCCAGGTCTCAGAAATGATAGGACCAAACACAATTTCCTCTCACCGTTCTGACTGACCTCTTGAGAATGAAGATGAGAAGCAGGAAGCCAGAAGAGACCTTGGGGTGGCTTTAATTGCCTGGGGTCTCCTTTGGAGAAGAGAAGAATAGATATGCAAGATCTTCTGTGAAAGACAGGTGGATGCCTAAAGTCTGCCTCTTTAGAAGCTGCTGCAGCACACAATGTGGTGTGAGGCAACACTCGCTGGAGCACACACACAGTCTCACCACCTCCTCAAAGACAAGCAATGGCTCTCCACAGGTGGACAGAAAGTTGTCAGGATGAGGTTCTGCTGTGCATGCAGATGCTGTGAAATGAATTAAGGCTGGACAATACAAAAAGAGAGGAGGAAAAAGGGTGAAGGTTCCCAAACGATTCATTTCACAGGGTCAGCGCCCATGCTTGCACTCCCCCAGTAATGCACCTCTGACTTGGCCAGGAGGAACTCTTCCTGTGACACTGAGCATCTACCCTTTGCCTCATGCTGTGTCTTCTCACCTAGATTTGCACCTCTCTGGCAACCAGAGGGATGCCACAGCACAGACTCCTTTCACAGGACTCACAGGAGGAAGGCACAGCTAACAGGCTCTCTCCCAGAAGGAACCTTCATCTCTCATTTTAAGTTGACATCATTTTATGCAACCAACCCCTTGTTCCTTGTCCATTTCTTTAGGGCCTGGTTAACCCCTTGCACTGTTTGCACTAGGCTGGTTGCTTATTTGTGTCTGGGTTTGTTCCTTCTTTCATGTGCTGCTGAGGAGGAAGAGGAAGAGCTGCCCAGTGAAGAAAAACAAAGAGGAAGGCAGAGCTGTTAAGACCTGGCTTTGGCAGGTTGGCCCACACACCATTGAAGGGCTCTACCAAAATTGTCACTGCTTCTACCACCTCCTTTGGAGAGAAGTTTCAGGGAGAAAAACAAAGTCCAGAGATCAACAGCTCTGTGACACCTTGACTTCTGAAATTCACCTAGGCCCTTGCCCAGAGGGCTGGTGGATCAGTGGACATGCAAGTACCCTCAGTGGTGCTGTCTGAATCAGGGATAGTGCTTCTCCTTCTGGATGCTGCTTTGCCAAGCACCTGAGGTCAACTGACTGATTCTTCTCTTCATTGCCAAGGCAAAAGAAATGACTTATCATTTGATTTATAATTAAGAACATTTTCCATATTCATGACAGAGCAAACAGTGCCACTGTTCTAAGAAGAAGTAGTTCTTCAGGGTCACATTTCAGCTTTTAAAGAAAGGAGGATACCATGGAAGAGATTTGACAGCTCCAGAAGAGAAGCACACAGTAGATGATAGATGGAGAGGAAATGGATTTACAGCAGACATTGCAGCCTCACAAAGCCTTTGCAATTCTTTAGTCAGGTTTCTGGTCTCCTCCCGGTGGAGTCGGCATCGAGAAGATGCCTAAGTGGTGCTTCATCACAGCAAGCAGCAGAAAGAGGAAGCACATGGCAACAGACTAAATGACAGACAAAATCATTTTGCTCAGAAAAAGGACAAAAATTCTACTAAGAATTTAGATTCAAGCTCCTGACAGGGGAAAAAAAAAACATCCCACAGACATCCTATTCTATAGGATCCTATTGGATCCTATTCTGCTGCTTTTAATGCCAGCTGAACAGAGAAGCCAGGGTACAGAATCTACACCTCCTAAAACAGGGCTTGGGAGGGAAAGCTGTGCACTGTGCTTTGATGAACACCCAGCCTGAAGGCAGCAAGCTGGGTGCTTGCTTCTATTAACTTCTTAAGTCTGTTCTAACCTCAGTGTTTGCAGCACACTTCAGCACTGCTGCACGTTCAGCATCAGGAGGAGCGATTCCGAGGGGCCAGGATCGAGGAACTCGGAGCCTGCTGATTAAGGGGGAAACTAACATTGAATATTTGCAGAGGATGGCTGAAGACGGGACAATGAGACAATCTAGGTGTGGGGTACAACACAAAAGAAACTGCAGAGATAAAGATTGAACAGAGACAAAGAAATTGAATTGAAGCACCAGACTGGGTGATGGGACAACTTACTAGATAGTGGAAGGGTCTGGGTGTGGAGTACAACACAAAAGAAAACCAAAGATCGGCTGGAACCGATCTTCAATCTGGATCTTCAATCTGGCACCAATTCCCAAATACAAAAAGATGGACTGGAGGGGGTTGGTGTATAACAAAGGGGGACCCAGGGGGTGGTGTATATGCATATGTAATACTTTATAGATATGTTGATAGTTTCCTGTAACTCAATTGTACACCTGAAATACTTTGTAGATGGTAGCCTATTTCTTATGTAATACTTTATAGATATGTTGATAGTTTCAACTGTAACCTAAAATACCTTGTAAATGGTAGCCTGTTGCATATGTTACACTTTGTAACATAAATAGAGCACGGCTCAGGTGGCAAGGTGTGTTGGTGGAGATATCCCCTGCGCACCCGGTGCCGAGAATAAACCTTTCTGTGAGTAAAAATATTGATTAATTTCCTTAAATCACTGCTCTGCAACAAGAGGCCATGGACATGTCACTGGCTGAGAGCTGTTGACAAGGATACTGAGAGAAGTGGACACCCCCTCAGCAAAACTGCCCCCCCCTTCTGTGCTCTGTGAGCAAAGCTGTGGAAACCAGCTCCAGTTTCAATGGGCAGGGCATCACTAAGAACAATCAATGAGATGAACACATCATCTCCTAAGCATCACAGAGCCCTCAACTGAGGCTGGACCAGGAGAAATCAGGAGGCAGCCATTCATTTCTCCAATGAACACAGGAGCAGGCTCATGAAAAACCTCTGGTCATCACAGGATTGGAAATACTGACTTCCCAACAGTGCTACAGAGCATCATTACACGATGAATCATCCACGTGCTCACAGAAGGGATGAGATGTTAACTGCTCTGTACACCAAAGGAAGCCTCAAGGGGGCTTGCTAAGGAGCTGCTGGAAGTTTCTGGAAGACACATTACAGTGGAAGATGAAAGTATGCTGGAACAGACTCCCCGGACTTGTGCTGCTGGTCTTCATTGTTCAAGGGGATCAGAGAAGACAAAAGGAACTAAAAGCCCATCTTTCTCTTTCCAATACTAAATCTTTTTCTTACTTTTAAGGGTTTCTGCAAGTTAAATAGATGTTCCAGGTAAAGCTTTGAAGACAATCTGGGTGCTAAAGCCTTCTGTATGGAGATTGGCTACCACTTTTCCAAAGCACTTGCATAACAGCACCACTAAGTCAGACCCTCTTGCCTCTTTTCCATTTATGTTCTGTGAATCACCACATGCACTACAGTGCAAAACACACAAAGTAAGATCTCCCTGCTACCTGTGTTCTTTCCATCCTGTCACAGCATCTCACAAGAAAGGTGGTTCCAGAGGCAGTGAAAGCCACCGTTGTCCCCTGGGCAACCACTGCTGCCATTTGCATCAGAGCTGCAGTACAAGGATAACCACCACCACACTTACTGGGAAACATGTTTTGTGCCACTGACAACAGCTGAATGCTCTTGTAAGGGAGGCTTCCTTCAAAGCAAGCCAACTGCCAGAAGAAGCCTTTAGTCTGTATCACAGACACAGCAAAATCTAAAAGTCAAGAGGAGAGACTGGAGCCTTTGCACTAGAGGCATGTGAAGGAGAAACGAGGAGATATGCAGGGTGGTGACATCCCATGGATGTCATACAGAGGATAAAACTGAGGTTTCTGGAGGATCAAGCCTCTTGCTCAATGACTGGTGTCTCAGGAGGACTCTGTCTGTTCTTTGATCCCTATCCACGTGTTCCTGAAACCAGTGCCAGAATCCAGCTCCTGAATCCAGTTCCTATCTGCTGCTGAGTTCAGTCTTGGACTTCTGCCACAGCATCAGTGGTGACAGTGTTGTAATTGCCATCAGGGGATTGGGTTCAATATTGGTTTTGTATACATTTCATTTTATTGTTATTATTGCCATTCAAGCTGTTTTATTTTTCCAGCCTCTAAGTCCCTCTCCCTTCTTCCCTTTCTCTCCCCTTTGGGAAGCAGAGGGGTTCTCACAGAGAGCCTCTGTCACTCATTTAGTGTCCAGCCCAGCCCTGACCCTTAACAACCAAACTGTCCATGTCCAGCTAGTCCACACCCACCCTCACTGCCTGACAGAAGCAGCTGACAAGCAGTCACTTCATCTCTCCATGAAAGACAGCCCTATTCTGTGCCATTCAAGCTTCATTTTTCACAAGAACAAGACTGTGCTGTTCCAAAGGCTGCACTCAGCATCTTGGAATGATGCCTCTGATCAGGGGTGCCAGGGCTGGCAGGAAAAGGAGTGACTGCACAAAGACACAGTCTCTGTCCATTCCTACAGCTTAAGGGAAAGATGCAGGCACTCAACTTTCTGCCTGCTTGTGCCTGTTCCTTCTGTAACATGCTAGATTCCCAGTACATGGACATGACCAAACTGGGTCATGCTGCCAGGTAGATGCCTACCTGCTGGCACACTCCTCTCATCTGCTTCACCAAACATCTCCATGGCTAAATGGCTTCCTCTCCCCTCAAGACTCTCAGAGGGTGGCACCAAGTATGATCAAACCACACCTTTGAGCACAAATGTGGAGTGATTCCTACTTAACTGTGTAAAACTGAGACGTTCAAGGACTCAGGACAAGTTCATTGACTCTTCACTCATCCTGGGGTAAAACCCAGAGCCCAGGATGAGAAGACTCCCCCTGAAGCACCCAAGCTCTGTCTGCTTCTACCAGAGGGAAACACAACCTGTCCAAGCTAGGCTCCATCTTGCACTGATCACATTTTTGCATCTGTTTTTTTGACAGGAACAGAACACTGTGCTGTTCCAAATTCTGGAACTGGAAGCCTGCTTCAGAGCCTCCATTTTCCTACAGTTAAAAAGTTTCTTCTCATTTCTAGCCTAGATGTATCATCACCAGCCTATGTCTTGCTGTTCTTGTGCCAGAACTGTCTGGTGGCTATCCTCTGTTGGTTGTACAGTCTGCAACCATCTCTTTGCCATCATTTAACCCTGCAACCCAAACCTTCTCCCTTTCCATTACCTTTTCATTAAAGCAAACTGCCACCAAACACATCTGAGTTCATCCTCCTTGAACACAAGATGACCAGGACTGTACCCAACACCTCTGATGCTCCTCTCCCATCGACTCTACAGATAGGAATGTGTTCACCAGCTGCACCACCTGGGCATCTCCTGCTCTGCAAAATGCACTCCAGGTTTTCACAACACATAAAGGCAGACAATCAGTCCAAGCCCTCTCTGCAATAAAGCAGCTGAATTGGTAGACAAAGCAAATGCAGCAAGCTTTATCTGGAAGAAGGCACTAGCACTCTTCTCTGTCTCACTCCTCTCTAAGTTATGAGCCCAGCATACAGCAAAGTGGATTACATTTAATCCTTAGCTGAACAAACCTCTACTTGGTACCATTCCATTTGATAACATTTCTCCTGCTGAATCTTCAAGGTCATCCAATTCTTCTTGCACCATACCTTGATCTTCCCATTTATGGATGCCTCTCACAGCTTGGTGTCAGGAACAGAAAGTGATTTCATTAACTCCATCCTCCTCCTGAGCCAAAGTCACTAACAAAAATACTAAGCAAGATTGGTCCCATGACTGCACCTTGATAAAGTACCAATAACCTCCCTCCAACCCTTCCTTCCCTTGGCAGCATCACCTCCTGCATCTCCCTGTTACCCAAGTGCTTGTCCTACTTTCTAATCCCTGTCTTCTCCAGTTTATCTAACTCTTGAATCATGGCATCAAATCATTTCTGTTTCTTGCATGGCTTTGCCAAGGAGATCAGTTACTTCATTACTTAAAGGTACTATCCACATTTGGCACAATCTCTGAAGTGGTACCATATTTTTTTCCTAACTGAGATTTATTCTTGCTCATTCTCTGCTTCCCAAACTGGTCTAGAGTCCTCCATGTGTACTGAGGTTAGATGAGCAGCTCTGCCTGCCCCTGAGAGTTCCTGTTCTTTAGTCAGATGGGGAAACTGCAGCCCATCCTGATTGCACAGCACATCCCACTCCAGCCCAGAGAGGCTTTTCTTCTTTGAAAAGAACAGGCACAACTACCAGAACAGAACCCATTTGTGTGGCTTCTCTCCTCATTAAGAATCAGATTCTGATACTGTTTCAGCCTTGGAAGCTGAGCAGTTAGTTGATTGTCTCTGTAATTAACTCTCAGCGGCCAAGGGTGATCACCATGGTTATCTACCAAGTCAGCAGTAGGGTGGCTCACACTGAAGACAGGAATGCATCTCAGGGATCCCACACAATGGGCAACAAGAACAAAAGATTACAAGGCCCAGGAACTTTTTCTACTACTTAAATACATATTGGAAGAGATGGGAAAAGCAGAAGACAAAAGGTTGCAGTTGTTGCTCGCTCATTAGCTCTGCTTAAATGAACTTCACATCCAGCACCAGGATTGATCAGCAATTAATTCCCCTTCCAGAAACCCTGGACAAAATGGGCAAAGAGGTATTCAAAGGGAATTCCCTCTCCTCAGAGGGCTTCCAGCACCACACTACACTGGAGTAGCATGGCCTTCACCGAGCCAGGGAGCTTGGGCCAGACCCTAGGGCTGACATCTACGGGGTGCTCCGAGGTCAGAGTTCTACTGTCACCCTCTGAGGTGCCCCAGGCTCTCAGCCTGCTCTTCTTCAGGCTCCTCTGGAGCCCTGAACTCAGTGGGGATTATCTGGCAACAGCAAAGATCTCTTCTGACAACTCACATCACATAGGAAGCAGGGCATAAAAAATGGAGCAGGACTTTTTTTTCTCGCTATTAAGTATCCAAGAACTGTTTTTAAGGCAGGAGGAAAGTGGGTAGCACTTACATCTGAAGGCAGGCTAAGGAGCTATCCCTCAGAAGAGTAGGGAAAAATGGGCCACAGAAACATCTGAAGGGATTTCAGGACTGGAGTGCTTTCCATCTGGGACCATAAATAAAACAGTAGCACTATAGCATTTTCCCATTTCTAGAGCAGACACCAAAATTACCTGCCCTAGAGCCACTAGAATGGAAAAAGGTATCCACTGAAATAGCCAACTAATTACATCTTCATTTGGAATAATCATCTAGATAACTGAGTCACATGTGGCAAGAGCTAGGACACAGCTGCTAGTAGAGGCCTACAGATCAGCCAGAAAAGACCACAAAGTGCTCCAACTACAAATGGCAAGCCCAGCAGGAAGTACCAACACTATTGTAGCCACAAGGCTGAGGTGCAGCAAGCTAGTCCTGATTTAGTAGTGGTTAGCAGGACTGCTCACATGGACCAGCTATGCTGCTCCCTGATAAATATGCCCTAGCTGCTCAACACAGTCCTGGTGTGGAGACAAAGCAGGGTGGTGCCCTTCCTCTGGAGCAGAAAGGTTTCAACAGACCTGCTCCAGGCAGAGGGCTGGAGAGGGACCTGCTGCTCTCACAGAGCTGGAGCAGAGCAGTGCTCTTCAGTGCTGACAGTGGCATATGCCCTTGCCTGCATTGATTCTTGGATGCTTCCAAAAAAAAAACCCAAAACACACCCATAAAAACTACTCCTGAAGAAAATCACCAAGGTTTATAGCATCTCCATCTGAAGGTGCAATTTACCTCACCTTCATCTGAAGTAATTACTGAAACATGAGATAGGAAGGATGCTAGACCTTTTCAGGTGCTGGAAATAGTTGGCATTTTCCAGGAATGGTTCCAGGCTCAACCAGGGCTGACAGCTACAGCAGCTTGTGTGACCAAGCTCCAGAGCTCTGCCACTTTACACCACACCATCACAAAGGGGAAGGGGTGTGTGTATGTGGGGGCGGGGGTGGGGTGGTGGTGTCATACCAAGAGGGTTAGACTAAATCTGTTCCCTTCACTTCTACTAAACCAAAAAGAAAAGTAACCCAAACCCAAGCTTTCAAGAGTCAGCTATGAAAAAAAGTTCTTGGAAGTCTTTGCACCAGAAATAGATGTGGCTTACTATGTTAAGACTAAATAAACAAGTGGACATGGGAGCTGGGCAGGTTACTGCCCCCACCACCACCCCCAAACCTCTTCCAGGGCACATGAAGCATGAAATATTAACCATTTTAAATGTCAACCTAAAAAAAGGCAGTAAAGGGTAGTAGTAGTAGCACCTCTAAGAGCTTACCCATCAGGGAATATTTCAAAACTCTTATCAAAATCAGCTAAGAATCTGTATCTGAGGCACAAGAGGCACTTTGCTTTCACTTCCCATCTGCACACTCCCCTTTCACATTAAGGATTCCTCTGTGCAGTTTAGTGTCTGAAGTGATTATGCCTAAGCCACAGGACAGCCTTCTTGGGGAAAGAAAAAGCATCAGACAGAGGTGGGCAGAAGGGTTGGTTTAACTCCATCATTCCCAGCTGGCTGGCTGGACCAGGAAACCTGAGAAGAAGCTTTTCTCCTGCATCAAAAACAGACCTCCTGGACATTGCTGCCATCTACATGCATATACAGCCAGGGGTCAAATTCTCTCTGTCAAGGTGATGCAGAGATTTCATTTCTCTGCAAAGGACAGGTTCCAGGGGAGGTGAGTCCTGATCAGATGCAGTGGTCAAGTGAAACACATGGGTTTATTCAGGTTGGGATTGTGACTGTCTTACCAGAAATGCCTGTGGGTCTCAACTCAGCATTCCCTGATTTTACTGCTCTGGTTCAAACCAGGTTCTCCTCCTCTTTGGTTTTCCAGCCTTTTAGCCTTTCTCTCTTCCATGCTCTGAAAATGGAGCCCACCAGTTTGAGACCCAAATGCTCAGACTCAGTCAGTGCTCAGCACACTGTCCTAGACCATACATACAGACAGGGTTTGAAGTCACAGATATTTTGGGGCCAGCTGGATCTGCTATGGTAAAATGGCAGCAGGGCCTCCTACCTTCACTTACCTACCCAGACATAGGAAAAGAACAGAGGAGACTGAAAAGAGCTAAGAAATCTGGGAACTGGGGCTTCCACATTCCAGTCTTTCCCACAGCCCACCTCACTGATGTCCCTCAGCTGATCACCTAGCTCCTCAGGGCTGCTGTTTTCTCAGCTGATCTGTAAGACTGTTAGGAAACTTGAGCATGTTCTGGGCTCAGTGATACACAAACCAGCTCTGCTGGGTTTCCAGAAGCCCTGGGATCGCTAGGGTCTTCAAAGGACTTGGAAAGTCTGTTTGGTGGTGTGGCAGGAGAGCTGCAGAGACATCACAACGCCTCCTTTCAGCACTCTGCTCCCCCTGAGCTTCTCACCTCCTGTAGCCTCCCCACACACTCTATGATTCCCATCACTGCTTAGAAGTTTGGTGCTGTTTGAACTCCAAACACCTGCCACCCCCTGAGTTCTCTCTGCTGGTTCACTGAGCAGAGATCCTCCATCCCTTGAGCCACAGAGCTTCTCCACCGGCAACAGGCTTACCACGGCGGCTGAAGAGGGCTGGTGGCAGGGGAAGCACCCAAAGCACTCCACTAAAAGCAGAAAGGAGATGATTCCTCTAACAAATACAGAGAGCTCCTTCCCTTCTCCAGGCTGGAAAAAGCCTCAGAGCAGGTAGCTGAGTCAGGTAGTGGTCCATGAAACTGAGCTAGAGCAGAACACCAAGGGCAGGAACAGATGTGCCCCCTTGTCCCTGCACCAAACTGACTGAGGTCTGTGCTGTCAGAAGGAAGAAGGCAATCAAGCCAGGAGGGATTGCTGCTTGCTCATTTCTAGCCAGGAGGAAGCTTCCCCACTTTGCAGGGGATTTTATGCAAGCTTGGCTCTACAGGCATGTTTTTCCCTTGCTCCCTTGGTGTGTGGGTAATGCTTTTAAGTGTCCATTTACTGGTTTAAATTAGGGGGAAAAAGAATTAAATCCGAAGTGCTGGTGACACCTACATGAATGCAAAATGAATTCCTTGTGATTGGCCCTATTACAATGAACAGCAAATGCATTCCTAATGGCAGAACACTGAAGGAGTAATGTGTTGCTGGATCCCCTGTCTATAAAAGTGATAATAAGGAAATGGAAATGTAAGGAAATTCCTCACAAAGATTGAAGAGGAACTCAGGCACTGGCAAGCTGCTGCTGCTTCAAAGGCTCAAAAGAGAGAGACAAGTGTCTGTGGGTTTTAGCACCTCAGCTGCAAAATTGTTGTTGCTCTCTACTGCCATGGATTTTTTTTTCCTCCTCATCCCTGAATCTGAGCCATCCAGATCACTTCCCAGTGCAGAAGGGTTCCCTGTAGGGTACTTGCTACTGCCTTAGCCAATCTCATTTGCAGACATCTGAAAGGAGAGGCTTTCAACCATGGCCCTGGAAAACTTCACACAGTCCCTGAAAGGTTAAGGATTGGAACAAGGACCTGTAACTGAACCCAAATCTCTTTTCTTAATTAGTCCATCTACAGTCAGGATTAGATTTGCAAGCCAACTAAGGCACACAAATCTCTGTTACACCAAATCTCTGTTACACCAAATCAGCCAGCCAAGAGCAAAGTCATCCCATCAAAGGCAAAGGCACTGCTCCATACCAAACTCACCTAAGTAACAAAAACATCAAGCCCACCTAAGTGAAGAAAACCAAAAGCAAGCAAGGAGAGTATACATATATGCAGGTACAGACCAGTCAGACCAGCAACATTCCCTGGGAAAGGTATCCAAAACCTCCCCTGCAAATGCCTTATGTGGGGCAGTCTCAGCCTCACACCCTGGAACTCTCCAAGTCACACCACCAGCAGAAGCTGGGCTGGCACTTGGCACTTCCCTTTTTGTTTTTCCCTGTGATCAAAGATTGAAAGTGCCCCAAGCAGGTGGATATTCACCACAACAGCTTGGGGGAAAGGTAGCCAGCAGGTAGCAGAGCATGTGGAATTGCTGAAGCAGATGAATGCAGTGTGGCTGGAAACCAGGTGGCTGCATTGCTCTGTCCCACCAGGGTGGATCTTGGAAGTACAGAATCATTCTGGTTGGCAAAGCCCTCTGAGATCATTGAGTCCAACCACCCACCTAACACTGCCATGTTCACCACAGAGGAAGAAGTTGTTCCTAAGTGTGCATTAACACCAGATGAAAC
Source organism: Galbula dea (assembly GCA_013399015.1). Lineage (NCBI taxonomy): Eukaryota > Metazoa > Chordata > Aves > Piciformes > Galbulidae > Galbula > Galbula dea. The sequence continues at coordinate 122,015 of VWZX01003371.1, read as the reverse complement.
TCCCAACCTTGGCTTCTGGGGATGCCAGGAGGGATGATCTGATAGTCTCTTGATCCTAGAATAATCAAGGTTGGAAGAAGCCTCTAAGATCATCAAGTCCAACCTTAGCGTGAGCTAACTCACTGAAATCACACCATCTCCTTACTGACTTCTTACAGCTGCCATCCAGCAGAGACTTGACACTTTCCTTGCCCTCAGGAAGCACTGCCTAACAACCAGCAGAGTTCACTGAAACCACAGCTCAAGCCACCACTAACACTCCAGTCCTCCAACAGAGGATGAAGCAATGTTTACAGCTTTCAGAGCAAAGGAACATGGCCAATGTTTTTGTCTACCCACTACCTGACACAGGCTCTGACCTCCTTTAGGTACACTGAAAATGCAATTGCATTACTTACTCTTTGGCAAGAGAGACTTCTTAAAAATCAGACACAACAGCAATACATTAGGGGGAAGAAACTGGGACCCTCTGGAACCTGGAGGTGAGGTTTTGGAGTGGTGAGAAGTTCTAGTGGCTATCAATGTCTTCCACATCCCCCAAGGAACCCCTGAGCACCAGTCTTTGGTGCTGGTTTAACACAGACAGGACAGCATAACTGAGATTCCAGAATGCCTGCAGCTGGGTGAAAGAGAGGAATCAAATATTGTGAGGCTGAAAGAGCTCTTTCCATGACTTCCCTTCCCACAAGTATGAAAATCCCATTTGCATCTCAACTGAGACACAGCAGTATATGAAACACTAGTTAAAAAAAGGATGTATTTCAGCTACATGACTGCTTCACTCTCAACTGATAACTCATTGTGGCCTTCAAGAAAGGTATTCTGAGGAAAAAGAGAAGCTACTACTCTCCCTTGGCTGAGAAATATAACTGTGGTGCTAGCAGGATGCCTGAGAGCCTTCCTCTGCTCACCTCTGAGCTCCTTTGCCCTGTCATTAACATCCTTATCTGTTTACACCACAAAGTATTGAAGTTACACAAGATACTCTCCAAGAAGCATTTGTTGGACCCAGGGACAACCTCATGCTCTGAGTTTCCATGAATTCCACCAAAGAGATGTTCTGAGGCATGTCACCCTTTCCCTGGCTCAAGCCATCACTCCTAAGACATAACTGAACACACCCCATCCTCTCAGAACATGACTAGCACAGGCAGCAGAAGCAAAAGCATCATGACTCTACACCTTACTGCAGCACCTCCACCTGTGAGTGCAGGAGAAGAACAAACACTAACATTACAACACAGCTGATCTGCAAGAGGGGCTCTGAATTCCCTGGGGAAGCTATCAAGGAGTGGGGGTTTACAGCACCACACTCCACTACAATAAATCACTGCCTTTCAGCACTCTACCCCCTGGCACATCTCCCTTTTTAGGGAGAGAGCTGACTCGGGGTTTCAACTCTCAAACTGTTCCTAGACTGTGGCAGAGCTTCCTATAGAAGGGGTTAGCACAGGACACTCCAGGGCTGGACTCTGTTGTTGATTGCACATGGAGCTCAGCACCAGGGCTTCCTACCCCCATAGCTGAGCAGCAGTGGTGGTAATAAACACCAGCTGGTTCTCCTCTTCCCACTGCTCAGCATCTCTCACGCTTTATGGGCAGCAGGAGACCACCCCTGACAGCCCATGCTGGAAGTGGGGGGTGGGGGGGAGCCCCCAACCCTTCCGTGCCCCGGATGTTTCAAGAGGCTGTTTACATGTAGCAAAGCAGAGGCAAAATCAAAACAGATGGTGGACAGATGTGAGCTGAGTCAGGAAGGGAAAAGCTGCCTGCAAATCTTTTCAGCAGTGTCACTCTAGCTCACCCAAAAACACCCCACAGGCATTAGCAGGGAGTGGAGGAAGCCTTGCACAACCAGGAAAAGCATCTGCATCGTCTACATGGTGTCCCAGAAAGGTCTGAATTGTCACCAAGTGATCAAACTACCAGCAAAGTGCCAGCCTCTCTCTCCATTCCTCTGTATCACCACTTCCATCCCCTCCAGAGGACCATGGCAGAGACTCTGCTCCTGGACAAGGGGTGCAGAGGAGTTGGAGGACTGCACAAGCAGCCATTAGTATTACATGAGCTCTGGACAATTCTTAACCACTCATTATAGGTAGACAAAGAGAAGCAGACAGCAGAAGGTCACACTTACAGCCACAGAGGAGATAAGTCACTGATCTGAGGAAAGATGCCACCCTGCTCTGACACCAGCTTCAGGCTCCCTCCCCACTCCTGGGCTTTCTCTGCTGAGGCACAGCACCTGGAGAGAGGAAGGTGGGCACAGGTTATTCACCAGCTATCAGGAAATGAGTCGATGTCAGCTCTCCATCTCCCTGTCTGCCCTTACCAGGCAGCAGCAGATCAGTTTTATGTTTCTTTTTAAAACAAACCCCTGCATATATCAACTCTAGCAGCCTTCTGCATGATGACCCCCACACTAATCTTATTAAGAGAGAGGTTATGGGGCTCTTTGTTGGTGAACAGCACATTAATGAGATCTCCTTGAAATAATCCCAGCTCTAATATGCAGGGGAAATTACATTTTCCAGAGTAATTACTATGTCAGTCAAAACCCCCAACTCTATCATTAACTGCTTTTCTCCAGATTCCAACAGCTCCTTGTCAAGCAGGAAGGGGAAAGGAACTCAGACAGCTCTTCTTCTTAACAACAGTGGCTCTGGGAGTCTTTGCCTGGCTGCAGTCTGTTGTTTTAACAGTGGGAGCTGCACACATCCAGGCAGGTTGGTCAGAAGTAGGTCACTTCACTAGGGCACATCCATCTGCCACATCTCCTGCCCAGATCATCTCAGCTGCAGCCCTTGGGGCACCAGAGTGGCACAGAGCAGAGTTCAGCCCCAGAAAGTGGCCCACAAAGCCAAACTGCTCACTCTGTGAGCCACTGAGTCTCAAGAGTGAGGAGACAGGGTCAAACCTGGTCACAGCTTGAGAGGGTTGGTCAAGGAGAAACTGGCGTGTGGGAAGCTGGAAGGTGACAGCCACATCCTTCTGCTCAGCCTTACACCAGGGACAACAAGGAGGGAGCTACACACCCTTATCTTTTAGATAAGACACAGATGTGACCAAGAGAAGCTGCTTCCTAGAGACTGTTTAACATCCCTTCAGGGCTGGGAAGCAGGGAAAGTGCAGGGAGGGATGCTGCTGGGCAGAGGTGTCGCGAGGGGAGCAAGACCTACCACAGCAAGGGGTTTTGTGCCCCAGCAACAGTGGGATGACCTGGCACCTGCACTGACATGCTTGCACTCAGTAAGGGCACTCAGCTCCCTTCTTAAATTTAAAGCATTTCCAGTTTGTCTTAAATAAATACATTTCCAAGAGGGTGGACTGCCAACTTGCCATCTAGTAACAAAAGGGAGCCAAAGATCTCCTTCAGAAAGTAAACCTGGCTAAGTGTGAAAGAGGAAGCTAGACCTGACACCTTGCTTGTGGAAACCAAAGCCAGAACTTCTCTGTACTTTCCCCTGCAATAAAAGCACAAGGCTTGGTTTTACAATGTTTTCATTCTCAGACAATAAAGCACTGGCCTGCCACAGCCTCCAGCAGAAAATGGAGCTTACAGGAGAAGATTTTACCCAAACACAGGTCAGAGTGTGGGCCTCAGTAAAACATTAACTGCTTCAGGCCAGGAGCCAGGGGTCAGGTGTTTTGTGCAGCAAAAGGACGTGGCAATCACTGCAGATGGCTGCCAAACCCCAGAGGGTTTCTCCTTTCCTCCCACCCCAGGGCTCCTGAAGGATAACTGACAGAGACTTGCTTTAAGTTCAGGAGCACTGACAGCTCCAGCTGGGTAACTACAGAAAGAGCTCTGACACCATATCCACACCTAGTGCCTCCTCCCACCCCAGCAGGCCTGGAAAGCAGGACACACAAAAAAGAACATATTTCTAACAAGCATTTATTTGCTAATGGCCAAGCAGAGCAAGTAAGATTCCTGTAGAGGAAATAAATACATCTGAGAAAGAAGGTATTTGAAGGAAGGAGTGAGAAACTGAATGATGCCTTTTTAAAATCAGTTGTCATTGAGGGTGGAAAGAGGAAACCATTAGACAATGTTAAATGAACAGAAAACTGACCCAGTAACAAAACATTTGCCTGTAGGAAAGTCTGGAGCAGGGTCCTGAAACAGCTGCCTCAGAGGAAAGGAATGAAGGGAACCCTGACCATGGAGATACTTGGAAAGGAGCAAGGGGGGGAGTGGGGGGCAGTGTGTGGTAAAGAAACTGAAAATAAGAGAAATAACAGAGCAAGGAACAGCTTTATTCTGAGTGGGAACAAACAAGCCAGCTAAGAGGTTTCCAGGCCACTTGACTAATTATGGAGGTTCTGTTCTGGCAAAGGCAGAGGAGTTGAACCTTTACCTTCATTAAAGTTTACCCTGTGTTCCTGTTAAAAGGAACAGCCTCACAACCAAACCCACACAAATCACAAAAGTCCACTGGCCAATAATTAAAATGGATCAGATTATTACAGGTTGCTGCCCCCTCCATACTCACAGGTCACCCCCTGGAAGAGTCCTTGTAGAATGCTTTTCATTAACCAAGTGAGGAACATTTGGAAACTGCAAACAGTGTGGTCATGAAAAAACCAAATTGCCTGAACATTTGAAGAGTCCAAAAAATCAACAATAAAAACATAAGCCTCTCCAAGAACTTTCATTTTATCTGCAAGAACCTGTGGGCTTTTAGCTCCCAGCTGATCTATTGACTGGTTGTTTTTTTGGATGAGATGCCTGATCATTCTAAAACTCTACCCAACTATTAAAATGAAAAGATATCAAAGAGGAAGCTGGGTCAAAGCAAAGCCTTTCAGTCAGCTAACCAGCTGGTAGGTGAGAAAGCAGAACCACTTGATAACTCCTCAGTAAAATCCTGCCTTTACATCAGGCTGGGAAAGTAGCTCACTGGATCCTGCTGCCTTCCCATGGTCAGCCAACAGATGCTCATTCTAACACGACCAAAAGGCACTGCCAGCAGCTCCAAAAGGGATGGCAGGACAGTTGATGTTCCTACTGAGTTCAGTGACTGCAGAGGGATGTTGTGTCAGGGCACTGAGCCATTCTCACTAATAAAGAATTCCTAGACTGCATAAACAATGATCGGATGCTCTCTGCCTGGAGAGAAATCACTGCACATACTCAGCAGCAGACACTCACTGTGATCTTTTTCTCCTTCTGCCCCTTCTCTTCTCCCTCCAGCCACTACTGATGACTTCACAGCCACATTCCCAGCGAGCACTGGACAGCCCCTACAAGGGGGGGAATGCTCCAGCAGCCCCTCCAGAGCTTCCACACAGCAGGGGCTTCCAGGCTGCCCACAGCAGTGCTTAGACACACCAAAACCCCACCTTGCAACCACAAACACGTGCACTGTGTTTGTGCAGGAGCACTGCTGGACTTTCCACGGACAGGAGGGAACAAGCCCAGCAGCTCAACCCCTAGGCTAGCTCTCTCCTGCTCTCCCAAGGTATCTCATGTGGGCCAAAGAAACCAGAGGCTCCCTGTACAGGCTTGCTCACCCTCAACACAATTATGGAGCACAGTTGTCTCTTCTCAATGACCTGAGGACCAGAATGCACCAATTTCCATGTCTTGTAGGCCCTCTTCATCACCTCACTGCTCTCTGACTAGGGGCCTGGATATTCTCAAGAGTTGTTCCTACAGAGATCACAGAATTACTGCTATGGTTGCCTGGAAAAAAACTGAACCAAACCAAACCAATCCAATCCAAACCAGACCAAACCAAACCAAACCAACCCAAACCAGACCAAACCAATCCAATCCAAACCAGACCAAACCATTTTGTCTGCCTCCATTTGCATAAACTGTGGGCAAAGAAAAGACCACTCTCACTGCTGCTCACAGGAAAGCATGTCCTCTAACAGAGTGGGACTGGAGGGAGAGAGATTTCTCTTGTGGCTCAGCCTGCTTTACTCTGGAAGGTGACACTCAAGCAGGCAATGTCACTGCACTGCTGAACTGCTCTCACCTCCTCACCACAAGAACACCCCAACTAGAGTGGGGTTCCTTCACTTTGAAGAAAGACAACTGACCAAATGTGGCTTCTTCAAAATCTGTCCTCCTTCAAGACACTTCTGACCAACATAAGCAAGAACATCCAGGAGTAAGAAAAAGGGTTATTGGCCTGGGAAACTGGCCAAGAAACTCTCAAATCTTCTGTCACTTCTGCCACCAGCAAAACTTCCTAGTCTCCATTTCTCTGTATGTCACATGGATGAGATCTGTCTGCTGGGAGGTGCCAAGTCACACACCCGACAGCAAGTATTGTTGCTGGGGGTTTTATTACTGCCTGTTCTGAATGCTGATCTCCTTTACCTTTTTTGTTTAATTAATGTACAAAAGCTCTGCTTAAAAAGCATGTAGCATGTAGGCAAGTCCACAGAGGATGCTAGGAAGATGCTAGCAGAAAATGAAAGCATGAGGTTTTATGGAAAAAAATATTGCTGTTCAAGCCAAAGTACCATAAATTAAGATGGCCTCATTAATTCAATACAACAAGCAATTAACAGGCCACTTCAGATGCCCTGTTTTGGAAGGAGGTCTGTCAGGAGCATGCTGAAGCTTACAGAGTGAGGACCATGAGCACTCAGCTGTTTATTCTGAAAATGAATTGCTACTTGGTTTTATTGGGAATTCAACCAAAAGGAAAACTGCCTAAATTTATACAAAATGTTTTCACCTTTCATGAGAGGAGGAGAGGAAAAGGACTCAGCTTCTCTGCACTGTGAGAGGACTTCATGCACCAGCCTGACACGTGTGCCTCAGCATCCTTTTGGATGGTGACTGGTGATACGCTCCCACACCCCAGCATCCTGCCTGTGCTCCTTCACAAGGGCACTGTGAGTCAGAGAATGCAACAGGAGAGCAAGGGACCAGTGACTGGGAAAAGGGAAGGGGAAAAGCGAAGGGGAAAAGCAAAGATCATTCTAGGGGAGGGGAGGGAAGGGAAGGGAAGGGAAGGGAGTGGCTTAAGTATTGCTCTTGCCCTTTGCTCCACAGAGTGGCTGGGGAAGCACTTCACGTGTCCGACACACAGCAGTGGGCAAAGGACTAATGAAAGAGATGCTCCAAAGCAGATGATGCTGCTCAGGATGCTTTGCTCAGGGCCAGCTACATCTCATAAAAAGGCTCATGTTAAAGTGAAAAGAGAAGGCAGAGTCTCCTGTTACCTCCACCTAGATAAACTGGGAACTATTCTGCTTGACTTCTAAATGCCATGGCTCTGACCTCAGCAGGAGAGGAAGCAGAGGTCCTCAGTATGGCAAAGCTGATCAGCTCCCCAAGAGCAGAGCAGGTACTGCTGAAGGTAGGCTGTGGCTGCATGAGGAGTCCTGGCAAAGCAAACACTGCAGGTTCTCTCCTCTAGCAACTGCAAAGATGTTAATGCTCCAGGTTCCAATTATTTCATGCTCTTCTTTGGATACAACTTACTACTAAAGCAAAGCATGGGTTAGAGTGGGGAGAGGAAAAGTGGGCTGAGCATGATATGGGGCCTGTACACTCTAATATTGCTTTTTGATGTATAAAGGCTAGGGTAAATACTTGCCCATCAAATCAAGCAGACCACTTTCTTTTCCACCATCCCAGAAAGATTTACTCCTGGGGCTGGTAGGCTTTTCCATGACATTTGCTACAGCTTAACATTTTCCCTTCAGATTAAGCAGGGGAAGGTTAAAGCCAAGCTGAACAGAAAGAAAACTCAGGCAGGGCAGAAAGAGAAGAGAAAAAACCTGTTTCTTCGAAGCAGTAAGCCTCCTCTTTAAACATCCAGTCTGCCAAACCCCTTTTAGAATGACTAAGCATGAGTTAAATCTCCATTTCCAGCCACATCAACATGCCCCTAGTCAAGCCATTCCTGATCAAGCTGAGACAGAAGAAGGGCAGATGGAAAGACAATGGACAACTACTCCCCAGTGACAGAGCTAAACTATCAGCTCAGGATTGGTCTGTGTAAGGTGAGCAGATTGTTCTGGTTCCTAATTTATTCTTCTGCTGGGATCCTGTTAACATCTCTTCACTCTGATGGAGCTTTAGCTCAGCTTGGACTCCCCAGAGGCACTCCAGGTTTGAATGGGTGCCCAAAGTCACTTTGGAAAGTAACTTTAACAAAGAGATCATCCCTGATGGATAAAATGAAAGGCTTTTTGTAAAGTGAGGCTGCAAAAGCAATCCATGGCCATAAAACCCCCCCAGAATTAGAGTCCACTATAAACAAAATTCAGAGAACCCCATGCAGGCTCCATACACCATGTGCTCTAGCAGAGTGTTCAAGGCTCATTTTGCCCTTGTCAATTTTAGGCTGATCTCTTCAGCTTCCCTAGGGATGCTTAGAGGAACAGCAGACTGGAGCCAGGAAGATGAGCAAGGTGGAAAGGAAGTAGTTTCTGGCATAGAGTGGTATACTAGCATCCCCAGCACAGAAGTGGATGAAGGAAACTACAGTAAGAGGTGAGCCATTTATTACCTTGCAGAGAGGATTGAAGAGAAATGGCAAAAGTCAAGTTATTCTGAGTTAAACAATTGCCTTTTGCATTTCCAGAGGAGCTTTCATCATGCTACAGCAACAGCACAGCAGTAAAACACAGAGCCCATGCAAAAGGCAGTGACAGAAGATGCAAAGAAGGGGAAATACCAAGAAGATCAAGGAAAAGCCCATCTCAAAGGGCACACCTTAACATCCACACAAACTTCTGACTTCAAAGGCTTTAACTGAAAGATATGGCCATTTACATAGAGTGGATCCTGTCAACTAGAAGGGTGGTGCCTACTCCCACTAGAAGGAGCCAAATGCCCTAGCTTGGGCCAGCACTTCCCACTTTAGACAGGCTTCAGTCTATGGAGAGGGTGAAGGAGGAGTTATGGTGGCAGGGTAAGACTTCCAGAACTTCCAGACTTCTTCCTTGGGATGGAAGCAGCACAGATCTCCTCCTCCAGTGCTGTTTTGTTGGTACCTGTGGAGCCAGACTGCCTTCTGCAGTTACTCCTTCCTTTGCTGGAGCAGACATCCTCACAGGCAGCTGCCACAGCTCCCATACACTCAGTTGCAAAGTACCTCTAAAACCCTGGGTGTTGCAGCCTGTGATGAGAATTTGGCAGTGGTTTCAGGTATATTCTATGTGCAAGGCTCATATTTCACTCCTGATTTTTTTAAAGCAAATTGTATACACAGACTCCATAGAGAGCCAGACTGTTTCTGTATCCAGGATGTTTATATATACATGTACACACAGTAGATAGAGAATTCCCAAGCTTCTCATTCTAACAGCTGTATCTTTTCATGTCACTACACAGGATAAAGAGGCAGAGACAGAAGGAATAAACAGTGCTTGCAGCTCTCTGGAGCAGAGAGAGCATCACACAGTCTGGGGCTCCACCAATTCTAACCAGGAGAGAAACTGGAGCTGCAGTTCTTGGTGTTATTTTGAACTGTGCTCTCCCACTCAGGCTCTCTTGTCACCTCTCTCCATCTCTCAGACACACACACTCGAGCACAGCCCAACAGTGTCAGCAGTGCCTTGGTCAACACAACAGATCTGTCTCCCTGGGGTGCTGAAAGGTGTGTCACAAATGGATGAGATGCCTCAAGTTCAGCAGCAATCTTCAGGGAAGTGTTAAGGGGAACAGGCTGAGTCCTGAGGAAGCTCTGCAGACACAGACTAACTAGCACCCACAAGTGCAACAGGGCAGCTCTTCAGCAGCAGCTCTGGAGAACTTAGATCTCTCTCCTCTCTCCTGGCTTGTGACTCCAAACAACAGTAAAACACGTGCCACCTGATCAAGACTCCCACAACCATACAGCAAGAAGGTTTGCTTTTGTTCCACCACCCATCAACTCCTTCTCACCACAACATTCAGCTCAGTCTATCCACAAAGTCAAAGAGCTTCAGCCTCCAGGTAGGAGAGGTATGGGTCCCTCCTGAGTCTCAGCTGGGCTGACAGCCTATAAATGCTACCAATTTCCTTAGGGAATCTAAGAACATTGGGAGTCAGTGCAGAATTAAACTAGACAGCTTCAGTGCAGAACAGCAGGGGATCCTAAAAGTAGGTAGCATCTCAGGTCCCAGATCAGGCATGTTTCATGTAAGTAAGTCCTCCATAGCCTGATTCAAAAGCGTGGAGACCTCCAGGACACCCTTCCCTAACACCTGGGAGACAGTTGCTAATTCTACTGCAGAACCTGCCCTGTAAATGCAAAGCTCCCCAGTGCTGGCAGTATCCCTGACTGAGATCAGCACAGTGATTCCCCCACTGCCAGGGAAATAAAAAGCCCAGACTACCCCTGTCAGGGATTTCTGTGGCAGCTCAGTGAACAACAGTGAAAGCTGCAAATCAGCAAGTGAACAAAGCCTACAGAGATACAATGGTGACTCAACAACCTTCTCAGTCAGCTTTTCAAGAGTCTGCACTTCCCTTTATGCTGCAGGTGAGCAGAATTAATCTCTCCCTGGGCCATTAAAAAAGAAACAAATACAAAAAAGTCGAATTTTCAGTGCAGACTTGCTGAGCATTTCCGAATCTGGGTTTCTTAACAACTCCTCCTTGCTGTAACACCAAGGAGCTGAATGTCCAAATGCACTGATTTTCAGCAGAGCTGAGTTTTGGAGGTCTGAGTTGAAATAATTCTGTGAATTAAAAGGTGCATTTATTGTGATGACAAGCTTCCAGCTGAACTAGATCAGGAATAGCAGTATCCAACTGCAAACTCTCCTGGTCCCTTGCCAAGCACCTATGCAGTGCCTAAGCACAGCAGGGACTTGCCTTGCCTACAGAGCTCTTCCTGACTGCCCGAACAGTCCTTTAAATCCCATCTTGAGCCTACAGATATCCAAGCTGGTGAAGAGCTGTTTTATGAGCTTAGCACTAATTTAAACATCTCTTTAGGAGCCCCAAGTGAAGAACAGACACAGAAACCTGAAGCCCCAACTGATAAGATGTGTATCCAGCACTTGGGTTCTTTTTATGATCTAAGATGAGCCATTTTCCTCACCTTGCACTAAACACCAAAACTATCAACAGTGAGGGTTTTATGAAGCTCTTGCTGAGTGGAGGATAAAGGAAAACAAATTTGTCAGTAAAATGATTCATGTGAAAAAGTCAAAGCTGTCTGGGGGAAAACAAAAAAACCAAACCAGAGAGCACACCACAGGTTTGTAACGTTTACAAGGAAAATACAACCTGTAAGCATGACTTCAGGCTGGTGGAGACAGAGATGGGATAAGCTAAAAGCTGGGCAGGCTTAACAAAAACCAACAGGGCCAATTACCAGATAATGGCCACTTCCAAACCTCTTATCTCAATTACCACCGATTAGGTTCCAAGCAGTAAAAAGAAACTTCATTACAGTAATTTGATTTGAAGTGGGAAGGTTTCAAAACCTAATATTAAAAAATGGACTCCTAGTACAAAGGAGTTATAAACAGCTACAGCAGCAGGGTGGAGGACTCCCAACAGAACCTTCACTGCTCTGAGGCTTCCTACCTCACCCACCAAAAAATACTGTGTGGAGGAAAATCCATTTTTTTCAGTTGTTCCTGGAAGAAAGAAGTGAGTGAGCAGAGGCAGGCTGGGTGCCTCGACCTGCAGGACCCAGTGGTGTTCCTGTGGCCTCCAGGTCCCAGGGAAGGACAGGGTTTGTGATGAGACAGATGATGACAGATGAAAGCAGACAGTATGAAAGCAGATGAAGCAGAGAGGTTTTGGGACACACAATTCATAATTAAGTGTGGTTGAAAGCATCTTGGACTTTTCTAGCTGTAGAGTGACATGGTTTTGGTGGCATGGGGGTGATAGGTTGAGGATTGGACTTGATGATCTTAGAGGTCTTTTCCAACCTGAATGATTCTACACTGGGTCACAAAGTCCCAGGGAAATGTTTGACTGATGTGAATAAACACACAGGCTTTCTTATCAATTCATTATCTTAACCTCCCCCAATAAAAGGCAGAGTATGCAAGACTAGTATAAGTCTTTCCAATTTACTGCCTTTATCTCTAAACAAAGGTCCTTCAGCCACAGCTCTGAGTCCTGCCCTTTGTGGAACTGGAAGCCCAGAGGAAATGCCTAACCCAGCCTCTCTTGCCCTTGGCTGAGAGAAGGGAATTTGCCCTGCTAGAGGGAAATGAGGAGTGATGCTGATTACAGTACAGAAGTGGCCCTGGACACAGTGAAGTGACTGTCTATCTTTTGGGATCCAGCCTCTGTTCACAGACCTCCACAGATAACTGGCATCACATAAATAAATAAGATGTGTTTAAAACATGTGCACTGAGCTGACAGAATGAGTCTCCAACCAGAGAACAACAGAAACATGTTCATTATGCTGACAGCCTGTTCTGACACCTCTGCTGCAGAAGAAGCTGCTAATCCTGACGAATATTCACTCTCCTCTGAGCAGGAGCCTCAAAGGGAGTGGAGAAATTCACACCTCTCAAGGTGTGACATCTTTCAGAAGCCATCAAAACACAACCATAATTAGCATTTTTACTGGGTAGCCAGTACCAACTCCTAAGGGTTAGGTGCAATGCAGGTCACACACCCTGAGGTAGCCCCAAAAATGAAAGCCTGAAGACAAAGACATCCTCCTGATCCAGAAGATCCTGGGGCTAAACTACAAAACATTATTCTTGTCTGTGCAAAGGAGAACCTACCAGAGGAAGAAGGTCACCAAACACCAGTCACTGGAGGTGGCAACTGCAAACAGGATCACCAGGAACAGTTACAGAATAGTAGCTGCCACAGATGATCTACAGGACTCTGCCACCATACCCAAAAAGGTCACCTTTCCACCCAGCAGTTATCTCTTCTACCTAAACATCAGGAAAAGCTTCTTTGCTGGGAGGGTGCCAGAGCCCTGGCCCAGGATGCCCAGAGAGGCTGGGGAGTCTCCTGTGCAGAGGTTCCAACCCCACCTGGAGGTGATCCTGGGCAAGCTGCTGCAGGTGACCCTGGTGGAGCAGGGGGGTTGGACTGGATGATTCCCAGAGGTCCCTTCCAACCCCTGCTACCCTGGGATTCAGGGAGTCTGTGAAAAACAACAGATCTAGCTATGCAAAAGGAGGTTCCTATTCCATCTCATGCAATCTCCTGTAAGATGCAGCTCTGTAACATTTCATCCACTGTTCTTTACCAAAAGGAAAGCTTTCAGGGAAGACCAGCAGATCCTGTAACACAGGGAGCAATGCACAGTGTAGCTGCATAAGCAACTGCTTGACTGGAGAGGACTCAACCCCAGACCTGCCCTCCAGCAGCAGAGCTGTGAACCCACCAGCTCTGAGCAGCTGAGGAGGACCCAGCACCCAGCAGGAGTGACTTGCTCAGTGTCAGATCTCAGCTGACAAGAGGCTGAGTTCGTGTCCCCTAACCCTTGTACTCTGTTCTGCTGCTCTGCACCTCGTGCAGTCCTTGACAGAGGGCACACAGGGAGCTTGCCTGCTTTTCCAGACAGCTGACAGCTTAGGGCAAACCCACTTCCCTGTTCCTGGTCATAACACACACCACTATAAAAGAGCAGACAATTAAAAGCACACCCCCCCTACCCCCTCAGCAATTTCAGGAGCAGTCCTTCACAAATATCCAAGTTCACCTGTTTAACATGCAGTTTAGTTCCATCAAAAAGGATGTCTCTGCCAATAGGATCTCAGGAGCACAATGTGCACTGCCCCTCCTGATGGCCACTGCCTCGGAGTGCCAGGTAGGTTAGGCAGTGTAAAGGAAGGGTAATGAACACCAGTCCTTCCTCAGCACAGTTGAACACTGAGTTTTCTCTATGTATTCAGCTAACTCTCTGTGTCTGCTAGAGCATCTCTATTTATTTGAAGTCCCAGAGCAGGTGCTGGTCTCTCTGCTGTGAAATAATAAACACCTCTAAGGAAATGCTAAAGGAACACACAGTCTGAGGGCAACTCTGCCCAGCAGGCTCGTGGGGTGATGTTGCCCAGGCACCTTATCTTTAATACTTGCAATACTGAAGGGCACATGTCAGACCCATGCAGCTGAACAGTCTGGGGGTCAGGGTGGGATTAACTCTTACCTTTGCTGTGCAGCAGCTGCACCAGAAGCATGAGCTTCTGGGCTGGCAGGGAGAAACATTCCAGCGTCTTTCCCCCAGCCTCTATACTTCTGTGCTCTCAGGACCTCCCCACAACTACTTTCTTAGTTAGCTCCTGCTTCCTTTTGTAACACTTAACTTTTGCTCCTCAAATTCCAAGTGATTTTCCTGTACTGTCTTGCCCTTAGCTCTGCTCAAAAGGGAGATGCTTTCCCCCAGCCTGCTCCTTGAGAGCTACAACCCTATAGGGTTTTCTTCTTACTTTCGGGGTTAATATAGAAAAGATCAGTTAAAAACAAGAAAATCCACCCCCACCTCAAGCTTCTCAAAGAGCCAGAGCTGTGGTGACTTCCCTTACTTTTGATGGTTGAGATAAGGTCCTTTTACAGCCCTGAGATTTCCCTTCAGAATAAGCAGATACTGGGCACAGGCATCAGCTGTTTCAGGTCAGAGAACAAGGTGGAAAGTCCAGAGGTGGCAGCAGCCAAGATTACAGCCTAAGAAGGCAGAGTCATAATTCACAAAGCTGTCAACTCAGCACCCAGCAGTGCAGGAGAATGGGCTAGTGAGTGGTTTGGCTGCCACTCTAACCATCCTGCCAGGCAGTGGCTCCTCCACCACCCTCCTTGGCAGTGCAGCAGAAGCAGTAGCACCCAGAGGGAATATGTATGTTATAATCCATTCAGTGATTGCCACTGAGCACACCACATCCTGCTGAGCAGCTCTAGCTCCAAGGGATCATAGCACCTATGGCACACAACCCCTCCAGTTATTCCCTCTTTGCTTACCCTCCCCACTAAACAGGAGTCCAACATCATTCCAAAAGGAATAAGGTAAATAAAATGTAAGGACTATTGATTTTATGCTCATCATTGCAAAGATCAGTCAAGAAAGAGGGAGTGGAGGGGGGGAGGGGCAAGTGGAGACAGCTGAATGCATCTCTCTGCAAGGGCTGCTGTTAGTAATTCAGTCACACCAACAGAATGATACAGGTCTAGAGTGAATGTTAAAGCATCATCTCTGACTGCATGAGTCATAGCTCCCAATGGCTGGATCAAGTGCTAAAAAACCCTTCTAGACCTCTTCACTTGATCTTTGCTTTCACTCCTTTTTGGCACACTCACTCTGGCTGCAGAGCCAGGAATAAGCAAGATGCATGTCAATGATGTGCTCCTGGCAGGCCCTGCAGTCCTCTTAGCATTCCTGCAGCTTGTGGGTGGTGCTGGAGGAGAAACTCAGAGTGACCAGAAGGCACTTGTAAGGTAACCCTCCCAAACCTGCCCCCTCCTGCAACTCCTCAGGCCCTTCACCTCCTTTTTGCTGCCTCACTCAGGCAGTGAAAATCCTTACAGCAGTCTGCACAATTCCACCAAAAACTGGCAAGTGTCTTCTTTGCTGCTTTGCTGTTCCACAAATGATGCTACCACCCCATGCTCCTATGGCCTGACACACTTAATGACACAGCTGCTTCTTCTAGATCACCTCAGGCAGATCCCAGCAACCCTTCCCCTGTTTTACTTGAGGAATTAAATCTGGAATTCCTGTCAGAGCATCTGGTATGAAGCATTTTTGGAAGAGGAAAAAACTGAAGAAAGCCACTTATTAAGTGCTTGCCATAGTTACTCTTAATGAAAAATGGAAGGTGGTGGGAGTACTCCAGAGCTAATAATAGTGGGGTTAAATTACAGCAAGGAACAGTTAAACCTGCCATAAGGAAAAGCTTTTTAATGCTCAGGGTAGTAGCAGCCTCCAGCTGACTTCTCACAGAGGCTGTGGAACAGCACCCCTGGAGCTCTGCAGGACAGGGTTAGACAGACATCTGTAGGAATGCCCCTGTCCCAAGGGAAGGGCAGACTTAGATAATAATCCCTGGAGCACCTTTCCATCTGCATTTTTGGGTGGGTTTCTATGCTCTGCTCTGGCAAAAGCAACAGGAAAAGTCGTGGCAGTGGCAGCAACCTGGTGGGGACAGCCCCCTCCAAGCCCCACTGCCCTAGCTCCTGCTGTCACCAGAGGAGATATACTCAGGTGGGGAAGCCTAAGCCACAGCCAAGATCTACTCCCACATAGCACTGCAAAGTCTACCATGCAACTGCTTCAGCAAACAGGTGGTGGTGGGTCAAAAACCAGCTCCTGAGTGAGGGCTGAGGAAGATGGGGCAAGCCCTGGTAGCCATGCCTCAAGCAAGTCTATCTGCTGAGATAGGAGGAGCCCTGGAACCCAGGCAAGGCATCTCAACACAGAAAATGGACAAAACCACAGACTGTCTACCCTGTGGACTGGTTGTGGCTGCTCTCCACTGGCTTCTCTCCATCCCAGGTACACAGGCAGGCACTGGAGATACATTTCACCAGTGGACTTTCATCTCTTCTGTGTGAAGACATGGTTACACCATGCTGTAACCACACCACCACCAACTATGCATCCTCTCCATCACATACATACTCAAGCAGCCCCTGGACTCTCCAGGAATAAAAGGGCAATTTGGGGTTTATTTGGGTTTTTTTGTTTGGTTGGTTTGGGTGTTTGCTTGGTTTATGGGTTTTTTCTTTTTAATATCTATGTTAGCAACTGCTAAAAGCTGGAGAGAAACAAGTGCTCTCCAGACAATTCCAGAGGAAGTGGGTGGTGGGAACTGACACAAGGAGCTGGGGGGCTTTGTGCACTATTTTCAAACCCTGATGTAGAATGTGTGTTCTACTCAAAGAACATCCACACACCTCCCCAACCCTGCCATGCCCACTCACTTGAAATGGAAAGACTTCAAACACCATCCAGCTACTCCTAGCCTCTGCTGGAGTTCTGGGTACATAACTGCTTCATGGGAAGCCTGTTAGATCCCAGAGGCTCAGTTAAACATTTTTTTTTCCCCTTTCCATAAGAATTTCCCTTCCAGTTGCTTTCCACCAGCAGCAGCACAAGTTCTGTCTCCAACACATACTCACAACTAACATTTGAATGTCCACAGTAAAAGCACAACTCACTGTGGCTTTCCCCCCCCCCCAACTCAGCTAACACAAGTGACAAAGCATTGATGTTGATCCAGGTAAGAGAGTATTTTTTAAATGGGGGGAAGGCAAATGGAGAGGAAAAAGAATAAGCTCACTTCCCACTGTGTCTCTCCACCTGCTGAAACAGTCTGTGCCACCTTGTCTAGGACCAAAAGCCTGCCAGGTAAATCAGTTTGCGTTCTCCAGGACCCAGGTGCAGTCAGAGGGCAGGAAAGCATGAAATTGAACAGATCCTGAGGCACTGATACCATGAGGTCCAAGCCCTGCTGCCACAGAGGGGCTCAGTGGGGCTACGCCAGCCTGGGGAAGCACATGGGGCAGGGGAACTCCATGGACAAGGCACCACTGACTCGACCAAACCAAAGCCCCAGCACCACCACTTCAGCTCCATCCAGCCAAGTTTGACTGCTTAGGAAAGACAGACATACTGTCCCTGTCACCTGCTCCTCCATCACACCCAGCCCGTGCTCCCCAAAGGGGAAGAGCTGCCCCCAGGAGACCCTCTGTGACCTGCAGGACAGACTGGAGCACCAGCAGGGAAGCTGCAGCTCCATGGGATATCAGCCCAAGCCAGTTATCTCCTCCTCAGGGCAAACACAGCCTTGTCAATACTGTTAGTGCTCTTCTTTTCTGTGGGAAACACATTAGTGATCAATAGAGTGTGTGCTGCTTTGTGAGAAGATGAGTAATGGGATGAATTATGAAGGGAAGGTCCTTCTCTTCTGCTGACACTACTCCTCACCCATTCATTCTCCTCTGCATAAATTCTCCCTGCTGTCTCAGGAGCTAGTCAGTAAAAGATCTCCCAGCCAGAATGAGATTCACGATTAGATCTTGATCTGCAAGTCAGTCTGAGTCTCCTCAGCTGATAAAAGATTCAGGGTTAAGTCTCCTCCTCTCCTTAATTCAAGTCAGACCCTTCAGCCCAAACTGAGCATGGAGATGAACCAGGAGAGAGGCAGAAAAGCCTGTCAAATACAACCCTTGGCTGCTTTATCACTATTATCACAGTCAAGTTTTAGATGCAGGCACTGAGGATCTTAAATTAAATGTCAAATATTATCTGGCACCAGGAACATGAAGTGTAGTTGCCTAGAGGGAAAAGGAGCCTGACAGCTTTGCTCTGCTTGTCCAAACTGCAGCTGCCTCATTCAGCTCTTTGGGCAGAGGAACCACCATTTGCCAAACCAAAAAAGTCACCAGAATCTACTCACTAATGCCTACCAAAAAGAGGTGGTGGTGATGGGAGGGAGTAAGGGCAATTGTTTAATCCTATTCAGACACTGAAAAGACTGATCCCACTTGTAACAGGGGAATAGAAGATACAGAAATATCTCCATTATTATTTTTCTTTTAAGTTGAGGTTGAAATAAGGGCATTGAATCTTGCCCTTTCCAGCTTGCCTGTGTCCTCCTTACCAGTCAAATCAAAGAAATGCCCTGAGTTTATTTTCCTCTCAGACCACCCAGGAACTGTCTTTTGCCTTTTGGAACAGACCTACAAAAAAGCTTGCCAGCTGAACTTCATGAAACCTAGCTAATTGCTTCACCATATTGATTTCATGTTTGCACAGGGAAATGTAGAGCTGGAGACCCCCTCCTAGCTGGCAAGCCCTCTAAGGGCCGGCCGGCACTGTGGCACCTACAGGGCAAGCAGCAGGAGGAGGACACAGGCAGAAAAGAGCAGCTCCCAACTAGGAGCAGTGGGCATACTTGCATGCCTAAGCACATGCTGGAAAAGATGTGGTAATTCCAGTTCCCTCCCTGCTGTATTAAATTCATTTTGAGTGGGGTTTTGGGGTGGAAACTAGAAACCAGACTTAGGTGTGCCAGGAAACAGCTCTGGTGTACAGCATGCCTTACTCGGGGGGAGAAAGAAACTGTGGGAATGACTGTATCCTATTCAGGCTGTAACACTAGAGTCATGCTGGGACTTGCAGAGCCCAGGAAAGAAATGAGTAAACAGGCTGAGAGAGACCCAGATTCATTCTTGACATTTCTTACTGAAAAAAAAACATCTTCCCCCATGCCCTGACAAGAGCAAAGTCAGTGCCTGCTGAAGTCAAGCACAGATATGTTAGCAGTGGGAGGAAACGGCAGAGTGGATGAGTAACGTGAAAAATAAAGCAAGTTTCCAGCATGAAAGTTCTGTTTGGGTGACCACGTGCTTAAGCAATCTTTCTTCTTCCAGCTCACCACTGTCCTGGTTTCAGCTAGAACAGGACTAATTCTGGGCAGGGATTTGACTTTTCAGCTCAGTCTCTGCTCAGTGCTGCAGTTTCTGCAGTTCTCAGCGTGTTCTCACAGACAGTGTCTGCTGCTAGCAGTGGGAACACTGATGTTTAGAGTTACTACCAAGGGCTGGGGTGCAGACCAAGGGCACTGCTGCAGCTTGTGTCCCGTGTTGGGGTGCAGGAAGTCAGAAGTGGCAGCTGCAGAGAGGAGGGGACAGGAGAGGTGACTCTAACCTGACCAACATCCATCCCATGGATGTCATATTCAATATAAAGCTGAGGGACCACAAGGGCCAAGCCTCTCCTTCACTGGCCAGTGTCCGGGGAGGACCCTGGTTTGCCTTCGACTCCTATCCATGTGTTCCTGAAACCAGTGCCAGAATCCAGCTTCTCAATCTGGTTCCTTTCTGCCACTGAGTCCAGTCTGGGGCTTCTGTCCCAGTGGTGACATCAGTGGTGGGAGTGATGTGATGCCAGCAGGGGGTTGGGTTCAGTATCGGTTTGTAGCTATTGTATTATTGTTATTGTTTTTATTAAAGCTCGTTTCGTTTTCTTTTCCAACCCATCAGTCTCTCCCTCTTATACTCTTTCTGTTCCCCTTTGGAAGGCAGAGGGGTTCATAGAGAGCATCTGGCATTTAGTGGCCAGCCCAGCCCTGACCCTTGCCAACAACAGAAAGCACTAAAAAGGCTCTTTCCAGGATGAAGATTTACAAAGCTTTTTACTACCAACAAACAAGAGCAGCAATTCTAGGTGTGCTGAACCTGCGAAGGGACATGGAACCCACTCTGCCCCACAGCCACGAGGCAAGACTGCTGGGTCTCACAGCTCTTTAATTAGAGACATAAAAGGCAATTTTGAGCTTGGGGGGGAGGGAGATGTTGGAATCCATCCCAGTCATAGCAGGGAAAGGAAGGGCCGTGAGATCTGTAGGAGACAAACCCCATAAATCCTCATCCACCCTTCACAGAGCTCTGATGTTAATGCTAAAAATAACTGCAGCACCTGCAGGATTCCAGCATTTGGATTAATCAAGCCTTGAGGTGTTAAGAGAGGGGGGAAAAAAAGAGCAGCAGGGAACAAAGGGCAGAAGGATTTAGGGAGCGGAGCATGCTGACAGGGACACGGCGTCTAGGGAACAAGCTGCCGTTTGTTCCTGGCTGGGGCAGATGCTCCATAAGGATTACAGCAGTGGAAAGGAAGGGGGAAAAAACTGGGCAGGCTCAAAAGCACATTGAGTAGCAGGTCAGGCTAGAGCAGAGCTGTCAGCCTTCCCTACCCACAGCATTAAAGCTTAATTAGCCTGCAAGCTCTTATTAAGATCCACGAGCCAGGAAAGGCTATCTAGGAGCTGCATGTCTTCAGCCACAGCTTTCCTCCAGGGCCTTTCAGATGTCTAGCACTGGCTTGCCACTGTTGTACAACCTCCACACCTGTTGAGAACTTCACCAGTATGTGACCCAGTAGCAGCTCAGAAGAGCAGAAACCATCATCATGCTCCACAGGAAAAATCAATGCTGAGGATTAAAGATGGAAAAGACCTACTGGGCTATCTTGGCTAGGCTCCCTAGTCTCTGGTTGATGCTGTTATTTTATCCTGTCCCATTTATAGCAAAGTAAGGTAGATAAACTCCTGGTGTCTTCCTGAAAGGAAGATGATTATGGACATTTTGAACCTTGGGACTTTTTTGTCATGTGTGATCCCAAGTTATTTTTCCTTACAGTTATGAAAAGCTTCTTGTACAAACCCGTGTAATGTCAGTCCTACCAATAATCTTTGGTTTACAAATACGCTGAGGATCAGAAGCCACCTCTCTTCTCTTAGGGTTGTTTAGAACTTGGTAACACTAGATGGTGGCTTTGCCCTCTGACTTCCTCACTGCCCACGCCTCAGTGGAAGCTCCAAAGCCACAGCACATTGGGATTTTGGTGAGCAAATTAGGATTTACACTAGCTGTAACCATCAGTGGCTGCTGCTCCAGTGCCAGCCAGAGCATCCAGTACTCCAGGTGTTGCACCTTCTCTCCTAGTTCCAGAAAGACCTTCCAGGCAGCTTGGGCACGTTCACTCCTCCTGATCACATGACTTCTAGGGTGTTTTCTGACATTGCATGAAAAGCTGAGAACAACTTTGATTTCTCTATGACTGATGCTCCAGCACAACCTTAGCTACAGCCTGGCAAAGCCTGGACCTTCCATGTACTGCTTGGCCAAAACCACCTTGGAATCAAAGCAAGTTACCTCAAAGTAAACACTGGGTCGCAAGTTCATTAAGCAGTTGCCTGCAGTTCAGAGAAAAATTAAAACAAACCCTAACAAACCCACACTTGCCAGTTACATGTTGGCACTCAGAAAACTGAGGGGGAAAAGTCTGACTTACCACCAGCCTGTTTTCTGGGGTGGTTTGATTGGCAGCCTTAATTAGCAACGTTGGGAGAGGCATGAACAATACACTGTGCTTAGATCGAGGAGGATGAAAGGCAAGAGCAAGCAAGAGAAGGCTCAAAACACACAATGGCTTCTGGAACTTACTTTTGGGTCTGTGAACTTGAACTTCAGCCTTTTCACCATCATCCAGGCTGGACAGGCTCAGCCACAACAGGCTCTGTTCTGTGAGGATGAGGAGCAGAGGGCACTAGGCAGCACTTGCTTCAACTCTGCAAAGCACAACAAAGATTCTCAGTAAACAATGGGAGGCAGCAATTTTTTCAGCTTATTCTATCAGCCAAGTTGCAGCACAACTATGAATACATTAGGCTGCCCTTGTGGGACTGCTTTTGTTCAGTCAAAAGGACCAAGAAAGAATGGGAAAAAGAAAAGAAAAGAAAAATCATGAATTTGGAGAGGGGGGAAAAATGGGGGAAAAAAAGAATAGCTGCCAAGTGAACTGGGAAACCTGCTGGAATGAAAATTAAATGCAAGTGCATAGGCAATTCATTTTTCCTCATGGCTTTTTTAGCATCCTTGTTAATGAAGTCAGGCTATGAGAGATGTTCCTGGATGCTCCACAGCCACCACCAATGTCAGTGGCTCAGGAGCTTGTGGGGGGCACTCAGTCCTTGCATGTGCAGGTGTTAAATTTGCTCTCTGGAATGCATATTGAGTGCCTGATAATTTTAATACTCAGAATTTCTATTTTGATTTATTTATAAATGGGAACAGAGAGAGGTTTTAAAAGTCCTAATTAAGGAAGCAATCAAAGATGCATGCTTCAGGAGAGAAAGTGAAGTGTGAGGCACTTAAGGAATACCTGAAATATTTGTTTCCTTTGCTTCAGCTACTCCCTGCAAAAAATAAAAATGCTGCTCCTATGTGAAAGGCAGCAGCTTGCTGACAAATGGAAGAGTTGAAGCAGAGTCTAATGGAGGCTTTTTGCAGAAGCATTTGCTGATTTTATCTACAGCATTTAACAGAAGGGAATCCAAAAAATGTGCTGACATCTTGCTAGAGGGAGGCTTAGATAACTAACCCCTGATGCAAATGACATCCAAAATGCCAATCCTCAACCTCCCACCTAATCCTAAAGGCACTCGAGTGTCTGCCAATAAAATACTTTAGATATCCTTTCCTCCTCCTCTAGCCTGGAGACCACCTAGGTCTCAAAGACCAAAGAGCCTGGCAGCAGCCTTGCATGTTGTTTGCCATCCAATTCATCCACTGGACCCTTCTTCTGCCTTTGCCATGAGCAGGACACATGTAAACCAAAATGAAACAATGCTCTCCTGATCCCTTTGTCTTCCCTAGCCATCACCCTTCTGACAAAGATTTGGCTCAGTGATGCTGTCTGCTCCATAGGCCTGAAGCCAGGTCCTCTTCAAGAGCGGTGCTCCAGCTCTTGGTCTGCTGGCCCTTCTAGGGCAGGACTTAATTCTTGCAGTGTCAGCTCCTCTCTGCATAAATAAGTAGCTATCAATCAGTCGGAAAGCAGACAAAGGAGAAAATTCATTGCTATACCTCCCAAGCTGAAACAGGTGTTCTCCTTGGCATGGAAAGCGAAGGGCAGAGCTTAGACTCTTAAGTTTTCCCTATGCATTTCTGTCTGTTGACCTCAGGGATCCACATTCTGGCTCTCCTGTTTCACCTTCTCAGGCAATAAGTGTTCTCACATGTGACAGGGGAAGCCTAGATCCCCAGTCAGAAGAGTATTAGGTATTACAGTAGCTGCCTGATGGCTCCAAAGCTGGGAGATGCAACACTTAGACTAAGGCTCTTTCCCAAATCTAGCCTCTCAGCCACCACTCTTGATAAACAACCTGTTCACCTACCAAAGAGTGAGAAGAATGCAGGAGATCCTCTCTGTGTTTCCCCATGTACTAGCAAGACTACTGGATTCTGACATCAAGCTGCTGCTTTTTTTGCTTTCTCCTGATAGCACCCTCCACCACAGTCCACCAGGGATGAGAGACAGCTATGTCAAGCTGGCACCATCTGCTATTAGGCACTTCAGCTCTGATCTCCACTCCCAACTAGCAACAAAGAAGTGGTGGATATCTTACCTAGCCATGGTCCCATCCTTCCAGTCCCAGGGACTTGCCACAGCACTGAGGAAGTGAGTCAGTGCTAGTACAGAAGCCTTCCAAAGTAAGCCTGGGGCAAAGACCAGGCTAAACTAACTGTATCTCTGGAGATAAGGGGAGATCACCTCCCAGGGGTCTGATGGCTTCCAACAGCAGCCCCAACAAAACCCTAACAGCATCCCTTCTGTTGCAGGGGAATGTTCCCTTGCCGTACTGCCAACTACCACGACCTCAAGACTTTTTCACCTCCCCACGGTACTCATCCCACCACTGAAGAGCTTCTCTACACTCCAGACTGTCACAGAACAAAAACCAAATCCAATTTCACACCTGTTTGGTTTCTGGTGCATGCAAATGAATGAATTTCCCTTGCTCCTCACCCTCCTTTCTCACCCTGACTCTTGTGACGCTCACGGAGTGCCAATCACCACATTTCCCAGGCACTGCATCCTCCACTTTGGACAGCACAATTATCTCTTCAGCAATCAGCTTGTGACACAACAAGCATAAACAGCAGCAAGAGAGGAAAAAACCGAAAGCAACAATGTTTTCATACAGGTGCCCCAAGTCACCAAACAAGGAAAGCACCAACTCCTAACATATGGTTTGCTGTGGGATCGCTTCCAAACAAATACCTTTTCCTCCAAGCAGCATCGGTGTCAAACGTCCTGAGGGACCAGGAATACTCAAGACAGAAGGCAGAATGACTTAAAGGAGCCAAGAAGCATCCCAACAGTCCCTTAACATCCTCAGAAGTGACTGATGGAGGCAGAAAATGGATTTTTTTCCCCTCAGGAGTCACTGCACACCAAATCAGAGAGATTTATGTATAAATTCCACCTGAGGCTAGCCCCAGCCGTGGCCTGGATCCCCTCTGGCTGCTCCATGGCTCTGCCCACTGCTCCGTGTGGGGCAGGCTCTGGACTTTGGGCTTCTCTTGCCACCTGGCTCTTCTGCAGGATGAGAGGACTGTCCCAATTGGTTTGTATTACTCTTCTCTCTTCAGGAAGCATTAAGAAACTAAAAGGTGGGCACAATGGCAACAGGCAGGGCTGGGCTTCTTTCAAAAGTAGAGTGTGAGACCTTTAGGCTTATACACACTCACTACAGGCAATGTGATCTACCCCAGTGCCAAAATATGCAAGCCATGAAAGCCTTTCCAGTCTGGACAAAGCCAAGGATTTGGCTAGTCCACCTGACCCAAGCTGCACTTCCAAGGGAGAAGAACGTGGTGTTTGAACCCAGAGCTGCAGCAAACCTTATGCCTGTGAGTACTACCACCTTCCTTTCACACAGAATTGCAGCTGCAGTCAAAATACCATCTGGCCACCAATTTTAGACCTTCCTCCTTCACCTGACCGTGGCAGGAGGCAAAGAAAACCCCTCTGTGCTGCAGGGCGTCCCTTGGCAGAGAGATCAGCTGTGCAGCTCCCTGCTGTAGTTGGAGGGGTGGCCGTGGGAGCAAGGACATGGGCATTGCTCTCTGCTCCTCTCTATTTTGTGATATGAGAGGCCACCACATCTCCTCGGGGGCTTTTGAAATGAGGCCTCTCAAGAAAGAAGTGAAAGGCCCTGGAGAGCCATCTGATGAAGATCAAGTGTGTTTTTATGTGCTCTGAACCCTCCCACCCAATTTTTCCCCTGCTGCAGGGCAGGCCACCCCTTTCAGCATGCACCAGCAAACACCACAAGCCCATTGGAAACAGGGCTGGAGATGAAAAATGAAATGTACTCTATTTAGTCTTCAATTAAGGAGGAAGAGTTTACTCCATCTCTCTAGGGCAGCCAAAAAAAAAAAAACCTGGAGCAGAGTGTCAGGTTCATTGAACATTAATGATCTTTTCCTATTATGCTAAATTATTGTTTCCTTAGCCAGTGATCAAATACAATGGCTTTATTAAAGCCCATTTCAGGCAGAAAAAAGAAAGTGCCTTTCTGCTGTGGTAGCTCTTCTGAATGACAAAGGAGCAAGGGCCCTGCAACAGGGTGATTGTTGGGAACAGGGGAAGGGATGGTCCCTGCTGCTTCTGCAGGTCCTCTCACCTTTCCCCCACCCTAGTCACAGAGACATGGAATCACAGAGTCACAGAATCGTTAAGGCTGGAGAAGACCTCCAAGATCACCAAGTCCAACCACCAACCCAACACCCTCCTGCCACTAAACCATGCCACCAAGTGCCACACTGAGCTGCCTGAAGAGAAGCTAATCTCAGCTTCGTGCTCACCGTGGCAGGCACTGCTGAAGAGGTCTCTGGTGGTGCCCTGCCCACACGTATGCAGAGGCCGCCCCCCCAAAAAAACGTTAAACCCCCCTAAAAAAACATTTGACACATGACCTGAGTTGGGTTACTGTGTGTGCTTTCAGCAGCAAGGCTGTAATAATCCAGTCCTGGAGGGGAAAGCTGATCTGAAGCAAAATGAGCCAGGTTTGATGAAATTCTGTGGAGGCAATGCTACACTCTTGAGATAAAATGAACTCAAACAATTTCAGTGGAGTTCTATGGAGGCCACAGTCCAGTGTAATTACAATGGCAAACTGATGAAAGAAAAGGATGTAAGGCCATGGCAAATACAATATGTACAAAAAATAAGGCTGAAATTAAGTCAGGTTAATGTTGTAAACCTCTTCTGAAGGATATTTATTGGCACCACACCCCCTCTCTGTCTCTCTCTGGCACCCTCATGCCCTTGAGAGATGATTGCCTCTTGCCAAGAGCTTGACACTCCCCCATCTGCTCTTCACAAAAACTGGGTGCACATCTGCTGCAAGAGGAAAACCCAAAGGCTAGAGGTGCTCATCTCCAGAAGCCCCTGAGCCCCCCTCTACCCCCGACTCCCTGGATGGATGAGCACCTTGACCCTGCTGGGTCATGAAGTGCTCAGGGATCCTCCTGCAGCACTCAGACCTTCATCCTCACCCCCCCCACCTTCTGCTGCGTTTAAAATGCCTTTGCTCCTTCATCTGCAGCATACACACACACACAAATTGGCTTACCCATGCCACAGCACAAATCTGAGTGGGTTTGGGGGGGAGATGGACATGATCCACACCATTTACAAAAGGCACATGGAGGAGGAGAGGGAGAAAGCCAAGTGCTGGCAGAGGAATGCTGCAGAGCACACAGAGAACAGGTCCGGGGAATGGAGGGGGGCAAGATTTGCTCTGTTTAAACAAGACACTTTTGAGCTATGAGAACCTCAGTTTTCAAGTTGTTTCTCCCTGCTTCAGTCTGTCTCTGCTTTGTCATCCATGCCCTGGTGCCCTCTGATGTTAAACACCCTGCTTGAAATCTACCTGGGTAAGGGGAGGATCAGTGGGCTTTCAGTTTGGCATCCATGGCAACGCACACTTTACATATCATTTTATCCTGAACAAAGGACAATTAAATACTTGATGTGAAAAGACTTGGGGTTTTAGGGAAGGGGGGGATGGGGTGGAGAAAACAGGCTTTGCCTCCAGGTGCAAACCTGTCATACAGAATCATTAATGCAATGCACTTAAGAAAGTGTTGATAGAGCAAAACTTGAGGAGCTGTGAGGAGCATACAAATGTCAGAGTTATTTCAGCTGACACCACTCTAATGTGAACTAACAGAGCCATCACCAACCCTCAGCAGACACACATGCAAACAAAGCATGCTCAAAAACTAGGAAGAGAGGAAAAAAAGAGACCAACTCCCCCCCTCCCCCCCCAAAAAAAGGAAATCCCTCCATCAAGATTTGAAGGTTTACATTTTGGACTAGTCACATTCTAAACCTGATTCTGATCTGAATTCTACCTGCAAAAAGCTAGAAAAATCAGTTTTCAAACTGCAGTGGTTTACATCAAAAGAAAAGTCCTTCCTGGACACTGGTAACCCCAGATGGCATTTGTGATTATATTGGGTTTGATATCCAATGAGCTACAAAAGCCTCACCTATGTCTAACCATAGTTCATTACTTTCATGACTTTAAATAAAGATATATATAGGGTTTTAATCAAACCCAGTTATTCTGAAGTGGGGTTGAACAGTAATTAAATCAGGAAGTCAACAGCACAGAATGACCTGATTTTCCTCTGCTCTATCCCTAGGGTTTTACTTCCACAATCAGAGCAAGGTGGAGGCAATTCCCATCAGAGGAAACACCCTGCAAACTCCTACCTGCACACTGATGCTCCTGAATTAATACATGAGAGCTTTGAGGACTTCAGCAGCACTGAGCTTCCTCCTGTTCACAATGCATCCAAAGATGCTGGAGCTGGTCCCTAGCACAGGCAGGAAGCCACAAAGACCAGAGTCTCAACAGAAAACCTGGACAGTCAGCTCAGCACTGCTGGACTGTCAGCGTGCTTCAAGGCTGTTCACTCAGCCATCTCCCCAGGGTGGGGATCCCAGAAGACAACAGATGTGTGTGTGTGAGCCACTGACGCCACCTTTGTGCTGGTTAAGAACAGAATGATCTAGTGTAAACATGGGGGGAGGAAGAGAAATCATTCATCTGGACACTGAGGAGTGCCTGCAGTCAGGTTCTTCCATTCAACCTCCCTCGCTGCCTTTTGAGGCACGTTGTCACACAAGGACTCTGGCAGAAATATGAGCCCCACAAAGATGTCACAGGAAATACAGGCTACAGCCATGTCACAGCTTTCTTGTACTTGCAATTACCACCCTGAGGCTTGTAACTATAACCCCAGGACCAGGTTTACTGTTGTCTGCCTGGTGGTGTTGGGAGACAAGGTGAGCTCTGCAACCTGGCTGTGGTCACGTTGTGGTAGCTCAGCTCCTTGGCAGCTGTACAGAGATGCTGTAAAGGCTTTTCTTATATCTGCCTTTTCCCAGGCACATCTGAAATGTTAGAAGTCAAAATTCTGTCATTTCTAATGCACAAAAGGCACCATCTGGCACACCTCTATTTTTCAGCTATTATATAAACTGAGAACTGAAATGTTAATGAACTTTGTGAGTAATTTGTATCAGGCAGGATAATATTTAAGGCTGTTAGTGAGTATGCTTTCCTGTCTCAAGAAGAAACTCTCTTGATGGCTGTGAATGTACCAGTAGCTGCTGGAATTGAAAGAAATGGCTGCATATCATTAAATTGACAGCAAAGAAGGAAAGAGTTGCTTGCATTTCATCATAAAATAGCACATGATGTGCTCCTTACCACTCTGGGGTGCTATGTGTGAGTACTGGCAGGTCCTCCTGGCCCAGAGTGGCAAAGAAGAGGTGGCACACACCTCTCTGTGAGTGGTAGAACCTGTACCAGCACATGTGTGAATCAGCAAAGTGTGGACAGGAGCAAAAATGATCTAGCTGGTAAAGAAAAGGAATTCAGTGGTTTGAAGAGGCAGAGGGGTCAATATGCTCAAGTTCCCTTTCCAGATGTGGCATTTGCTCATTACCACGTAGCCTGTGGCAATGCAATCAAAGGCACCAGGGTGTCATAAACAAGGATCTAAGCCTTTTAAATGCCCTCATCAGAAGAGACAAGTTCGCTGGAGCATGTTCCTTCCTGCTGGCCAGACTCTGCCGAGCCTCCTGAGGAATCAGCCAACCCACCCCCGCGTTTCAGCAGTGCCTCTGTCCCAGCCTCTGCATGGGCAGGGAATCGGCTGAGCTGCACGAAGTTGCAGTGTTGGCTTGCGGGACACTTCTCCCTGTTTCCTGGCAGATCCTTCTGCTCCTGCTCCCCAGCTCTCAGGTCAACTGAGTGTCTCAAAAAGCAGTGCTGAGGATGACCCCAGTAGAAAGAAGCATCGAGTCTGGAGCGAGGCAATACCTTTTGTTAGCAAATCTACAGAGGTATCAGTAGTTTGCCACTCGGTACCTGCTAGGAATCACGTGCTGGGTTTCCCACTTGTGTTGGACAAGAGGTGTGCCTGTCCTGCTTCCTGGCCCCAAGCACAGCTGGTGACAAGGCACATGTGCCCAGGGCCAGCTGGAGCCCAGAGCTGTGGCAGACAGGGTGGCTGCTCCTGCAGGAGCCCAGCTCCGTCCCCTGCACCAGCTGCCGTCCTGCCGACTCGGGATTACGCTCACGCCACCAGTGCTAGCACAGACCTTGCAGCTTCCCAGGCCACCTGTTTTGGTCCTGTCTGAACCTGCTTCGAGTTGCTGCCTGGCTTCAACATCTATTTTCAGCTGAAGGGAGTGGGAGGTGAATGAAGAGGGAGAGAGATGGTTGCCCTGGGGTTGATCCTGAGGGTTGTTTTCTCCCAGGGCCAAACAAAGGCTCTCTAACTCCAGCACTCCTCAGTGCGACTCACATCAACCGCTGGCACTGCATATGCAGCTGTGATCTCACTGCCCATACCTTCACAAAGCCTCACTACATCACCCACGAAGCAACCATGCCTTAGATCCACACTTCAGCAATGTAACCTACCTGTCCTATGCCTCTTTGATCAGAGATGGCTTTCCTGATGCCACCAGAAGTGCTGTGCTGGTTGATAGGAAACGGATGCTGCCATATGAAGGAGCTGTCTGCTCTCCCTTTGGCATAAAGGAGCTAAACCTGACAGTTTGAAAGAGAAAAAAACCAAGAAATGTAGTCTGGTTTGTCAAGATTCACGAGGAAAAGGATCCTAAATATTCTCTTTTACAAAATGTCTGAAGAAATAACGTTAATGATTTCGATGTGAATGGCTTAATTGGAAGGAACAGCAATTGCAGAGTCTCCAGTACAGTTACTGCAGTGTCCTGAATGCGCAGGGAGAAGAGGTCTGGAAAGTGAACCTGCCTGGAGACTCATTAATGACAAAAAGTGCCTCATTTATGTGCCTTGGTGAGGAGGAGCAAAATATAAGTAAAATAACTACCTAGGCTATCCACTGGCAAGTAAATTACATTTCTAATTTACTTTTAATCACCTGAAGCACCACCACCAACAGAAGCTAAAGGGAGGGAAATGGTTTGCTTTTTTTAAAGAAAAACAGGAGACCCAAGCCTGGAGCATCATTTTCACTGATTCCATACCAGCTCCAACCACTCCTCTTCAGACAGTCAGACATTTCACCTTAATAAATGACAACCTGGTAAGAAAACTGCCAGGCATCAATCAGCTTGTGGGCCTTTTTGTCTACAGCTGACAGGCACCTGAAAAGCCTGGTGAGCAGGTCCTCTGTGCTGGTTTGAATGGAAGGATGAGTGACTGCACTGGGCTCTGCCATGTGCCATTTTGGGAGCATCAGGCTCTATCACTGGACAGCACCCCACCATTGTGCTGGTCCCCAGGCTGTTCCTATCCCCCTCTGTACCATCCCATGTTTTCAGGGAGGGGATAAATTCCCACACAGGTAGTTGGTTTTTAGGAGACAGAAGATGACTGTTTCATTTTTTTTTGGCATAACCTGAAATATTCCTTGCCAGAGAAGCTCATAAAACCCCTTGTCACCCTGGGTCTTATGGCAGGCTCTGGTTAGCTCAGCAAGAAGCACCATTGTCAGTCCTCCTTCTCATTTCTAAAAGCAAGATGAAGCCTATCTTAAAGCACATCCACCATGGATATGCCCATCACCAGCTTTTGCACCCAAACCACAGGCAAGTTTATGCCCATGCAGGGCTGGAAATCAGAAAAGAATTTACCCTCTTCCTTTAGAGCCAGTTTAGATCTCTGATGGCTATCAAACCAGCAACATCTCCACAGAGTAGTTCCCTTGCTGGGCAGCTGATGTGAAAGGAAATAATGCCACTAATATCCTCCAGACCCTCACCCATAATGTATGCCACCAAGATTTTGCACTGCACTGCTGAAAAATTCATTAAAGTTATTAAAACATGACTCTTGGTCAGGCGAGCAAATCCTGTATGTTTTTAACAAAGGGAGAGGTGACTTTTCCTTAGCTTGAACATACTGAAGGGCATTGAAAACTTCAGGGGTGACAAAGGTGACCCAGCTAAACTAAAGCAAATCGACTTCTCTCCAGCAAGCAACAGTCCTCCTTGCCTGTCTGACTGCTGTGACTCCAAGGAGGAGGCTCCATGGGGAGCAAGCAGAGTTGGACAAGTGCCACTGAAATTATACTACGGTTCTAGGGAGTTTCACCCCTTGGTTCTGCAGGGAGACACTCCAACACTAAACAGCATATAATACAGACCAAATGACATGCAAAGAGTGTACCAGAACACTAATTCATAAAGCACTTAGAGGTTGCCTTAAAGAAACCACATGGAAGAAAGTTTTCCTTCAAGTGATGGCAACTGAATGCTTTCCCCAGCACAGAAGCAGGTGATCTGCACCAGAGGAACAAAACATAGCAACAAAGTGAAATATCATCATCCATCCAAGCTAGCCTTCTCCTTCCTCTTTAAAGAATAAACACATTTCCCATAGGGCACAGTTTCCCTGGCACCTCAGGTTTCACACCAACCTAAAACTATGTCGTTTTTGAACGTGGAACCTATATATATAACTTGAGGTAGTTTACCAGTCACCAAACAGAAAACCACATTTGTTCTCCAAAAGTGAAAGCATCTAGGCTCTGGCTCTAAAGAGGCTGCAAAGGAGACTAATTTCCCATTAGCTGTCAAAATCACAGTTGTGCCATACTTCCAGAAGTACTTAAAGAGAAATGAAACCTCAGGTGCAGCAATTTGCCCTTCACACTCGTTCAAAATTTATGCCAGCAGTTTATTATTTAAATGTATTTTCATGAGGTGAATGCTGAGACAGAGCTGCTCCTCTCAGAGTTAGAAAGCTATGCTAAAGAATTAAGAATTACACAGTTAAACTGGGTATTATCATGGAAATGGAAATGGAATGTCACGTGGGATCCTGTGCATTGTTCAGAGAGACAAATGCAGGGGACTATAAATACAAGAGAGCCTTGTCAGTGAAGCAGTCAAATGAAAGCTGGCCTTGGAGGCCACTTGTATGTATCAAAATAAATACTCATACACACAGTTCCAATATCTGACATAGATAACTAGGTTTGTAAATTTGATGCCTTGTCCTATTAAAAAAAAATAATAAAGCACAGTAATGGCCAAAGAAAACTGTTCTGATGTGAAGTTTAATACAAAGAAATTAATATTAACAGCCCAAAGAGCAATGCCCAGCCCTGTCTGATTTCAAGGGAAGGTTAGCACTGGACACACTGAAGGCAACAGGCACTGAGCACGCTGCTGCCTTCACCTAGAAGGTGAAGATGTGCAGATGTGGAGGAGATTGTGCTGCTGTTTGATTACAGCAGGGTATACACACCAGCATTTGGGGTTTAAAGAGGATTAGTTTGTCCTTTGTCCTTAATTCTGGCTGTATTTTGAGCCATTTACTGCTCTGTGCCATGAATACTGGTACATGTAGGAAACCAAAGGAGAGATGCAGCTATTGTATTCTGCACACCCACTGCTACCTCTTCACACTACCTAGAACAAAACTTCTAGAGGGGAAAAAAGCCACCAATTATTCAAAAAGCTCTCCTGTTCTCCAGCTCTGCCTCAGCTCCCACTGCAAAGATAACCAAAACAGGAAGAGAGGACTGATAACCAGTATCAACACCCACTGAAAGCAATCACCACCTCCAGAGAGGTTGCTGTTAACAGTACCCCTGGATGTGACCTGCATTAAGAAGCTAGCACACAGTCCAGCACCCAAAGAGGTCGATGGCAGCTAAGCCCACACCCTCTGTATAAGTTTGCTGAAAACCAACTTCTCCAGTTATCTCAGGGCTAGTCAAGGCAGTTCACTTCAGGCTCCAAAACACAGACAAAAGTCTATTCAGCTAAAGTATGGAACAGTCACACTATTTTAGCCACTCGAAGAGCTTTTGCCCTTTCAGTGACACAACAGCTAGGGAAAAAAACAGGAGAGAGATAAGGGTGGGGTCTGAAAGCTTAACTCTACCTCTCTTTACCTCGGAGGAAAAGTTGGTTCTGTTTGGTGAAGAGGGAAGCTGGAAAGAGGTAGCCTGAGAAGCTGGGGAAGAAGTGGCCTGGGAAAACCAAGGAGGTGTTGCTCTTCCCCGTGACAGCTCAGGCAAACATTCAGGACAAAGAAGGCAAACCATTAACACGCTTTACTGAAATATCAGTTTCTTTAGTATGTTACAGAAAGAAAAAACTTATGGACAGAGAGGACGCACAGAAAAGGCAGACTTTGTCAAATAAAAAGGTCTTCTTTTATAAAAGAATTAAAAAGTCAAAGTAAAGTGCATGAAACACGTTTTTTTTTTTCCTCCACTTTAAAGATTGAGTCAATGTCTCAGCACATGGCAACGCGTTCCAAACCTGGGAGATCCTCTTGCCTCACCCATTAGTCGGTTACTTTACCGCTCAGACAAAACGACGATGATGTTTACAAACAAACGCCTTAAAAATCGAAACCGTGTACCCAGCTGCATCCACAACAAAGACTAAGAGCTAATGGCATTCGGGCTTCCTACACATTTCTCCTCGACAGGATTTAACAACCGGTGAAAAGGTTCACACTCGGTAAAGAAAATCGGTGAGAAACCAGCATCATAAATAGGACAGTTTTAGGAGTTAGGGGCTCCCCTACTGTGCAATTAGTTCTTGGTCCATGAATATCAGCATTCATCCTTAAATACGCTGCTGCAAAAGGAAGAGGATATAAAAAGATGTTTCCTCCTGCCTTCCTCCTCGGGAAGAAGACAGTCGAGCCCAGAGCAGGCACAGGAGAGCTTCCCATAGGGGCGAGTGCAGCGGCGGCGCAAAGGCAAGCGCTGGAGATGCTGAATCTTCTCACCGTGCCAAGCCGTGGGTGCACAGTCCCCGGGATGGACCTGGGCTATGCTAAAGGCTTTCTGCATCCTCAGGGATGCCGACGGAGGCTAACAGACAACCTCCCCGCAGCCCCGGCAGGAGAGTAGCCCCTTCCTAGCGGCATCCCTGCCTCCCTCCCAGGCCCGGCTCCGACCGGCGCTCGGGGGGGTGGGGGAGGACACACGACACCGAGCTCGGAGGGGAGGCAGCGGTCAGAGCGCGGCAGCCTGTGCGCGGCAGTGGGCGATGTGCCGGTGCACGAAGTCGACGCGGGCCTGCAGCAGCTCCGCTTGCCGCTCCGAGAGGAAGCCGAGGCGATCCCAAAGCGGCTCCCGCGCCCGGTAACGGCGGCGGAGCTCGGCGGCGGCGCTGCGGCGGCGATGGAGCTCGGCCACCCGCCGCGCCGTGCCCTCTCGAAAAACGCAGACGGAGCGGAGCAGCGGCTCGTTGTAAGGGTCCCACATCGCGAGAAGGCGGTAGCCGTGCACCAGCCCCGCTTCGTTGTCCAGGAAGACGAGCCCGCCATCCGGGGCGCGGAGCAGGTTGCTGGTGGCCCTGCGCATAACCCGCGGGTCCCACTGCAGGCTGAAGAGGTTGCTGACCAGGCGGTCGAAGTTGGCCGTCAGGTAGTCGAAGAGGATGAGGTCGCTCCACTGCACCAGCTCCACCAGCTGCGCGGCCGGCAGCCCGCTCAGCTCCCCCGCCGACAGCGCCCGCGGCCGCCGGCCCTCGCCCCCCGCCTCGGCCCCCCAGGGTGCGGGGGGCACCACGGCCGTCAGGTTGTCCACCCACCGCGTCAGGCTGACCACGGCGCCCTCGGCCCAGTGCGAACCCCGCAGCTCCTCCCGCACCGGCTCCCACCGCCCGCCGCGGGTCTCCACCAGCGCCAGCGCCATCGGCGGCAGCCGCTCCTGTATGCCCAGCACCCCGGCCAGGTGGTAAGAGAGGGCTTCCCCCTGGATCTGCTCCGGGCTGATGCCGTAGCGGACGCAGGCGCGGCTACCGTCCGAAAGCCGGGCCAGCCGGTTGGAGCTGCGCCCGCAGCCGCCCCGCTCCAGCGCCGAGACACGGGCAGACCGGGCCGCCGCCCGCCACGCCGCCGCCTCCCCCGCCGGGAAGCCCGGCGGCACCCGCGCCTCCAGCTCACGGCTCCAGAAGATGCCCCGTTCCACAGGGAAGGAGGAGGAAGGTGGTGGCGGAGAGGGAGACGAGGCAGCAAACGGCCGTTCACCGCCACGCTCCACCGCCAGCAGCGACCGGAAAGTTTTCTGCCCTCCGCCGGGCTCGGAGCGCCCCAAGTCCCACGGAGCCTCTGGGGGCGGCGGCGGCGGATCCGGATCCATCTCCCGCCGCTCCGCCGCCACCGCCTCCCGCCGCCGCAGCAGCAGGAGGGTGCTGAGCGCCGGCAGCGCTCCCAGCAGCAGCAGCCCCAGCACGGGCAGGGGCCCCGGCGCGATCCGCCTCGCCCGCTTCATCCTCTTGCCGCTTCACGCCGCTGCCACCAGACGCGGCGGAGGGGAAGTCCCGCGGCGGGGCCGCATGGCGCCGGACCGAACCCGCCGCTCCAGAGAGGAGCGGGAACGGGCAGAGCCTCGGTGCAGCCCCACGCCGTGTGCGCCCGGTACGGTACAGCCCAACCCAGCCCCACCAGAGGCAAGGGAACCCGCACCACGTGTGTGCAGAACACGTCCCGCCCCGTCCCCCGGCGTGGGTCTCCGCTTAAAGCGGCGATGCTCCCGCGGCGGCGGGACCGGCTGCCCTGGACCGCCCGTCGAGGAGGCGAGAGGTGGTTCCCAGTGCCATCACTCCTCCTCCTTCTCCCTGCACAAAGGAGGCTGCACAGAGAGACGGGGAGGCGGTGCTGCCCCCTCCCCGCCCCGGTGCACCGGCTCCAGCGGAGCCTCCGGGCGCACTCGCGCCGCCTCCCGCCCACGCCGTGCACGGCAGGGTCGTGCCGCGGTCACCGGCAGCCCCTCCTCTGCCCCCCGGCGCTGAGAGCGGGGCTGGGAGCTAGCAGGTGGTTGCACAAAGGGATTGGCCGGAACACGCGCGCCCCTGTGGAGCATCACCTCCTCCTCCGTGGGACCCTGCGGAGCATCACCTCCTCCTCCACCTCTACGGTACCCTATGGAGCATAACCTTCTCCTCTGCTCACCCTGGAACCCTTCTTCTCCGGCCCCGCTGGCCGAGTGAGGTTAAACACCTTTCCCTTCTCCACTCAGTGCCGTGGCTCCGTGCCTATCCTCCAAAGCAGATCGAAGCCAAACCACCACACACAGAACACCTCAAAAGACAGAACACCTGCCTTTCTCTTTCGCACCTCCTCGACTTCTGCTCTCTTGAGCTAACACAGCGACTCCTTGGTTTCCAGCCACACCACAACCTTCCAGCTCGGCTGGAAAGCAACTGATTTTATTTCACAATAAGAAAAAGGGAATTCTCTCTTTTCCCAAAGTTTAGTTTAAAAAAACCCCACCAAGCAACATCCAAACTCCGTGAATCTCCTTTAACATCATCCCACGTGGCACAGGGCGGCCCCGGCTGGCCCTATACCGGGCGGGAGAGATGGGGACCAAGATCGGGAGACGGTGCGGGAGCGGTGCGGTAGCCAGCACCGTGTCGCACCAGCTCCTCCCGCTGGTCGCGGAGCCGAGCTGCAGCCTAGCACCGACAGTCCCGGGAGGGGCAGCCTGGACCCCTTGCCCCTATACACCCACCCCCTAAACCCAGCAGGGCACAGACCCAGGAGAATGACTTGTAGGAAGCCCTCCGGAGGTGAAGGGCTCACTCACAGAATCCCTGAATCCCAGAGTAGTAGAGGCTGGAAGGGACCTCTGGGGATCACCCAGTCTGAAGGTAAGGCAGCTGAGAGTGGATGGGATCTAGCTGCATTAGCCAGAGCTCAGGAGCCTGCCTTCAGGTTATTAGCACAAGAACACAGCCACACTCACATGACTAGCCTAAACTAAGATGGACACCATTGTCCATCCTGCAGCGGAGGATGTTCGGTGTCAGGAGCATTCTCCCTGCTGACTGAGAAACAGGAAACAAAAGACCTTCCATCTGAGTCACGAAGGTGTCCCAGTTTGGAAGGTCCCAGCTGATGATTCTTCTGTGATTGGGGTGGGTGACATTGAGAAGTTTCCCTGCTGCGCACTCTACATCTTAATGTGACCCATTTAAATTTCTAAATACAGCATTAACATTCAATACAGGTCTCATTGATTACGTATTTACTGATTTGGTATTTAACTAGCATTCTCTTAAGGCATGAATAAAGAGTCAGAGGCAAGTGATAGTTACTGCCTGTGATTTGCAAGGCACTGGAGAAGTACCCTTCAGAGGTCAAGGACTGCATTCAGGAGCTGGACCTGCCCAACATCTAAGTACCATAATCATTTTTACATTCAATAGGCTTTATTAAAAACACCATGATGCCTTTGTTGAATCAAAAAGTATTTTAACACTAGATTAAATCCAAACACAAATCTACAACCAGGAGAGCATTCCATAGCCTAACTAGCCCAAAGCAACACTTCGTTCCTCATCCTGCAAAGCCTGTGGCTGGCCACCGAGCAGCACAGCAGTATGGAGTAAAGGTGGTCAGTGCCTGGAGCTTTGGGCTGTAACACACCAAATAAAGAGGCAGCTTACAGCCCTGCTGTAGCTGGGCTGCACATTCTACCATGCCCTCCGGCAGGATATACCTCCAAGAGGTGCTGCTCAGCTTCCTTCAAAAGCCTCAGGCAGCTTTATGATTCCTGTCAGCGACTCTGAGGGCAGTGGAAGAGGCTCCATGTTGTGCTGACCACACACAAAGTATGTCTTTACTCAGGAATGATGAAATATAACAGTGTAAGAGTCAGTCTCTCCCTCAGCCTTTTTTTCATGCCATAATTTGGCAAGACAGGTAAAGCAGGAGCTAGTTTCTACAACAGGCCCTACTGCATTTCCCCACAGTGACATCGGGTGAGCCACTCAGCTTGCCTCAGCCTCAGAGCAGCACAGACATCACAGAAAAATGCTTTTCTCCCTCTGGGAAACAGACCAACATTTTTGTTTTGATTTAGCCCAGCTTCCTTGCAAATGGCTTTTCTGCCTGGCTGTTAAACTTTCTGTAAAGTTTAGCGAGAGTCATTACAGAAATCCCCCAACTATGAGAAAAAACAACCCAGTCATGGGTTACAGAACTGAGCTCTCTCTTCCTCCTGCCTTTGTTAGCCATCACAGGAGCTGGTTTTCCACTGAGTCACACAAAAAACAGACCAGGGAGATAACAGGAGACAGCATGAACAAACAAAGGCATCATGGAGACAATAGACATCTATTTGTTTTAAAATGGGAGATGGATTTGAGCAGACAACTGAACTTCCTCAGATAGGGACTGGCGCTAGAGATGCAGCTCAATGCCATCTGCCCAAAAGAAATAGTGGCAAGTAGTGGAGTGGAGGAGCTGAGGTGGTCCTGGAGAAGCAGCTGGATGTGTGCTGGGATCACTAGGACCCACCTGCACCCCTCTCTGACTCCCTCTCCTTACATTAAAGATTGGCTAGCAGGTCTGCACTAGGATTTTGGAATCACTAAGGCAGGTAAAGGGCATGCCAGGTCCCTTCATAAGCTCTTTCTTCTGGGACAGAACTAAGTGTAAGAAATACACTGCAGTTTTCTAACTGCCCTTTTACCCAGTTCCTTAACTGTGAACCAACGTGAAGCAACTCAGCTCAGCAGGGCTTGCACCACCACAAACCCTCCCAGCACTCTGTCCTGCTGGGCTAGGACATTCTGTGGGTGGGCAATCTGAAGCTGTTGTGCAAAATGCCTTTTGGTGCTCTCTCCTCTGCCTGCTAGAGCGAAGGACAACAAGGACAAAGCCTATGTGAAGACCTTGGACCTTCCTCCTGTACATTCTTTCAGTAGATGCTGCAGCACTCAGAAGTCCACAAAAGGACTCTGAGATCTTCCTGTCTCCTGCTACCAAAATCAAAGAAAGCACAATATTCACTAGGTCAAACATGCACCATGAGGATGATGCTCAGGCTGTGCTCCAGACTACAGTTGTGACACGCTCAGATGGGCTC
The DNA here is from genome assembly GCA_013399015.1 of Galbula dea. Taxonomy (NCBI): domain Eukaryota; kingdom Metazoa; phylum Chordata; class Aves; order Piciformes; family Galbulidae; genus Galbula; species Galbula dea. Next base: position 82,408 of record VWZX01003371.1, on the reverse strand, counting down.
ACAGCATGAATTCTGCTCAGAAATCAAAGTAATATTTCATGTGCAACACTCATCTCAACTCCTTTATTATCTTAAAATGTGAAGGTTGACTGAGCTCATGGTCAAATGCTCTGAAACGTCCAAAGCAGTTACAACTGCTGTCAGTGTGCCACTAATAGTCTCTGCTCCAGTGCAAGTTATTCTGTGATGTGGTGGTGTTTTCAGTAGGGCTTGATGCTCAGAACACCAACACAGAAGTAAACAGCTCATTCCTCTCAAGACTTGTCTGTATGAGACTTCTTCCCCACCCTGGCTGAAATGAGGTCAAGGATGCAAAAGGAAAACGAAATGTTTAATCAATTCGGTGTTGGGCTAAAAGGAGTCACAGAAACAAGGGAGGTCAGGCCCCATGGTGAGCAAGCAGAACAAGAATTTGGAGCCCACCTCCACCACGTGCAGCTTGCACAAGGTTTCTATCACTGTGTGTGGGAAAGCCAAAACAACACGAACAAAATCAATCCTGGCGATAAGAGCTCTACAGATGGGGATGTCAGCTTTGACATGAGAGAGGGACTGCCTTCTGTGCACATGTACACTCTGTCCAGAAGCCAAGGGGAGCCCAGAGCCAGCTGAGATGTTTCTTGGAGCTCAGAGCCTTTGACACCCTGGATTCTTGGATGCAGCTGACTGTGCTGACAGAGGAAAGCAACTGGCAAAAACATGACATCATCTGGGGCCTGGCTCTTTAAAATAACACAACAGAAGATGGAATCAAGCTTTGCTCCAGGAAAGCTGGTTGCCTATAGGAGCTCCCTTCAGGCAGCCTTGGTAGGAGAAGAGCTGTGCTATTAAATTTCCAGGATGTTTCTGTTGGTGAAAATTCATTTAGCTTGGCTATTAACTTGGCTGGTGAGGGGGTAGTTAGCTGGGCAATTAGTTTGGCTGGTGAGGAGGTAGGAACAGAAATCCTCTGGAGCCTGGCACGTACAGAAGGGAGCTCAAAGAGGAGATGTATCCAGGGTTGCCCTCATCCTGGATTACCTGAGGGTTAAATCAGGAGCCCTGCACTAGTGAGAAACTTGAGCTGAGGATTTCCTACATGCACCTTCGTACCTGTTGGCATGTCTCTAACCTTTGTGAAACTCAGTCTGTTGGGAATCTTTCATTAGGATCCTCTGTAGGGTCCTTTAAGATCTTCCTTAGGATTTCAGATGCAAGAGAAGTTTCTGTGTGGTTACACAGTGTGCTGGTAGCCAGGCTTGAAGATTCCCACTCCCTCACTCCTGCTGCTGTCAGGAGCCCTCTTCTCTCCTGGGCTTTCAAGAAAGCCCAAATGACAGACTTTCACCCTGAGGTTTTTACTAGTTTCCCCTTTGCCAGAGACATTTTTCCTTTCATGTGCATAGAAAAAAAACCAATAAAAAATACTACTTCTAGTGGTAATAAAAATAAATTGTGGTAGTATGGCCAACAAGCTCTTTACTGAAATTCCTTTCTAGGGTTTTCCCTGTGCAGCAATATAACCCATGAGTATTAGATAGGAAGTATTCATCCAAAACCACAAGAAGACACAAGTGGGTAGAAACCAGGAAAATTGTTCGAATTTGGCACTACACTTCCCATTTTAGTCTCAGCATAAAAAGTTCCAGGAATGATCTTGGATTTGCCTCTCTTCAAAATCCATGAGGCTGATGAACAGAATCTGCATGATGTTGAAAACTAAAAAAGCACTCTTGAAACTGTTGGGATTTGCATTATGATTTTACTTCAAATTTAATTTAATGTCTCTTTCCCAGTTTTAAAATTGTTTGCATTTTTAATGCAATTTCCTGATGCATTACTAGCATGCACTAGTGTATGCTGCTTCTGCTGATGTGTTGCAATATGGCATAATACAGTAGCTGAAATGCTTTGTTATTTTAATGTAATTTAGTGAAATGTATGCTAATAATTAGCAGCAGCTGTTACTTAAAGCTAGTTAAAACTTCATGCTGTATTCCCCAGAGTATTTTATCTCATTCTCTCAATCCATGCTGCAAGGTAACAGACTGACAACTTTGTGCAGCAGAAATAACTCGAGTGCCAGGATGGGTCAATAACAATGGTGTGCAGAAAGCAGAGTCAACAGTGCTGCAAGGGACAGCTTAATATTAGTGGTACTTTGTGCTTAGCTCATCTTTTCCATCCCGCTATCAGCAGAGACTTTCCTAAGACAATTAAATATCCACCCATCCACCCCTTCTGGTTTCCAGATGGGCCAGCAGAGGCACAGGGCAGGGCAGGGATGTCAGGACTGTTTTGTGGGTGCTGCTATGCTGTTCCCACACTGTTGCTCTCCAGGGGTTTGCAGATGCTGCAGGAATTCGACACAGCACTTACACCCTACCCACCCATAATGTCCCTCTGAACCCAGTGGTGCTCAGGAGAAGAGGATTCACTTCAGCAGGCTCAGTTTCTCTCTCACACTGGCCACTTCTGGTCTCCTGAGGGAGCCTCAACCTCGCTCAGCCCTGAATGCAGAGAGCAGCCCCGACTACTTTGCAGCTTTATGCAGGCTGCAAAGGTGGGACACGGCAAAGGAGGAGCCTCTGGTGTCACACTTCCTTTCATGTCCACCGCATGCCACCTTAGTGACAAGCTGGGTCTAACCACAGACCAGGACCTCATAAGGGGCTGAGTTTCTGCCATCCAAAATCTGCCTTGGATTTTGGATCAGGCCCAAACTGAGCAATTTCTTTTGTCATTAAGAAATTCTAGTCTTCTCTCAGCTATAGCTCAGATCAGGCACTTCAGATGGGACATGCTGGCACTGGCCAACTCTCTTGGAGGTGCAACCTAGAGGCAAACACCCCTCACACCAAAAAAACCCCCGAACAACAGTCACAGGGATTGCTACAGTGCCAGAGGACGGCACAGGCCTGTTCCTCTGCCTGGCTGACTCAGAGGAATGAGACAAGATGCTCAAAGGGCTGTTTGCTTCTTCCTCTCCTCTCCCATTCCCTCTCAGCTGTGCTGCTATTCCTAGACACAAGGACCTAAATCTGAGCCACAGGCATTTACAGGGCTTGATATTTTTATAGCAACAAAAATGAGCTTCCCTTTAGCCAAAAGTGGCTGGAATCCCAGGTCTGGAACTGTTCTGATGGGGTAATGTCTGGAAAAAAAAATAAAAGGAAATCTCCAACATGGAAACACTAAATGCTATGGCAACAAGAGGAGCAACAGACAGGGCTTAAAGACACAGGCTCGGCACAAGTTTGAGCACTGAGAATTAGAGAGAGGGAAATAATCAGTAGTCTATAACGCTGTGTTTTATCTGGGATAAGGAGACGGGATCCTGTGCCCTTAAACAGCAAGGTTGACTTGCTAGGGGTAGACAGACAGGCAGTGTACTGCTGCAGGCTGCTGGCTTCCATCAGAATCCCTTCTGGCCACTAAGCTGACATTACATGTGGAAACTGAGCTCTTCTCCCATTATCCCTTTTCCCTGAGCCTTCTCTCCAGTCATGTGCTAGTAAATACATAGGAGGAGAAGTATCTGTGCAATTTGTTAACCCAGTGAGAGGAGCTGGCTGAGCTGCTGCTGCCAAGCCATCCACTCTCCAGCCACAGGGAGATTCCTCCCTTCCCAAAAGGGTAGAGATTATTCACCAGTGACATCTGACTCCCTCTGTGCTAACTGACAGCTCCCTGTTGGAAATGATGTATGTGTTCAGGATATGCTAGGCTTTATCCCAGTTTATCCTAGCCTGAGCGACAACACTTTGCAGGTCTCCCTTCACCCCCTAAATCCCTGGCAAACAGGTACCTTCCATACCTAAATCCTCCCACTTCTACCCAGAGCAGACACTATCCCACGGTGCCACCATGAGACATTTGGCAGGGAGATCATCACCTCCCTAGTCCTGCTGGCCACACTAGTGCTGATCCAAGCCAGGATGCTGTTGGCCTTCTTGGCCACCTGGGCACTCTGCTGTCTCATCTTCAGCTACTGTCATTCAACACCTCCAGGCCCTTTTCTACCAGGCAGCTTTTCAGCCACTCTGTCCCAAGCCTGGAGCGTTTGTGGGGATGTTGTGACCCGAATCATAGAATTGCCAGAGTTGGAAGGGACCCTAAAGATCATCTAGTTCCAACTTCCCTGCCTGGCAGAGTCACCTTCCACTAGATCAGGTTGCCCAGAGTCCCATCCAGCCTGGCCTTAAAAACTTCCAGGGATGAGGCTTCCACAACCTCTCTGTGCAACCTGTTTCAGTGTCTCACCACCCTAACAGTGAAGAAATTCCTCCTAATGTCCAAATACAAACTCTTGCTCTGCAGGGAGTGGCCCCTCATTGGTGTCAAAGCTCAAAACTGGTGGCTGTGAACTGTTAAGCCAGCCTGGGCCATGGCATCCTGGTAGGACACGAGTTCAGCTTATTTGAGTTAAATTCAGCTCTTTTCCCAGCTATTGCAGATGATCTCAAGAGAGGAACACACAGGTCCATGTCTTTTCTTTCCTTTTCTAGCTATAAAGAAAGGCTGAAAGAGTTTTTATTTCACAGATATTTTAAGAGAACTTTTCAGCAGACACTTTGTACATGAAAAATTCAGATCTTCTCTCTATTGTTTTTCCTGATAGACTCTCTGGACAGCTTGAGAACTAATAGGAACATGATATCTATGATAAATGTACAGCACAAATGGCTGAGAGAGGAAGTAAATTTTATCTAGGCTGTTTAACATGCTGGGGTTTGTTAGAAGATCTTTAAAGCAAACCCTCTATAGGCAGCTGGAGCTAAAAAAATGTGTTTGCTAAAGATTCAGCTCAGCCTTCTTCATACAGCCAGTATCACAGATATCCATGCAGTTTCACAAGAAAAAGCAGACACATTATCCTAAAACAAGTTTCCACCAACTGCTTCATGCATCTTGTACAAAAGGACACAGAGGGAAAGCTTGGCCCAGTGTTGCCTTACAGTGTTTCACCAAAGGTGGCAAGTAGTCAGACCTCTGCCTTTTGTCCTGCAGAAACCAACAGTGCTGTGAAGAATTCCATCAGGGAACAGAAGAAAAGCAGAGTGCCTTCTGCTCAAAGAGGCAGAACTCTGCACACTTTGCCCACAGTTCTGTTTTAGAGTGGCACAGAAGACCCAGGCACCTCATCTGGACTCCTTAAGCCAAACTTTTCACCTATTTGCAGTTCATTTTTTCAGGTTCCTCACTTGCCACCCCAAGGTTTGACCAGCAGGAAGGTGGACACTGACAGCAGTAACAGAAGCCAAGGGCACTCTGCTCTGGTACTGTCAGAAGAAATGACAGAATTTAAGAGCAAACAGACAAAGAAAGAAAGAAACAAAAAAACAACCCAACTGTCTAAGCATCTCATTTTGAACCACAGAAACAAATACACTCCTGAACTTAACCTGTCAGCCCATCTGTCAGAAGTGAGACACAGTGACCATCTCCTTGCTCAGAGCTGTGAGAGAGCATCCATTAACTGCTGTGAGGCACGAGGGTAGGGTACTCACTGGGGTATCTCTAGAAGAAAGATACCCACAGCCAGCAGTCCTGAATCCACTATTGCCATGAAGAGGTTAACTACCTTCCTGTCTGCTTTCAGTCACTATCTGGTCAGGAGATGTGGAGAGTTATCCCACAGCGACGCTGATGTCAAGGACAGCTGTTGAAGTACAGATCACTGTCCTGTGTGGGGTCACCAATGCAGAGACACACCTGTGTGGCAGCAGCAGAACATGGATGGAAGCACAATCCAATGGAGTGCAACATCTGGTCCACTGCAGAGATGTTTAAGTCCCCAAGAAAGCCAAGCAAGCCATTTTTTAATGAAGAATGAACAGGTCACTGCCTGGATAGAAAAGAAAGAAACTCATTTCAGAGAGAGGGATCACAACCTGCCTGCAACCCCTGGAAGGCTTCGGGCTTGAGAGCTGTCATGATTTGTCTGGCAAAGAACTGCCTGGCAATTCATAGTCACAACAGGCACACGTTAATTTCTGCAGAGTCAAGAGACAGTACAGAGAAGGTAAATGCCTTCCATGGGAAACCCACTATCTAGAGATTCATCTTCCATAAATATATTCCTTATTCTGGGTAACTACAAAGAATAAAAGACACAATGATGCATTTCTGTGGAGGCTGAAATTAGATGTTCATTGCCTGGGATCTCCAGGGAGTTCCTATTTATTTTGCTGAACATTTCACTAACACTGGGAAAATATTCTCTTCTCCTGAATGTCTGCCCTTTAGCACGTTGCCAAAGCTTTACAGAATGATGAATCATCCTCCAGTGACAGCACTGCTATTATTTCTCATTGGTAACATAAGCAACCTTTTTGGTGCAAAAATTTCAGACCCCTCACAATAATGGGACCCAAAGCCTGAAGGTTTGAGCATATAGGAAAAGAGTGCTTGAAGCAACATAAAAAAATCATGATTCCTGCAGTAAAACTAAGCAACGCTCACATGTGAGCTCACATGTGAAGCCATATGTGGTTTAATACACATATTTAATACACACAAAGAGGGTGAGCTGAGGCCTAGCAACTGTGGCAGATAGCATAAGGTTAAGTTGATCAATCCAGACCAAGGTATTTCGCTGAGGAACATGCAAAGGGTCCAAGCACAGTCTAAACAAGGTCTAGGGAAGCAGAGAACACAGCAAACAGAGATCGACCCAAGCATCAGAAGAGCAAGTTATTCCTACACTTCTCAGCTCCAGGTTAGTTACAGCAGCTCAGCCACCGACCTCATCCCAGCCCCTGCATTTCAAAAGGATGTTGTGGGGCCAGAGGATGGAGAGGGAAAGTGGAGAGGCAGGGTAAAACATTTAACTAGTCTCTTGGTAGCAATTAACCCCCCCCCCCCACCCCCCCCGAGAATTGTCTTACCAAAAACTAGTAACCTGCTGAACCAAGAAGATGTTAGAGAGGTATGGTTTAAGTGTTTGCCTTGGGTTTTTAGAAGCCAAAGGGTAATAGAAAGAAACAGAAGGTGGCCACTTCAAACCCAATCAGAGAAACAATTCTCGGGGCAACACGCAGTTAGAGAATTGATCATTTCCACCACATAGCTCTGGAAACAAAATCTTTTACCAAGTTTAAAAGGGGCATTAGACATGTGTGTATGTGGACAGGAAGAGGTAAGCAGTATAATTGCTAAACCATAAACACTTCAGGAGCTGAGTAAGTGTTTAGCAGTGGACAACAGGATAGAACTCTGAGGTGGAACAAGTTATCCCAGCAAGGCTTTTCTCTGTTGAGATAACTAACAGAACACTAACAAAGAAGACATTCAGTCTTGTCTGGCCTGACTGTCTGTAGTGACAATATTCCAACAGACCTAGGAACCCTAGGCCTGGAGGAAAAGGAGGAACTGAGGCTTTTTGGCCAAGCAGTTTTGCAGTCCAATCATGAAACAGCAGGGGATGCTTCAGGTGAGCCCTGAAGAGCACTGCAAGAGCCATCCAGTAACAGAAGTCATCCATCACCACTCAAGCACAAGTATTTTTAAAGGAAAAATTCTGGGCAGGCTTGGAAAAGCTGGATGGCTCATCATTCTGATGAGATTTCCACAGAGAAGTTAGGGTATTTGCAAGGCTGCCAATTTCTAAGCAAACCTCTCTCCGCCAATTTCTTTCTTTCCCTCCCTACACTACCAAGCATGATTAGATCATATTATGAACGTGTTGCCTGCCAAATTTCATCTCCAGTTAATCATACCGAACACTGTGACCTTCTGAAAGAATCTTAAACTGATTAACCTGTTTACTCTGTACCTATGTACAGGATTAAATACAAAAAAAAAAAGTCTCACCAACTTCTTTTGGAGTAGTATTTCTTAAGGCATCCTAATTTGTGTTTTCCTCCTCTTTTTGCAGTTCTTATGTCAAACTTTGAAGGGAAAGGCTTTAAGAGAAAGCAGTGGCTCCACTACAGATGGGATCACATGGAGGAAGGCGATGATAGAACACTAAATACACTCCAGATAGATGAGAATACACAGACCACTGTCATCTGCATCTTACTGTTCCCATTTCCTTGTTTACACTGTGGTCCATGTGGCTTCTTTTGATTGAGAGAATCATAAAAGATTTAAAGCAGCTCATCTGGACTGGCCTATAAGGCATGCAGATCCTCACGTAAGTTCACCAGCTAGGGTTTGGGTTCACCTTATCTAACATCAGACATCCTAAATGGCAGTGTCTACACCAAAGGCAGGAACTTAAAACCCCTTCCTAGGGCATGGAGAGCAACAGAAGACTTATTCTAATGCTGATTTTTAGAGGAGTACTAATAAATCACAGACCAGGAGTTTCTAGTTCTCTCAGTTTATCATGAAGAGCACCTAAAGCGCTAAGATATCTCTGTACAATCATCCAACATCTGGGGAGATGGCTGTTATCTTCCTGTTTGAAATGGAAGAGCCAGGAAAGAGGCCAAGACTGGAATGTGTTGGTAGAATCTTAGACCAGGAATAGGAGAAGCAATTTTCATTGATTGACTTCCATTGAAAGAGCAGAAATGCCAAGTATTATGAAAAGGCATGTGATTGCTGCTTACCTTAGTTATGCTTTGTGATATTCCAGCCTACATAACAATCCCATTAAGGGAGTCATTGAGCTCCTGCCTAAGATCTCTTATTGATAATGACACCTATGACAGTTGTGCCTTTAGAGCAGAGAGATAAAAGCTGCATGTGAAAACTAATTAAACATTTTAAGGTGCTAGCATTGGCTTCAGCCTTGAGATCCTACTGTTACAAGCTCACTGTCCAAAAACCAACCAGGTGACTCAGGAAAGATGCAGAGTTTATAGATTTTAACAAGCCAGAATGGCTGGGAAACACAACGAAGAGAAGAATTTCCCTCCAACAGCTGGATGTCGTCAGCTGTGCTCCTGACTTTGACAGTGGCTGCTGCTGCAGGCACAGAAGAGCCAACTTTGGATAGCTCTGAGAGAAAGAGTCTTACACAGGAAATTTCTTCTTAATGTTCCTTTTGATAGTGTTTGGGAAAATCCTTGTTCATGAGCACATTGAACACAGGAAGAAGTGATATAGTTAATTGATGATTTTTCCTGTAGTCACATGGATCTAGATGATAAAGTTTCTTAAGTGGTGCACTCATATTAACTGTGCCTATACTGCCTGCAAAGGATGGTCCCATAACTGCCTCACCAGAGGGTGAGCTTCCAGATACAACTGCAGCACCATTCCCATCATCTGTAGGATCATGTATGCCCAGGTGGCTTTGGATCAAGCTGGTTTGGATCAAAAATACACAGAGAAATCTAAACCAAACATCAGTTGCCAAGAGATTCTTCACAGAGAAGAGAATGGCTGAGTACAAACAGGGGAGTACTGGCTAGAACCAAACAGTTAGGGAAAAACCCCACAGTAGTCACTACTCTTTTGAGCACAAACTAAAAATTCTCCACTGGATCTAAGAGTGGCTCCTCTGAGGCCCTTCCTGAAGAACTTTAGGCTACTCAAAGCAGACTTTTCTGTGTGGACTTACTTTGCCTTGCACAAGTGCGTGTGTTGCAATGCAATGGGAGTTTGGGAAGGTCTCAAGGAGCCATGAATAGGTATCAGAAGTTCACAGCTATGCTGTCAGGAAGGGCATGCTCTCATTGTGGTTTAAGGCAGAGAAACAATAACAAGGATGGAGAAATGTGGATTTTTCTAGCAGGACAGAGTGCAATGGCATCGACTGTTCCTCTCTTTTACTGCTTAAACTCCTAAGATCAAAGTGCTGCTGGAGAAAACAAGAATTACTATTATTTCTTTTCTACTCTTTTTTTTGTTGCTTCCCTTCCACAAAGAAATGTTGAAAGCAATAAAAATCAATACCCTGACTGTCAGCTTGCATGCCACTCAACCCTAACAGTCAAGTGGAGTAACAACAGCCTGGCAAAATATTCCACTTCGCTTCAAGGAAGTTTTTCCAACCTTTAAAGGGAAGCAGCAGGGTTGATTTCTGGAGGCTGCTCCATAAATATTTACCAAAACCTTTGATACATCTATTTACAATGAGTGTTGAAGGCTGTTTTATTTGTAAACTCCTGCCACTCTGTCAATAGCTCCCAACAGTAGTTGTCTGGTGCTGGTCTGCTGGTAATCCCACTGGGAGATCTGCTCAGAGGGAAGCTATTTCTTTTCATTTCTTGCACAAAGCAGGCAGGACACTGCACAATGAAAGCTTCATTCCTGTATGCCCCTGAGGGTGCCAACTGCACTAAGGACAGCAATGCTCCACACTTCCGGACAAAGCTTTCCAGGTGACCCACTGGCCTTGGCACTTCTCCCAGTTTCAGTTATGGTTATCCACTAAGACCTTTAGGCTTCAAAAATTGAAGAGACTGTCATTTAGCTCCATTGAATTCAGTGGGATTACTGATTTAACCAAAAGACATTCTTAACCAAAGACATTCTTAAGTCTTTGCTAGGTCAGAGCTTAAAATACCACTAAAACCAGTACTGTGCAGTTGCTTCACAGAAGATCTTTTAAAGGGAGTCCTTATGAGCTATACAAAGGCTTCCCTTAACTTGAATGAACTCTTTAGCTCATGTTTTTTGTGTAAAGAGCCTTTTTCCTTGACTAACAGCTTTTAAGTCTTCTAAATCTCCCCAGTTTACACAGCTGTAAGTAACAGAATTATACTAAGATCCATTTTTTGATGGCATTAGATACACAGAAGGGAATTTCTGGATAAACACATATCCTGCTACTCACTGCATTCCTGAAAAGTCCAACAGTCATCTGACAGACAGCAAACCAAGTTTTCCCACAAGAATTAATGTAAGGGCAGTGGGTGGGCTCTGTGCTCCACAATCACACACAGCTGAAATCATGAGGAACGCTGTGTTACAAGAGATGATCCTTCTGATACCCCTATCTCAGTATCACTGCCTAAAATACAATGAAAGAAAAATTATTAGGAAACATTTTTCATTGTTTTGGTTTGGTTGCTTGGGTTTTGTTTTTTTTCCCCCAAGTTTAACTGAAAGATCTCAGCCACTTCATCTATTAGTTTGAGCAACCTTGCCTTCTTTTTTGAAATCATTATATTTTTATTGTCTCTGTCACCTTATTCAAGTCCCCTCATTTTGTCAAGGGAGAAGGTCAGAAAAACTGGGCAGTGCTTAGCAGAAGAGGGTGTAAAATGGTGGATGGCAGAACTCCCCAGAGAAGCACTGAGAAGATACATTGCATGTTACTGCACATTTCCTGATTATTTACTTGTGTGACATATAAGACTGTATCAAAGGTGAATGACCTCATTACTCCTTGTAATTAGAATTTCACACTCACTCCTAACTAGATTTTGTCACAGAATATTTACAAGGACATTTTAGCAGATTTGACCAACAGGGACAGAGAAAGTGAGCCTTAATTTCAGCTTTTTGGGGGATCAGTGAAAGGAGAAAAGGAGATGACAAGAAATGTGCCCTTCAAACTAAGCTCTTAATTTGTTAGACACCACTGCTCAAGTCTGACATCACTCCACAATCCAACTGCAATGCAGCTACAGCTCCTGTGACTCATGTTTCCAGGACTGATGCACTTTAACATTTCCAGTTTGGAAAAATCTGAGGTCCAGCACATCTGAAAAGCTGACCTTCCACCAATTGCTTCTAGCATTGCTCTGACCTTTAATTCCTGCACAGATTTGTCTGGCTGGGCTTCATGATGCACTGCTAGGCTGGATTCCTAGGTGGAGCATGCTTAGGTTTCTGTCTCAAAATCAAGAGTCTTTCCTTGGCTTTCATGCTGACTCACAGGTACCCAAGACTATAAACATACATAAACATAAAATAAAATCAGTTTCTCATTTACTGTGTCTCTGTTCTTCTGGTGATCTGTTTGAATCTGCTACACAGACTAAAATTTTTAATAATGAATCTAGAAAGCCTTACCTATTAACCTACAAGGCAAAAATGAGCATCACAACAATGATTGCATCTACATTGTGTTCACATCCACATAGGGTAATATGTAATTGAAGCCCTTTTTTATTAACCCCTTAGACTGCAGTATCAGGGTCTGACTGATACCAGACTTGACTATAAGCTAGTTTTAATTTCAACCCAAATCCTTCACTTGTTTCTTTTCTCTCACTTTGCTGTGGCGGAGATCATTGTAGACTGCATAGGCACAGCGGGATCACTGGCAAAACCATCCAGACAGATTTAGACATGAAATGACAACTGATAAAAGAATCATACTGCTTTTTAGGTGTCATTAAGCAGTCAGGTTTTTCTGGCCATATTTTGATGATCACCTGCCCTGAAATGTTTTTGGAAATTGTCAACTTTAAAAGACCTCCACTTTCCTAACAAAAGCTTTTTAACAATTCCAATCCTTACCATTGTCACTGCAAATCCCATTAGGTATGGGGCTCTAATGTGTGCTGGCACTACAGGACCTAAGCTCTTTTGACTTCTCTCATTCTCACCTGTTTAGCTTTCCTGGACTGAGACACCTCAGTCACTAAGGATTAACATCCCACACAGAGATGGGAATAGTCAGTGGAACTCAGGGCAGAAAGAGCCACACAAAGTGCCCTTGCTTGTGTAGGTAAACTGCCACAATTCTACTCTGCTGGATATTGCATCACACATGTTTGGCAGAACTTGAAGCCCAAAGGGCAAACTGCACTCATAATACTCCTAGGAACCTGTAAAATGTTCCTCAGGTCTTACAGTAAGGTCTGGGATTTCTTTCAAAAGCTGTGTTTTAAAGGCAAACCCTCTCTCCTCTAAGAGGACCTCCTTATTTGACAATAATTCTTTGAAGGGAGGCATAAAACAGTAGTGCTAATCTTTCATTAACTACTCTTGCTGCTACTTCCTAAAGCTCCAGGTCTGAGGTTCATCTGAACTTTATTTTGCCCCTGAGACACAAGCTCTTCCCAGCCTCTCAGTAGGTCCATTTTCTTTAGCAATGTCTTTCCAACGGTTTCTTTGAATTTTGTGTGAGTGGGATGGGTATTGGGCAGTCACTGAAGGTCAAGACCTAACCCCATCAGCCCTGCTGGGAGCACGTTTGAGCTCAGATGACTCAAACTCTCTGGCAGAAGACTCTGCTAGTTTCAAACTCACTAGTTTTCAGTGGGAAACTTGCCTGAGAGAGAGAAGAGAGAAATGGGCTCCAAATGTTCTTGTAAGAAGGACGTCCTATGAAGGCATCCAATCCGTAGTAGCATGAATGAGTTATACTGAAAAGCACAGATTTTCTTCCAGCAGAACCTCTGGAGCTTTGGAAGATCATCAGGGCCACTTGGGATGGAATCATTTGAGCAGAAGACACAAAAGAAGAAAGTTTTCTGGTAATGTTCCACTAACAGAAACAAGATATTTCAGTAGTTGAATTGGGGGGGTGGAGGGAAATAAAAAGATCTCTAAAATTTCAAAGACTGAAAAAAGGTTCTTCTGGCTCTGAGGCACTGATTTTATTTCAAGTCCAAACTGATTCTATTCAGAACTACACATTCACCCTCATTCATTCTTCACTGAGTCCCTCCAAGCACAACAGTTCAGAGCTTCAAGCACCCAACAAGGCTCAAGTCACTCTGTTCCCTTGACACAGCTTCAGGATACAAACTTCAGCTCATGTCCTTCCCTCTCAATTTTTCCTCACTCTAAACTGCTGATGTTCTTTTTGCTCCTGCAGACTGGACCACACAGTATCCTCACATCCCAGATGTCTACAAGCAGTACAAGTTAGTGGTATTAATTGCACATTAATGATTCACTCAGAAGTCACTGATTATGAAAGGGCTTGTTTTACTCTGGGTTGAAATGGATTCCTGGGTGCTTTAAAACCACTATTATAAGATGATCACTGCCAATTTTTGCAGCACTCTGGTTTCACAATTCAGTTCCAGGTCAGAATGCAGTGTCCAGACCTGTACTCTAAGTATGCTCAGCAGACAGGGCAGGCATAAACATCACAGCCAAACGCTGCACCGAGATTCCTCAGCAGCACAGACACATGGTGAAAAGCTTTAGCTTCCTTTCATGGAGGATTACATACAGCCTGAAATATTTGGCTGGTGTGATCTGCATCGTTTTGGTCCCTGTCTCTTAGTAGGGTTGCAAGAAGTGCCTTCAGGAGCACTGTGTAAGTTGCTCAGAGTCATTCCTGGGGCTTCCTCTAGCCACTGACCTGAATGGCTTGTTAGAGGAACCCAAAGTTGGAATGAGGAGTTTTGAGCATATGTGTGAGCAAGTAGAAAGGACCAGGGGGGTCACCAAGGCAGAGTTTCAGGGCTGTGGGGAAGGAGATGTCCATCAGGGGCTCCAGAGAAACATGAGAGCAGAAGGTGCACAAGCACTACAAAGACTGTTCACAGCTAAAAGTCAGCAAGTTGGTAGACAGACAAGAATAACCCAGGGAGAAGTCTGGATAAAGGAATTCACCCTGTGAAGGGCCACCTGAAGATATATTGGATTTTCCATTGCAGTAAACTCCTCAAGGTTTCCATTGGCTGTTTCTCTCCCATTTTTGAGGTTGCTCAACATGCCTAAGAGCTTTACAAACAGCTGCAGGTATTTGTTTTTGAGATACTTCGAGTTTCTACTCCAAAGCAAGTGCCAATATTTCCATTTTTCTCTCTCACAATATATGTAATTTTGAAAACTGGCTACAGAAATGAAATGGAGAAAGTCTGATTTAGAACTATGAAATATTTCCTTTGGGCAGTATTGAAAAATAGTGCAAGAAAAATGACTTCAAACTAAAGGAGAGGAGATTTAGATTGGATTTAAGGAAGAAATTTTTCACAATAAGGGTGGTGAAGCACTGGAATAGCTTTTGCCCAGAGAGGTGCTGGATGCCCCATTCCTGGAAACATTCCAGGTCAGGTTGTCTGGGCCCCTGAGCAACCTGATCTAGTTGTAGGTATCCTTGCTTGCAGCACAGGGATTGGACTAGATGATGTCTAAAGGTCTCTTCCAACTCTAACCTTTCTATGATTAAGAAAAAAAAATCAGTATACTGCTATGAAATATGTGCTCAAGACCAGATAAAGTCAGTAGCTTGTGCTAATAGAAAAGGCAAAGCAGAATATGACACAAAATAAACCCCAAACCAAATAGTCTCCTTTGTTTGGATTGAATATTTCCTCAATATCAACACATTCTGACAAAAAACATTTAAATTTTGCCAAAACTGGATTTCCTGGCAGCCATGGACTCTGTAAAAAGGTTTTGACAAACTAGAGCAAATGTGTGCCAAGTGATTCCTTTTGTGTTTTGTGGTTTCCATCCACTGTGGAGTGAACTTTTGGTGAGCCTCACTCATTCATCTGCCCCACCATAAAAGCATATGGCTATTTTAAGCACGTCTTAACGTGGTGAACCACGTCACTTGGCCACGTTGCCTGGTCATGGGGGCATGGACCAGGAGTCCCCCTCTGCACCCACCCCGTGCCCAGCCTCATGCTAGGGGCAGCACCCTAGCGATGCACCAAGCCCTGCAAGCCCAAAGGGAGCATGTCCAAAGTGCCTCCTTCTGGAGACGTCTGCAACTTCGGCTCACCCACAGCAACCAGGATGACTCATGGAAATAGATAGGCACGTTTCTGTTTCTTCTCCCTCCACAATATCTTTCTTCTCGAGATGAAAATCACTATCTCAGAGCTGAGCCCTGAGCCAACAAACCTACCACAAAAGGATTTGGAGTCCATAAAGGGTTAAGGCAGCAGTTGGAGAGGTTTGGGGTGACGTCGTGCTTCTGGACGCCTGAGAAGTCTCTTGAAGGTAGTTCCCCTCTGGTGAGGATGGGAGCGAGCTGAGGTCTGAAATCCGAGATCCCTCACAGGCTGGAGCTGGTGAGGTCCCAGTCAAAGCTGTTTCCCTTCCCGAGCAGTCACAGCGCTTGCACTGGCCTGGGCAGGATGGAGCGAGCCCCCTGGCCCCATGTAGGACTCACTCTCCTCCAGCTCCTGCTCATCTCCTGCTTGCCAAGAGGTACCGTAAGCGAGCGCGTGCATCGCCGGCACGGCCGGATGAGTCCCTGTCCTTCAGTGTGCTCAGAGGGGTTTGATCTCCTGCGTCCCATGGGCAGCAGAGAGATCTGCAGGGATGGTGATCAAGGAAAGANCTGGCTGAATTTGTTTGCCAATGGCCATCAAGAACAGGGTATGCAATTCCTTCGCTTACTACTGCTTTCTTTTCTCAACACTCAGTGCTAAGGAAATGATGATAAAAAGGCATTTAAGTCTCTGAATTGTAAAGCGTAATTTGTTTAGTTTGGCAAGACAGAGACTCCTCTCCAGCCCCAACACCAAGAATGAAGGCAAGGGAGGGAAAAAAGTGAAGGAAGGGAAAAAAACCCACAACAAACAAACAACAAAAAAAGGAAAACAAAAGCCACACATTGTTTCTGATCTGGGCTTTAGTTCTGCCAAAATTATTCTTTCGAAGGGCAAGCCTTGTTAAAGCAGAAAGGTCTTTTTTATACTCAGTTTCTGCTGAACCAGCACGTATGGTTTCTTCTTGATAAGGTTAAGCAAAACACATTGACTGCTGAGGGCAAACTTGCTGTTGTTATGGCCAGGAACACGGGCTGCTTACGCTTGGCGGTGGCTGGAGCTGCTGAAAGCAGCTCCCTGTCAGCATCACAGGTGAGGTGCCCTCAGATTACCTATCCTGGCAAGGTAAGTGCCTCCTACCAGTGGAGCTGTCAGGGGCACGATGCCTACAAATAATGAGTGTCAAGAATGGCACTTGAGAGCCCACCTCACCAGCAGCCATGGCAGAAGGTCTACCTCTGCAGTGCCTTTTCCCTGCTGGCCTTCAGGGACCAGGCTGCAGGTGAACATCTCCTCACCAGGCTGGTCATCAGCACCCGCAGCTCTCCTGCCAAAGTTTCCCCCATGAGGCGCAGGAGCACGGAGAGCTCCCGCATGTCTCCATCCCACATGCACTCACTTGTCCCTGAAGTGGCCTGCCCCTCAGCCAGGTGCCACCTGGAGGGTAAGTGGAAGAAAGCTGTCCCCCTTTCCCCTCTTCTCCCTCACCACACCTCCTTCACTGCTGGTGGAAGGGCTGCTGAGGGCACATGCCCAGCACACAGCTGGCAGGTTGAGGAAGGGGCCAGGAGCTCCCCTCTGGGCAGCAGCAGGAGGGGCGCTCAGAGACAGGGGACGGATTCAAAAGTGCAGTGGCCTTAGCATGTCAGGGCAGGTTGGAAAATAGCATTTTGTCTCCTCCCCACAGATGTATCCAATTTTTATCCAAATTTATCACACCCAGTCACACAAGGCCTGCCTCAAAGAGTTGGGGGCAGGAGTCGGGGAGCTCTGGGAATTGATTTTTGGAATAAACTTGAAGTGCAAGTGACTCATATTTCCTTAAAAATATATGTGTGTTTGTGTGTGTTTCTGCCTATCTAAACCCTTCCTAACCTTTCTTTCCCTCCCCCTCCAGACTCTGTCTAGAGAAGTGAAGGCCAGATGCTCTCAGACACATCCAGATGCATTCAATCTTAGCAAATGGGTTACTTCAGTTCACATGTTTAGGTTCCTAGCATGGACAAAGGGAAAGAAACTTGCTTTTTATTTTGGAGAAAAGCTGGAGTTCTCCCTTCTTGGCCCTGAGGCCACCTGACAAAACTCCCTGTAAGCCTGCAGTGCCCAGGATTTGGGTCTCCATCAGCCCAGAAGACACCCTCAGGGTCATGCAGGTACCACCAGCAGTACCAGCTCCCTTGGGGACACGTGGATGCTCTTCCCTCTCCTGCAGGACCAGGGACGTGGTGCAGGGGCAAATGGGGAGGGGGGCAAGCTGACAGCAGGGACAGAGCTCCTGGCAGCTTGAGGGCATCTGCCAACCTTGGTTAGGGCTGAACTACAGACCACAGGGGAGCTGTAAGGAGTAAATTTGAGATGGAAGCTCAGGGGATTTGCTGCTGTCTGCATGGACCATTTCTGTCTGGGCAAGGTGAACTGCAAGCTAACTGCCAACGTATTCCTGGTCTCACACCATCCCAGCAAGCAGGCACTCGAGGCAGGTCCAGCACCACTCCTCCATCTTTAGAACACAAGCACATTCTCATCTTATGTGGTCATGAATTTCAATACTGCAGCTGCTGCTTTTTCACAGATTCCCAAGCATTCTGCCCTATTGCAGAGGTCCAGCTTTGCCTCCCAGGCCCCACTAGCAAGGCTGGGCTCTCTAACCCCATCAACACTGCCACCTACTCAAAAGTGCTTCTTCATTCATTACCTATTATTGTCCCTTCTCTTGCAGCAGAGAAAACCAAACCTCTTCCCAATCACACTAGTATAATTTTTTCCAGCCAGAATAAGCTTCTCTATCCCAGAAAGAAATCCAGGCCTGAAGGGTAATGAGTTTTAGCCTTCCCTATTTTAGCCTGTCATAGCCTTGCTCAGAGGAAGACACAAGACCACAGTGTTGACAAGATCACAAATGCCAGTTCAGAATTACAGAGAAGAAATCAAAGGAGAGGGAGGTTCAGGGCAGACTTCTTCAGGTTGCTTTAGATGCTAAAAACATCCTGGCTAGTGGCATAGAGAGCCTGCAATTTAAATCCAGCTCTGACAAAAAAAGATACAGGAAAAGGAAGCTGTGTGATGTTTTGAGGGCAAGAGGAGGATACATGCAGAGGAGAATGAGGTTTAAACTGGAACTAGACCTAAAATGTGGTGGAGACATGAACACTGGGCACAGCTGCCCAGGCTTGCAGCCCAACTGGCCTGATCCTAAAGGGAAAGAAGGGAATATAAGGGTTTGGTACAAGGAAAGGAGCAGTTTCACCTTGGGAGGCTAGGCTCCTTCTGGCACACTAAGCTTACCATCAGGGAGCAAGGGCTGCCAAAAGGTAGGAAGAAAGGGAACAGGAAGCTTCCTACAAGAGCTACCTGTGGGTCCCCTCTGCAGCAGTGGGAACAGCAGGCAAGAGGAGGGGCTGCAGGTTTGTTGGAAGAGGAAGCTTGTGGTAATTGCCTTGGCACCACAACCAAGGCAATGTCGGCTGAGGGGCAGTGAGATGACTGAAGCAATAACATATGCACAGACTATATTCACAGCCCTGTTTTCAGTTAAGACTGAAAAAAGAAACCCCAAGAGCTATTTGTGTTAATGCTCTTTTTGCACTCAGGTGGGCAAAGCCTAGACCTCACAATTAGGAAGCACAACTTCTATCTGCCTTTCCTTTTGGTTACACTGACATACTTGAGATTTACCACAGACAAAGCAAAACAAGGCAGTAGGGAGAGAGATAAAAGCTTTGGAAGTCACCTGGGAAATTCTGTTAAGGACCTGATGGAGACCTCAAAAATAATTTTTGTACTGAACTAACAATTCCTTTCTCCTTGGAACAGAAGTGTTGGGAGTGTATGATTTGTTTGCCATAGCCTAGTTAAACATATAAGGCTACAAATGTAAAAAAGAAAAAGCACTACTGGAGGAGCACAATGAAGCAAAGTTGCAGCCTATCAGGAACATCAGAACTATTTATTTCTGAATTTATAGCTACTAAACTCTCTGTGACAAGAGGAAACCTGGAAGAGAGTCCCTCCTATTGGAAAACAATAGACAGACCAATTCCCGAACCAAAGGAGAATGTGCTGTAGCCTTTTTTTTTCTATGTGAAACATGATCTGCCTCGTTAAAGAGGGAGAGCTTAAGACAACGGTGGTTAAAGAGGTAGAGCTTAAGACAACGGTGGTTTCATCCAGAGAACACAGTTGTACTTACACTACACAGGTTTTCAGTGTGTTTTTTACACAGAAAATACTTTCTGTAGTAGTTTTGCCTGATTTTAACACAGCCCTACATTTGGGACTCGGCAAGGGACACATTCATTAAGTGGAAAGATTCAGCTTAGCTGAGCAGATTTCCCCCTGTGTTCACCCTCGCTGCCTTTGATTTTCTTCATAGAAATCTCTCCTCTCTCTTTTTTCCCCCCCACTCTTACTGCTGTGTGAAAGCTCACACTAATGGCCAGGAAAAGGATGCTAAGTGACTCTGCAGGAGAAGTAGCCTAATTATTCAGCAAAGGTCTGCAACCTATAAAGTAAGTACACCCAGCAAAACTAAAGCAGGGATGTATTTTAGCACCTCTTTTAATTAGCCCAGCTTCTAAAAAGAGTAATAGGCATATAATTTCCAGAGAGAAGCAAGTGTTTTTAGAGACAGCACTATCCCTTTCATCCTCTCAACACATCTATTAGGAAACCAGGCATCATTTGCACAATAGATTATCTGAGGCAAAAAGAGGTTAAGAATAAAGCCCTGCACTTCCCTTCATCATTAATGGTTTGGGGTACACTGTTTTCCAAGAGCCCCAGAAAAATCCTCTTTAAGAGAACGTTTCTCTTCCCTTCTGGGGTCTATTTCTCCTGCCTTTCTGAAATCAAATAGAGAGCTTTACTGTTTGACAGTGGAGCCACATTTTCACCCAACATGTTTCTCATTTCTAGCTGACAAATTCTAGAGCTCCTGTGTGACAACAACTCTTCTGGTTGTAGTGTTTATCATCCACACATAAAGCACCTGTGGGATGGGACTCAGCTTGCACACAGTGACAGTAGAGCTGAGTAAGAAAGGAGCAGGATAAAACAGGAATAAAAATGAGACAGCTGTAGAAACTGTTAGCTGTTACTAGGTTTCACCTCTGGTGGAGCTATTTTTGTCTTTACACATAAGAAAGCTTCACTTCAGAATTATTACATGGCCAAAAATGCCCCAAGAATAGCCTTAAGAAATTGCTCCTTTAAACTCAAATGCTCATTTCTTCTGCAGAGGGCAGTAACTGTTTTAGAGCATCATGCTGAAAAATGAAAAGGCAATCAAAGAAAGAGGGGCAGGTTCTCATCTGCACAAGATGAACTGGTTGAATAATCACTTGGAGAAAGTCATCCTTCACAGACTCCAATTAGAGACCAACCTACTCCTATCTGCTGTTGTTTACAAGGCTTTGCTCATTCACAGGGCACTTTTCAAAGCCATTGGAAATAATACTTCTTTGAGCCTAAGCAGTGTTCTACCAATGTGCTGATGGACAAACTGAGGCATGGAAGAAGTTATCCTTGCAGAACAACAGAATGGACCTGAAGGAGGGGAAGCCTACAAGGATTTTCTTCACAGAAATCTGTTATTCTCAAGTTTTGGAGAAGCTATTCCTTAAAGATACTAGGGTGAAGACTTCATGCACCTCTTTAACAATAATAAGGGATGGGATCCCTTGTGTTGTGTCTAAGTAACTCCAGGCTACTGAAGAGAAGGCAAAGGAAACCTTTCCTTCAGAAATTTAAGAGGGAGATGCACAGAGTCCCTAACATGCATAATGAGCCTGCTGCTGCTCTCAGCCCAGGCTCCAAGAAGGAGAAGGCATAACCCTGCTCCTGCTTGTGTCTTCAGAGAGTGGTAACCACTGGCAGCTCCCCACACCCACATTTGGCCATTGTTACCCCAAAATAGAAAAGAATGAGGCAGAGAAGAGCAGGGCAAGATTTACTGACTGAGTGAAGCACTGAAAGCCTGGCCTAGGCCAGCTGTGGCAGAGATAATGGTGGGGTGCTGACTTTGATAAATTATCCAAAGCAGGCAGGCTGGCTTGGAGGCATCCCCTAGCATCAAACACTGTCCAAAAAGTGGCTTGACCTGATTTGGGAAGAAGCAGGAAGAAGCTGCTTGACAACCCATGCAAAATATTTAGCTGAAAAGAACAAACAAGTGTCTGGACAGGCAAATAAACAGTGAATTCATTTATGGGATTTAAAGGATGGAAGAAAAGCCCATTAAATCCAGACATAAACAGCACACATGGAAGCAGCTCAAGACCATGGAAAACAAGCAAGGAATGGCCGTGTTGGGAAAGCAGGCAAACCTCTGGGGAAGGCGCTGGAGGGAAGACCTGCTCGACCTGGGAGCCTGGCAGAGCCCAACACAATGCTTCACCTGCTGTCCTGAGTCCAGCCTGAGGGACAAGTGAGGTGGGAGATGAGCATTGAGGCATTCTCAGGGTGGCTGGTAGTTCTTATGCATCTCCAGATTCAGAAGACAACACATTCATGCCCTCCACTGACATCTGCATCTAGCGAGACAGCTTAGTACTTCTAGCATGTATCAGGCTGTCAGTGCTGGGGTTTGTGAACCAGTAGCAGGAATGATGTTCCCAGCCAGTGTCCTCCTCCCTGTTAGCAGCATCAGGCTGGTAATGATCAGTGCTGGCTGGTGCTGCTCTGGCCTCCACTGAGCTGGCACTTGGAGCTAAGCTGCTGAAAAGCAGATGAAGAGCATCTACAGAGGAGCTGGCACCCAACAAAACACACGGCCAATCTGCAGAGTAGTTTAATGCTTAATGGCTTCCCACATCAGGAACAGGACCTCAGTTTCTCTACAGATCCTCAAAACTGCAAAGGCCAAACTTTCAGCCTTTGTTCTTGATCTTGACTTGGCTCAGTGTTTGCCTTTTTAAAAGTGGTGCTTCCCTGTCTGCCTCTAACGGGTAAACAGTTTTAATCTACTGGACTATCAACCTTCTACTGTCACTTGCTTCCTCTACAAAGCTGCAGCCAAACCAGCTCTGATGTGGCTTGACAAGCTCACTCACATCCCTCACTTTATCTGGCCCAGAATTCCCATTTTTATTTTTTGCTTATAATTTTTGCCTCACTTTTTCAGAACATGCCAACATTCTTGGCCAAGATGTGCTTGGGTAGGCTGGGGTGCAGCAGAGGAGCTTGAACAGTTAGCAGTGTAGTCATCATCTTCTCCCTGGCACAAGCGTGTCTGGTTTTCCTATCACCCTCATGGTCTGGGCACATATATGACTCAGCCAACCCAGTCCTTGCTAAGCCTCAAATACTAGCCTGTTCCAAACTGCAGGATGCTGGAAAATGAAGTGATAAAAACCACATAAGAAATTCTTTTATTACTGCTAGGGAAGGATCATGATAGAGGTTTGACAGATATACTGTTTGAAATGGAGTTGAAAATGCAGCCTTCCAACAGGGTAGTTTTTACTGCACCATTGTAGAAAGCCAAAAGTCTCCTCAAAAGGGGACTGAAGGCTTCATTAACACTCACCCTGAATACTGCAGTTATGTCACTTAATCTTAAGCCTGTGAGTTCAAAGAGGATGCCCAAGTAATAAGTAATAGCTGCAGGGATAAGACCATCTTAAAGCAGTAGTTCTATTCAATACAAGGCTTGCTGGAAAGGGTAGTGATGAATCCTGCAGGATACACAATGAGCCCAGACAAATTCCTCAGTCAAGGGAAAAGCAGAGACCTATCAGGGATGGAGAAAAGGTCTCATCATCAAAGCAAGCTATGTCTTAGATCTCAGGGACAAAGGAAGAACTGCCAAAATCCAAGCTGAATTTGACCTTGCAAAGGAAATTAAAATAACAATAAAAGATTCTTCAGGCATATAAAGAAAAATGAAATAAGGAAAGAGGGAGAGGGACTCCTGTGGGGATGGAGATGCAGACAAAATGTAAGGCTGTGGTGAACGGACTGAGTTTTCATCTTCAGGGATCTTGTTTACAGGGAACCTGTGAGCAAGGATGTGGAAGCAAATAAAGTGTAATCCACATATCAGCAAGCTTCTAACCAACTGCAGTTTGCACCTTGGGATATTCGAGCAAACCAGCTTCAATTTTGGTGTATCTTACTGGGTCAGACTTAAACCTTTGGACATTTGGGGACATATTCAGAAGCACATTGCTGCCCCAGGGGCAGGTCAGGCAGCTCATCATGGTGAAACTTCAGCTTCACCACACTTGTCTTTTGCCATGGTGGATTTGTTACTCACAGACACCTTGCTAAAGAGAAAGGGGATTTTTGTTCCAAAGGTCTTCCACTTCTTTGGAAGCAAGTCCTTCAAAAGAGACAGCACCTTAGGACCCTGCTGGCTGTATGTATTTATCAGAACTCCTGAAAGATGAAAGAAAGTGCATAAGAACATCCCTATCTTGGTCTGAACTGATGGAACTACCTTTACTACCTTAAATTCAACTTATGCTACAAATTCATCCATTCTATTCACCAAGAAGTGGCATCTGCTTTTTAGTCCTGTTGTGTACACAAGCTCTACATATAAAAGCAAACATTCATATGCACACACACACACACACTCTAAGCACACAGAAATACATGCAATATTTTAGAGAAGCATGGAGTACTTTGGGTTGAAAGGGACTTCTGGAGGTCATCCAGTGCAGCCCCTCTCTCAGAGAAGTGCTAAGTAACATGGTGTTGCTCACAGCCTTGTCTCACCAGGCTGTGAATTCCTGCGAGGATGGAGACATGCTTTAGTCACCCCAGTGCCACTCTGCACTGTGAACACTGCAATCATTTTACATATAGCAATTGCAATTTACAGCTACAACCCACACAGCCATTTTATTAATAAGCTTTATTTTATTAACAAGCTTTAGCAATCCTGAGAGAAATTAGATGTCCAGCTTGAGCCAGGAAATCGGGAATCCTGCTGTGGCAGGGGGGTTGGACTAGATGATCTTTCGAGGTCCCTTCCAACCCCTAATATTCTGTGTGGTTCTGTGATATGAGAATTTAAAGGAAGCTTTGCAAAAGCTCCTGAGTGTTGGGTAGTTATTTATGACTCAGACTTTGGGGAGTCCTCCTTCAACATGGATTAAGATCCCCATGCCCATATACCCCAGAAACAGCTATTTTCAGACATGTATGGTGAGATGTATCAAATTGAGTGTCAGTTCTAATAAGATAATTAGACACGTGCAATCAATTTGCTCTGGAATCTGAACCAGATACAGTTCATAGATAAATGGCTTCATTAACAGAGAATAATAACCATAGGTTAAAAAGTCCCAAGTTGGTCAAATTAATTGACTGCTGTTCTGGGAAATAGAAGGCACGAGTTTAATTCCTTGCTCTGCTATTGCTTTTCTCTGGGACCTTGAGCAAAGTCACTTCACCTCCCTTGTGCTTCAGCTTCCCATCTGGAAAAAAGGTTTGTAGAGCACATGAGTCTAGAGGCAAAAGACTATAAAGCTGCTAAACACTAAGGCTATTTTGATGGAAGAATTTATTATTGGTATAAAAAATTACTGAATGGCAGAAGCAGCTTTCTTTTTCTTTTTGGAATGATCTAGAGGTGAGGAAGAGAAAGAGAAAAGTTTCAGCACAAAGAGCAGCCTGGTTTCCAGACTCAGAGCAGCGGTGGACTCTCCCCAGCCAATAGAACAAGCACAAGGGAAAGGCTCAGTTCTAAGGAGCATGAAGGGCTGAATTTCATTTCACAGCCAAAAAGAAGAAAGAGCTTGGTGGTCCCTCTTTTATGGAGCCAGTAATGTCACTAGGGGAAAAGATAAGCTTCCAGGAACCAGGCTTCATGAGGCCATGGAGAATCAAGTGAGACAGAGAGCAGCAAGGTTCAGCAGTAGGGAGCTCCAGAAGACATGGAAATTAGGTTATGAGGCACAATGTGAGAAGGGAGCCAGGTACAGGCAGGTATCTGCAGGGATAGGAGTGCTGTGCCTTAGAGATGTATGGCTTGTTGCAGTGACAAGGCAGTCCTGTTTTCAGAGTTTAGAACAGAAGGAAAAAAGAATGTTACCTAACCACAATGGAAAACTAAAAAAGGGAAGGAGGAGAGAGGGAAGAAGAGATAGTCTCATTATGTTTCTTTCATGTCTCATCTTTCTCTTTTCACCACCAAGCTCCACAAAGGCAGCCATCAGGTCTGCCAGTGGTTAGGAGACAGGCTGACAGCACTGTGTGCTCGTTAGAGGTCACTCAGTAGAACTCAAGACAGCTCGCTGGTGGAGAAAGATGGAATTTGCACTGCCTGTGCCAGTCTGTAGCCACAGCCTGAGGTCCTTTCCTAAAGGAGCACTTCCACCCTAGCTTAAATATCATCAAAGGAGGTTATGCTAAATAATAAGAAGATACTAACAATGTTACCATAGTAGAAACGCCAGACAAAATGAACTTCTATGAACAGCCTTGCTGCCTTTGGCAGAAAAGCTGAGTGTAACACTGTGTGCTTCTGAGTGAAAACAGGGAGCGAAACCATCTAAAACCCAGCCTCAAAACCCTCCTTTCCTGCTGGAAAGAGTACCAAATAAAAAACAGAAATACAGTCAAAACATGCTATTAGAGCTTAAATAAGCTATACTAGACACGAGGCTGTACATCAGTCCTGAGACTTTCTCACATGACATCATCCTCTATGGTTTGTTAAAACTGTTCTGCTCACCACAGAAATAGAAAGGCCTTGGAATCACAGAATCCTGGAATCTTAGAATCACTCAGGTTAGAAAAGACCTCCAAGATCATCAAGTCCAACCATTGCCTCAACACCCCCATGCCAATAAACTATGTCACCAGGTGCCATGTCTACACGGTTTTCGGCCCACCCCTCCAAGGGATGGTGACTCCACCACTGCCCTGGGCAGCCTGGGCCAATGCCTAACCACTCTTCGAAGGAAGAATTATTCCTAATGTCCAACCTAAACCTCTTCTGTTACAACTTCAGGCCACTCCTCTTGTCCTATCACTAGTCACCTGGGAGAAGAGAGCAACCCTCACCTCACTTCAACCTCCTTTCAGGGAGGTGTGGAGAGCCAGAAGGTCTCCCTTCCCTTACAAAGACACGACTGAAGCCAACATGCTCCTTCCCTCTGGTCTGTTTGCCTCTTCTGGCTGGCACTGCAAAACTCTCCCCTGTTATATAGACACCCAAGTTGAGCTGATGTTTCAGCTGCATATTACCACATAGTTTGACATTTGCTGGGCCACACAAACCACTCAGTAGTAGAACGTGTCAATCCTCAGCAGATAACAGATTCTTTCCATGTCTCCCTCTCCTTGACCCCCACGTGCAGAGTACACAGTGATCAATGAGAACTGCCCGGGTGCCGAATGGAACATCATGTGTCGGGAGTGCTGCGAGTACGACCAAATTGAGTGTGTCTGCCCAGGACGGAAAGAAAAAGTGGGCTACACCATCCCCTGCTGCAGGAACGAGGAGAACGAGTGTGACTCCTGCTTAATCCACCCAGGTATGTCTAGGGCCACTCCACCTTCACACTGGATCTTTGGCCAAGGCATCAGCACATAATGATAGCTGCTGGGCAGGGGAGAAGCAAGGGCAGGGCTGTCTCACTAGGGCATAGGATTGGCCCCCACCTCCTCCAGCGGAGACAGGACTGGGTTAGAAGACATCAGAATCGCTTGGGCAATTGCCCGAGCGGCACCGGCATCCACATTCAGGCTTCCCAGAGAAGCAATTACAGTCAGAGCAACGAGATTTAGAGGTCTGTGGAAGTCAGACTGGGAGTTCGGTTCCAAATCTCAGTGTCTTGAGTTGCTAGGGTTTGGGGGTGGCAGCTGAGTATGGTTGACAGCAGGGAAGCTGTCAGCACCATAGCAGTTACTAATGTCACTAGCATTGTTGTGGGAAAGAGAGAGAGGCTGCTCCTCTCCCCACAGGACAACCCACCTTGGCTTTCCTCTATGGCACTGCCTCTTCTTTCAGGCTGCACCATTTTTGAGAACTGCAAGTCTTGCCGCAATGGCTCCTGGGGAGGGACACTCGATGACTTCTACATCAAGGGGATCTACTGCGCAGAGTGCAGAGCTGGCTGGTACGGAGGGGACTGCATGAGTAAGTGTCCTACACAGGCAGGGAGGCACCACAGGGACAGGGAGTGGGGGGGTGGAGCCAGGACACAGGAAGGAGAGGGCAAACACAACCAGGCAGTAAGCAGATCTGCAATGGGGAAAACTGCTCTCCCAGTGCTCATCTGCTAGAGATTGGCCTGGGGCCCAGGTAACAGGAGGTTACAACCCTACCAAACTTCTGGATTGTTTTGGTTTAGTTTCAAACTTTAACTGCTGTGACTCTGGAAGTCTTCTGTTCCCTGCATTTCTTGAACATACTTCAGCATAATGGATTCCCCAGAGGCCTTCAGCAAAGCATAAACATTTACAAGGACAACAACTATATCAAAGAGCTTCTCCTCTGTCCTTCTTCAGCCCCTGGACTGCAGAACCAGCCCTGATGAAGTCCCAGTGCTCCCTCCCTCCTTTGCACAGCTCCAACACTCTCCAAAAGAGCTCCAGAAAACAGTGTCTTGCAACTACTGACAGTGCCACAATGGACCACGAGCGTTCCAGGGTCTGGTAGTAGTACCTGAAGGTTTTGTTCCCCACAGTGTATGAAAGTGCCTGGTTCTTGGATTTGGCTAAGCTATTGGTCCCAATGCTATCTTTCAGTAATGAATTCATAAGCTAATTGGATACAGTTTAAGATCAGTAATTCGTTTATGTGAAGGTACAGCCTTTCACTAATCCTCCTCCAATTTTTGTTCAGTGTCTCTTTGTTCACATTTCACCAATAGGGAGGAAAGCAGTGTCTACTTTTCCTACTCTGTTCTGCCATTACTCTATACACCTCAGGCTTGTCTACCCTCTTAGTCATTTATTTCAGAGCAACAATTGAACCTGCTTTCTCAGAGCAGCCCACCACCATTCGGGAGGTGAAAGCAAACAAAATAAAATCATTGCTTCAAACAACAGAACGTGGGGAATCGACATGTTTCAGCAACAGAGCTAATTCAACCTTGGTGCTTCAGAAGCTGATAAACTGACTGCATTGCAGTTTATGGTGCGATTTCAGACAACACTTCCAAGTCCCATTTGCTCTGGGTCGATGCTAGAGCTCCTCAGGCACTTTATATAGGCGCAGAACTGAGAAAGAATCATTGGCTCACCTAATCCGTCCTCCGTCAGCCTCAGCAGATCGGTTGCCTTCAGTGTATTTCGACCTGCTGCTTGCTATCGACGTGTGATTTAAAGCAAACACGCTCTCGCCCTGCAGTCTGTTCAGACAGTTTTGCAAAACCAAAATTTTACAGAGCTTCGTCTTCGACAGTTGTTCCTACTACTTGCTCTTCAGAGGGAAGCAGTATGACACAGAGGATGTGGTCTTCTTTGTGTGGTCCTACAATACACCGGCGAGACCCGCGGCTACCTTGCCCCTAGGCTACCGGGGACAACCCCCTCCACAGACTGCTCATCCTTGCCCAGCCGAACGCTTTAGGACGGTCTCCCGGGGCATGGAAAAGGGCGGGAAACGCGGTACAGGCAGCCCTTGGCGGGCTCCGGGGACCGCCGGCCTTTGTCTCCCTCTCGTGGGCGGCGGGAATCATCACTTTGCAGCACTGCTCCGGGAGCCGGCTAAGAGATCGAGCGGCGCGGGCAGGCTCTCCTAAAACTGGACGAGCAGGCACCCCTCCACCTCCATTCCTTCACTACAAAAACGCCCTGAGAAACCGCCCGGGGCACTACCTAGCCCGGCCCTGCCAGGCCCGGCGGGAACTCTCCTCCCGCGGCGCAGCCGCCGTCGCTCGGAGCTTCCCGCCACTTCCCTTAGGCGGGACCGCTCGGCTGCGAGCGCTAGGTGGAGCCAAGAGGCCCCGGAGGAGAACGCGGAGCAAGGTGCCAGGTCCCAGAGGCCACCCCTTCCACGCCCCACAGACACCTTCCCTTGGCCCTACAGACCGCCTCATAGGCTCCCCCACGCTCCCCAGACCTACTCACGGCACCCCCCCGGCCACCTTATAGGTCCTAGGCCTCAGAGGCGCCCCAAAGGCCGCCTCTCAGGCGCTAAACCCCAGAGGTCGCCCCACAGGCTCTAAACCCCATAGGCGCCCCCACAGGCCGCCTCATAAGCCCTAAGTCCCACAGGGCATCTCACCGGCCACCTCAGAGGCCCTAGACCCCACAGACCACCTCACAGGCCCTAAATCCCACAGGCTGTCTCACTGGCCACCTCACAGGTCCTAGGTCCCAGAAGCTGCTTTGACTCCACCATGCTCCACAGGCTCACTCCTGTCAGCCAGATAAGGCGATAGCTGCCCTTGGAGGTATAAGGAGAGAAGTGCCAGAGATGCAAAAGAGTTCACAGACGGAATTTAGTCTCTGGCCAGGATTAATAACCCATTTAATATCGAACTGGCATGTGTGAGGCAGCGCTGGGGCAGGCCCTGATTACCTGAAAGGGAGCAGCTGTGGGGAAGGTCAAGGATTAGGGCTGGGCTGGCTGCTAAATGAGTGACAGGTGCTCTCTATTAACATATCAGCCTTCCCAAAGGGGAAAAGGAGAGAGACGGATGGGAAAACTAAAACGTCTGGAATAACAGTAATGATAAAATATACACAACCAATAATGAAGTCTCCCCTCTGATGGCAACTGCAACACTGTCACCACCGATGCTGTGGCAGAAATCCCAAACTGGATAGAGTAGGAGACAGGAACTGCATGATGGAACTGGATTAAGGAACTGGATTCAGGATTGAGGGCAGAATGGACAAAGACTTTGTCAGACACTGGCCACTAAAGAGGGGAAGCTTGACCCTTGTGAGCCCTCAGCTTTACAGTGAGTATGACATACATGGGATGGAATCCCTTGTTGGTAAGTTTAGGGTCACTTTTTCTGCCCCCTCTTCTCCACAGATGGCATGTTTTGCTGCACCCTGGTGCAAGGCACAATATTTAGTAGTGACCTTGGTCTACAGCCCAACCCTTGGTTGTAACTCTAAACCTCGGTGTTGCCACTGCTAGCAGCAGACATTGTCTGTGCAAACACATTTAACTGTAGAAAGTGTGTCACTGAACAGAATTAGTTCAGCTCTAGCTCATGCTAGGGTGCTTGGTTACCCTTAGGGGAGCAACAAGGCCTGGGGTGCTCTATCTGACTCCATGGGCTGATGACACTTCTGCCGGCAAGGGGCAGTGGTCAAGGGGTTGCCCAAAATCACAAGGGCAGGGTGAGCCCTTAGAAGCAATTTCTGGGAAGTGCCAGCAAAAGTGGGGAGGTGCTTGGAGGTTATGGGGAGGAAGAAGTATCACAGGCCAGCCCCTGGGGCTGTCTAGTTTGTACTGCCTGCTGGCATAGCCAGACACCTGGACATGGCTGAAAAACAGCCAAAGGACACCAGATCGCTTGGTGAAAAGAGAAATAGTATAGGGTAGTCCAAAGGAATAGTATTAGGAACCAAATACACTGAATAGTATTAGAGGTAGTTGGAAACGAGCCTGCAGAACCCTTTCCTCTGTACTCTGCACTCCAACAGCCTCTGTCAACCTCTGATTGTCATAGAATCGTAAGATTGTCAGAGTTGGAAGGGACATTAAACATCATCTACTTCCAACCCCCCTGCCTTGCAGGGACACCATCCACTAGATAAGGTTGCCCAGGGCCCCATCAAGCCTTGTCTTAAAAACTTCCAGGGATGAGGCCTCCACAACCTCTCTGGGCAACCTGTTTCACTGTCTCACCACCCTCATAGTGAAGAACTTCTTCCTAATATCCAATCTAAATCTACCCTCCTCTAGTTTACACCCATTTCCCCTGGTTCTATCACTGTCTGACCTCCTAAAAAGTCCCTCACCAGCTTTCTTGTAGGCCCCCTTCAGATACTGGAAGGCTACAATAAGGTCTCCTCGGAGCCTTCTCCTCTGTTAGAGAGCACATACCCCCTTAAAGTGGGGGGAAGAGTGGTGATATCTAACAGCTGTTCTCAGCCTTCCTGCCCAAATGTGGTTCTCATGATGAACAACAGAACTTGTAGTTTTGGAGACTCTGTGAACATTACTGGTGGTGACAAACCAGCAACAGGGAGCAACAAGGTATGACAAATGACAGCTGCCTACCCATCTCAGCCTGTTTCTAAATGCCAGTAATGTTTCTACTCTCATTCTCCTCTGTTCAGTCCTCCTGACCTTTGAGGAGCCCCACATTGATGCTGTAGCACTTGAACAGCAGATAATGCGTTCTTACTAGAGGTCTCCTCAGGACCTCTCTCTCCATAGACCCACGGGTCTCCGTGGGCTACAACTTGGAGGCCTCCTGAATTGTTTTCTTTTCTGTTAGTAACAAGCCTCAGAGGAAATCTTACTGTGGCCCTGAAAGGCTCCTTTTTATCAGGAACAGGAACGGAACGAGGATGTTGACTCTCTGCCAAAGTGGATTATTTTTTTGTAAATGAGGCAGAATTTGCCAGCATTTGTGTTTAGGATGCAAATTATTTTTGAGAGCTGTCCAGGTCTCCCACAGATTCAGAATGGAAAGAGAAAAGACTCCTTTTTTGATCAACAGATGATTGAACTGGTGGTCTGGGGAGTCAGCCTAACTTCTGCTAGAAGGGCTAGAGATACAAGAGGACAGATCTGATTTGATTGCAAAGGTGCTTCAGGTGGAGAAGGGTGGTAGCCAATCTGAGAAGGTTCTTTTGGAGATGGTCATTGAATGGTCTCTCTTTAGCCTCTGGACCACCTGCTTTGCTGGCCAAACCTACTTCCTTGGCACCAGTGTTCAGAGAGTTCAGGCTGTACCACTGCAAACAGAAAAGTGCATTTAGTATGCTGTGCATACAAGTATCCCTGCACCAGTTCTTTGGCTTTCCTTTTTTTTTTTTTAAAGGCATCAAAAACTCAAAAGCCCTTCGGAACGAAAGGAAAACTTTCTTTGAGGTGGTCCAAGCTCCCTGTCAAACCATCTGAAGATTTCTAGAAGCTTTGTCTCAGGCTGTTTTTGAGGCAGGAGCCAACAGCAGCACAAGGTCCTGTTTCTTGCTGTGGGAAGGAGCATTATCATGTGCACCACAGCAGATCCTGCTGTACTCGCTGAATCCTAATGTGGTTGCTGGGCACAGCCATTAATCCTTGCCTTTTACAGAGGGAACTAAGTGAGCTCCAGAGGAGGATGAAACACTTTTGAGGAACTCTTATGAGCAGGGTTTCTGTTTCCTTGGGTCCTGCTTAATTAAGGGTAACTGAGGGTAAATGAACAAAGGGTATTTCATTTGAGCAACAACTTCTTCAGAAGAAAGAGGAGTAACTGACCTGCAGTTTTCTCATTTCCCAATAGAGCAGATGCAGCAGGGCTAATTTCCAGACACCAAGATCAATGGGAACCACAGATCCTTGGTCCTCCACCAAATCAGGTCACTGTCACCCTCTTTTCCCAAAGGCAGGAAGGGCCCTGAGGCAACTCTTCAAACCCACCATTTCAGCAGGAAACATACATCCTCTGTTACTGCTGAAAAGTTCAGGGTTCCTCTTTGGAAACAGGTGGAAGGAGCGGGGCTTTCTGTTGGACCGAAGAGGTAAAAAGAAGCAAGAGACTTGCTGTGGAGGTCTTTTGGGTCATTTGTCCTTATCCTCACACTGTCTGGTGTGCAGCATGTCAGGCTCCCCTGCTTTAGTGGTGCTGTTAGACTCAATTGCAACTCAGCTGCTTATGGGTACAGCCTCATCCCCCAGCAAAGCATAAGGAGGCTTACCAGGGAATGGAGCCATCTGCAAGACTCCATTTGGAAAGATGTAGTCAGGAGAGTAGAAACTGAGAAATTAGCTCTGTTTGGTGTGTAGTGGCTTGACTGTGCCTTTTGATAGCACTTTGCATTTACAGAGCTCACTGAACAACTTCCCTTCTTCCACAGAGGAAAATGCCGTTAGTCATATTTTATAGCTGATGGAATGGGATAGGTTACCAAAAGTGAGAGAAATTTTTGGGTTCAGCATCTAAGGTGAGGATTTAGGATAAGCATCCCTGCACAGCTGCAGGAGAGCCATGGACAAGATAGTGCTTCCTCAATGGGAGACCTTGACTGCTGTTTGTGCCAGCCCTTGTCCTCTGGTGGTTTTCTCAGAGCAGGCACAAATGACTGGAGTACTTCATTGCATTCTGTTGATGCTGGGCACTGAAATGTACTTCATAGTATGGTGAAAAGCTGAGAGTGACACACACAGTCTAGGACAGGAGGAGAGGAAGGGTAGGAATGAACCTGGGAGAAGGGACAAGGGCTCTGTATTGCATATATGTGTGTCTCTGCGTGTGTGTGTATATATATATATATATATATGGAGGGGCTGTAATGGTTCTATGTCTTTGCTGGCATGGAGACATTAACATGTAAGGATGATGTGGTGAATTCTGAGGAAAAACAGATGTCTACTCTAGGAATACATCAGCTCTCTTCTCTTCAAGAGTGTCCTTGTGAAGGACTCGATACTATGGAGTTGTGTGCAACATCTCCACCTCTCATGATTTCTTTTACATGAGGTAATTCAAGTGTTTGTTATACTCTTTGGCTCTTCAGTGATAACACAGATCTTTGTTTCTTCTTTTGCTCCCTAGGGTGTGGGCAGGTTCTTCGAGCTTCTAGAGGTCAGATTTTGCTGGAGGGTTACCCACTGAATGCACGATGCGAATGGACTATTCATGTTCAAGCTGGATTTAACATTGAATTAAGGTAAGTCACGCTGACTTTTAGCTAGCACTGGTTTCAGGAGCTTCTTGATTCTGGAGAAATGTGCAGGAGACACAGGGGAGCAGAGTTGTGAGAAGGAGTTTTGTGTTCTCGTGGCACAACTTTGCATCAGTCTGACAAGGTATGAGCTGTAGCTGCCTTGCTTTTAAGAGGTGGTGTTGGCTAGGTGTGTGATTTGTACAGCACAAGCTCAGGGAGGTGGTAACCTGCTATTTTTTACATTTCTGAACAAGGCTTTGTCAATTGTAAGGGTAAAAGGTGCTTCAGAAGCTTAAGGTATCATTTTGTTTTACTTTGTCTGGTGTGGAAATGGATCCTGTGCAGGCACATCACCAGTGAGTGCACCCATCCCTGGGTAAAGGGTTGACAGCCAGGTGGCACCAGGCACAAGGTACTGGAAAGGAGGAAAGGCTGTTTTGACAAAGGACTTGGGAAGCCCCCAGGGTGAAGGCAGAACATGAGGACCTGTATCTACCTCGCATCAAGTAGTCTTGGAGTGTGTTCCTCATCAGCTGTGGTGTTCAAGGTGGACCACCTGACAGCTGGACGTTGAAGTACTTCAGCAGTTAGCTGCTGTGGAAAAACTGGTAATTTCTCCTAAAGCTTCTCTTTTAGGCCATTCCTACACAGAAGGGCAGGTACAACTAAGCAGGCCATCAGAGTTTTCCTCCTGGGTGTGCCATCCACGCTGAACCATTGACTTCACTGCACTTCCATACAAACATGCTGACCCCTTATGTGGGTGCTGACTGCTTAGAGCTGTAATGCACAGCCAACACTGTGCTGAATCAGCACAGCTCCTGACAAAGGAGCTCCTTTCTTCATTCTCTCTGTGCATAAATCCTGTTTGCTGCCATTCTGATGGCTTTCGAGGGCAGGAATGGGGACAGTGTAGTACACAAAGGGAACAAAGTGATTTGTCTCTGTTCACATAGGGCAGGAAAACTCTTAGGAGCGCAGATAAATTTTCCCTGTGTGCCACACAGTCCTTTGGGGGTCGGCTAAGCAGAGCTGTTTTGATAAATGGTGCCCAAATTGTGATAGCAGTTTGTTTTTTCTGCTTTTTTTTTCCCCAGCCTTGTTGTGATGTATAGACTCCCTCAGCCCAAGCCATGTCAGGGATGTCATACAATGGCAGAAGCCACTTACAGCTTGCAATCATTTCCTTTAATGCCTCAGCAGAGCTGCAGTTTTTAATATGTTCCTTTGACTAGAAGCTTTCCTCAAGGGGGTTGGAGAATGTATTCATGCTGCAGAAACTGATAAAATCATGATGATACTTTGCATTCCATTTTGTATCTGATGACCTGTAGCATTAAATTGCCATGCTTAGTTTCATAATGTCCAAGAGAATTATGACAGAGTTACAGTTTCACAGCTGAGGGACCTGAGGTTCTTTGTGTTTGCCTGTACCTGCGATTTATGCAGCAAAAGACCTCGTGGTCTCTAAAGGCTCCCACAGCTAAGAGCTTTTGAAAAGCTTTGGCAGGTTCCTTGACCTGCCAGTTCTGAGTCTTAATCACAGGATCTCATGTTGTCAGTGCAGTGTATCTGCCTCTATGCCAAGGTAAATAAAATGCAAATCAGAACCCTCTGTCTTTCACATCTTCCACGCTGTTATCATTATTTAAAGCAGAGAAAGCAAACCATTAAAGCCAGTTTTCTGTGTTTATCTCATTTGGTGCCTTCACTCCATGTATCTCTTGCCATTCTTTGCTCAGGAACACATTGCTGAACAGAGCTTACCTTTACACTTATAAATACTACTGGTGGTATACTACTTATAAATTCAGTGGTGGGCAACCCAGAAACTTTCCTCTGGACTTAGACATATACTTGATTTTAATCAGCAATCTATCAATTCAGAGAACTGTTAATTATTCTAAGGATTGAGTCAGGATAAACTGTAGCCTCGTAAGTGTGACGAGGCAGGATGGGTTCATTTGTATTGTTCTACAACTTCCACAAGGGTAGATCTTTGGGATATGACCCACCAGTGAAAGAGAGTTTTGGAGATGTAGTGTGTAACCTGATGCCTTGTGAAGATGTCTGCAAACCTGACAGGACTAGAATTCAGCTCATGCATTTTATGCAAAGCTAAGTTGAATTCATCTCTCTCTAATGCATACTTAAAGCAGATGTTATTGTTTTTCTTATTCTACATTCCATCAGAAGATTTCAAAAATGAGTCTTCTCCATTGATGTAGCTTCCTGTAGCTGCTCATTCATTCCTCTGTGTGTGGTGTACTCCTGCTGCTCCAAAACCAACCATATGACCCAAACAGAGGTGACTGAGTAAAGAGGCCTCTTAAGTCAGCTCATGAGTTGTCAAAAGAAAGGTCACTGTATGTAGCATGGTGGCCTGAGTTCTAAGAAGAGAAGAGCAAGGAAAAGGCTCCAGTAGCCTCTTGCCACTTCAGACTGTGAGATCCAGTAGCAGATCCAAACTGTGTCTCGCCTCTTTGGTGTGAAAACATCATTTTTGCAAATGACTAGGCCCACACTGGAACAGGCAACGTGGGAGATTTAGCCTGATCCTAGGTACACCTCTGCAGTGTTAGGAGTTCCTGGGAAGACTGAGCTCACAAGAAGCTTTGTTTATAAAACATTCTGCTGAACATTTAGTAGCACGGCCTCTCCCCGGCCCAAATCTCCTCCTTCTTACCTGCTGTATTTGCCAAGGCTGGGCCCAGCACCTCTGGCCTTTGCTCATTCTCCAGTGGCACTCAGTGTTCCTCACTCTGTTTCTCATTCGTATTCCCATGGGATGCTTTGGCTCTGTGTACCACTGAATTCAGACAACAGCATATAACATTGGTGTCAGTGAACAAAAGCTTCACACGATGTCTGGATCAAAGCTAGGAAAGGTTTTTAAACGTTTCCCTTCTGCACTAACTTCTGTCCCTTATTTCTGCCCTGAAAAGAAGGGCAGGTGCCAGGCATTGGGGATTTTCTACCCTTTTGCTTTCTAATGCAAAATGTGCTGTCGTGTTTTGGGTTCTCTTTCTCTGCCTGTTTCTGCTTCTGTTACATCTCCAAGCTTTCCTCAAACCCCTAATTCCTGACTTCTGAACATCACAATGTAATTAGCTTCTGTGCCTCAGCCTTTGATGCTGTTACTTTCAGTACTTAGAACTTCCTTTAGGAGAAACAGAACAATTTTTAGCAGACAGCTTCCTACAGCATCTGACCCTAGATGAAAACTCTAGCATTGTCATGTAATTAGGCTCTGATGCCTGTGAATAGATTGTATGACTTCAGTTTAGACTTCACTCTTCTGCCACTTAAATATCCTCATGGAACAACTGTTGAGTTGAGCTGGCTTCCAAGGATCATGATGCAAAGATGGAGATGAAGTGAGGAGGGTTTCATGTGATTAGCGGCTTCCTGATCCATTGAGCAGAGGGGAGGCACTAACATAACTAACTGTCCAGATAAATCAGGGTCACGGTGCACAGGTGAGAGCATGCAGTCTGACTGTGTCCTTGTTCCCCCAGATTTTCTATGCTGAGCCTGGAGTTTGACTACATGTGCCAGTACGACTATGTGGAAGTCCGTGATGGGGACACTTTGGACAGCCAAATAATTAAGAAATTCTGTGGAAATGAGAGGCCACCTCCCATCAGAAGCACTGGGTCTTCACTCCATGTCCTCTTCCAGTCTGATGGATCCAAGAACTTTGACGGATTTCATGCTGTCTTTGAAGAAATTACAGGTAACAGAATCCAAAAGTGGAACATTCCACTCATTCTCATTAATTTGATTTCACTAATCTCTTTTTCCCTGTTTTGCTTCATTAAAAACTTTCATGCTGTGTTGCCAACAGCAGCTTACACAAAGTCAGTGCAGGGAAGATTCAAAAGCCATCAGATGGCGTGTGAATGTGAGGCTCTTCTAACACAGACTGAATTCCTTCTGCCTGTGTGAAGAACAAGTACATCAGCCAGCACAGAAATGTTGCTCTTTTCTGACACTCTTCTGTTTGAATCTGAGAGCTAAGAGCACAGAAGGAAATAGAGGAAGGGTCATGTATATGTGCAATTGCAAAATTGCTCAATGCTGTGTGCAGGAGCAGAGTCACTGTCTCAGTTAGCAAAAACTTGATGCAAAGTCTCATAATTAGCTCAGTCAGAATGCCCTGACATGACTCTTCTGTTGGCTCATGTGTCATATACCATTAGGGCTCTAAGAAGAAAAAAAGTGTGAACAAAGGACAGATTATTTTCTTTTAAGAAAGCAAACCAAAACAAACCAGGCATTTCCCATTTTGGGATGAACTCAGTGTTATGAATGACAGAAGCAGAGCTGCAGAATTCCTGTGTTTTTGTTAGTACTCAGTGCTTGAGTCCTCCACACTACTTTCCATCCTTTCTTTCTAGCTGAAAAATATCATTGAAAGTGTAGCTGGCTCCTTGTTTTGCCCTTGCATTTGAAGCAGCCTCTAGGGTTTTCCTGAATCTTCCTTGTTTAGTTGTGTAAGGAATTTTGGTCAGTTTTGGCACAGAAGGCTGATCAGTGTACTGCTTTGCCATAGATAAACCCTGCAGGATCTATGACTCACCATAACTTGCCTTCCACACACCCTGCTGACCCACATTCCATGAGGTCGTCCAGGGTCTATCTGGCTCAGAAAGTTCAGTTAGTTTATATAATCTTTATAAACACAGAAACCTAGAGAGGATCAGCTGTTAAGAACGATCAGGGGTGTAAGCAGCCATCTGAAACTTGCAGAGCGCTGGATGCGGTGCCTGTGCCGTTCGTCAGTCTGTTCTTCCAGGGCTACCTTTAGTAGGCACCTGCTAGGAGCAGTTAGCGATTGACAGCTCGCCTGGGCTTACAGCAGGAGAGGTGATACAGGACAGATGAATGTGGTGTGGGCTGTGTTGCATAAGGGCTGCCTACACTCAGGGAACTAACATTTTCCATATGGTGCAAGCTGAATTGGTTCTGTTTTCTCTGCCCAGCAGGGAACACTTGGTATTCAGACACTGTTGAGCACTTTATTTCCGCCCCATTTTTAGTGGTAATTATTCTGAGGCTGGGTGACTGCAAGTGTGGTAATCCACACAGAGCACGTTGCAAAGGGCTTCTTAGAGTTTGTGAGGAGGTCTTATTGTGCACTTCATTATGAGGCTGTTCTGGCCCAATGTGTAGCTGCAGTGAAAAGCTTTTCAAACACTCCCAGTGTCTTTTTATGTGAAGCATTAACCTGGCCAGCAGGACAGTTTAGGGGAAGAATAGAGTGTGCATGGAGCAGCCTAGAATTGAAAGCAGGTGCAGCACAGGATCGAAAGCTCTGACAGCACATTTCAAACTGAGGCATTTCTCCTGAATTTCCCCTCCGTGCTCAGCACTGTGGAAAAGTTGAGGTCCCCAGAACAGCTTGCAGAGGGCTTGCTAGATCAATACCCTGTGCTGCAGGTGACAGCAGCAGCAACACTTGGCTTTACAGGATGTGAACCAGGTCATGAAGGTGATCCAATGTCCCCAGCACCATAGAGGTGTGACATGGAGAGGACTGAAGGAGCATCCTGTGCTGTCAGAGTTGGATCCCTTCCCTTTTTGTCTTTTTTTCCTCTGAGCTCTGTGCTTGCTTCTAAGTCATAGCTTGCAGAAGCAGTGGCACTGGCTGTGCAGAGGTCACTGGTTCAGCTGCCCAAAGGGTTTTATTGACACAAAATCATCTGTGAAGCCTATGTCCCCCTTAGGGAAGGCCACTGCACGTGTTGTTACTAAAGGAAAAAAACACCCAATCTGGAAGCAGGTGTAGGTCCCATCTCATTCCAGGAGTCAGATGGGAACCAGTGACTGGCATGGGTGACTAGAACTCACTCAGCAGATGGGACTCCCATCCTTTGAAAGACCATGAACATGCTTGTTTTTCTTTTACAGCTTGTTCTTCATCTCCATGTCTTCATGATGGAACGTGCATTCTAGACCAAAGCAGTACCTACAGATGTGCCTGCCTGGCTGGCTACACAGGGAATCGCTGTGAAAACTGTGAGTATGGGCTCTGTGTGTATGACCAGCCTCCAGGATTGTCACTGATGCAGGCCAGAGCGTCATTGATACATAGGTCACAGTGCCAGAGAATGCACTGAGGTTCCCTGGGCATTTTTTTAAAGACATACTGCTTGCAGTTTATGAAGATTTCCACTAAATATTGCTCAAGCTTTGTGTCCATGTGTGGAAAGGTAAAACAGAGTTGGAGCTGGGAAATAGCACACAAGAAATATTGTAATGATCTAGCCTTATCAGACAGTGATATACCTGCCTGCTATTTTCCCTTGTGTGGATCAGCTTTCTTTTCTAAAAGCACATAGCCTAGCTTGATGCTCTAGCCAGAGTCAGTCCTAGGACATTTTACTTCCATAGCCACCTGAAAGATAGAGTTCTGGCACCATGGATGACAGAGACTCAGGATCAGAACAAATGAAAAAGAGGTTCTGCATATTACTGTATGTATAGTCATACACGTGGTTTAGTCCTGCCAAGTGAATTGTAAAATAACTGGGTTCAGATGAGTTCAGATCTGTTCTAGTGATTTAATTCTTCGTGCTTGAGCAAATGTCTTTATCTAACAGGGCTTCAAAGAGTAAGGAGTAAGAATTGTGCATTATATGTGCATAAAGGCTATGTCATCCCAGCTAGCTGAAAGGAGCACTGCATAATATTTGAAGTCCCTGGGTTTAGAGGGTTTTAGTGATGCTAGTGAAATCCCTTTGGGACCGTACTTGGCCCGAGACAGAGAGCATGGCTCACTGTGCCCTGCCATGGCATTAACCTGGCCATAAGGCACACAATGCCTTGCCTGCCTCCAGAGTTTGTAGTTCTATGTCAGAGCAACCAATCTACACCAGCCTCACTACAGCAAAATCTTTTCCTCCCACATGCCGTTGTCAGGAGTGGATTTCTCTCCTGGAATTTCTTTGACTTGATCAAGGGAGTTAAAGCATAGTGACATGGTACCTCCTTTCGTGAATCATTCTGAGATAAGAGACCTTTTGAATTCTAGAGATTCAGAAGTAGCTCATAAGGCTTGGCTCTTCTCCGAGCAGACCACAGGAGAGGTAGTTTTAGATCTTCCTATAGGACTGAAAAACTCTTGTTTCTGAACAGCATGCCCCATTCTGCCAGACTCCACAGATTCCTGGTATGTTTTCCACAGGGAAAGGCTTGCTGAAAACTGAGGGTTCCTGACCTCAGGACTGATGTCGTTGGCTCTTCTGCTAACAGCCTCTTTCCTGTGAGTAGTTGTTTAGCAGAAGGTCATTTAGGGACTGGGAACTCCTGAGCTCTTTGCAACTGCTCAGTGAGATTAGTTCCGTTCCAGTCTTTAGGAGAGAGTTAAAAAAGAGAAAAGATTCCTGTCTGGTTCAGAACCAACTTAAACTTCAAATTAATTAAATTTCCAGTGAACCTCAACCCTAGGTTTGGCAGGCTCTACTCTACAGTCAAGGCAAGAAATGAAGCTCCTATTCTTTTACTAGTTTTCTTTTGTAGTTTCATTGTAGAAACTTCCCTCATGCAACACACACAGAGCAAACAACAGAGGAGGTGGTTAGACACTAATATAGGATGAGACTTAGGTCTTAGTGCAGGCTGTAGGTAGTAACAGACTAAAAGGGAGGAGACACTGAAAAATAGATACAGTAAGATTTTTGTCTTGACAGGAATGCTGTAGTTTGATTTGTGAAGGAACAGTTTAGGTGAATAAAACACTGTTACTTTATGGCTGTGGCTGTATGCCGGCCTTTCACCTATGCTACAAAATAGATTTTCCAGCACCTATACTACTCTCTTCCATAATAGAGAGAAAGGTTTACTTTTCTGTCTTGTGTGTGAATAAGAAACCTCACATGGGAAAAACATCCTGGCAAACCTTTCTTCTCTCTGGCTTCAAATAAGTTTTTTCTTAAGATATTTCCTTCAGTTTTGCCAAAATATATCCTAAGTATTTTCCAGTGTATGGGGAAAAGGCAGAAAATTAAAGTTTGAGGGGTTTTTGTTTTAAGAGCAAAAGAAAGAACTGGGGAAAAAAATACCTATGGCTTTAATTCTTTAAAAGTTAGTCATGGAGTTTCCTGAACAT
Source organism: Galbula dea (assembly GCA_013399015.1). Taxonomy (NCBI): domain Eukaryota; kingdom Metazoa; phylum Chordata; class Aves; order Piciformes; family Galbulidae; genus Galbula; species Galbula dea. The sequence continues at coordinate 40,033 of VWZX01003371.1, read as the reverse complement.
CATTGCAGTCTAAATGTTAAAGGAAGATGGTGTCACACTCAAAATCTTTGTCTGCTAGGTCTTGCAGGAACAGTGCTGTTCTGTCAGGTGGGGCCAAGGGAAATAAATTTATTTCTGCAGAAAACAATCATAAAATGGTCATTTTTGGAATGTTGAGTATGACTTTGGACACTATGAGGCTGATGCTTTCAGGCTGGTTTTCTTGGAGCAAGTCAGGTGCAATCCCACTGAAGTCAAAGGATTTGTGTTGATGAAAAATAGATGTAATATAGAAGAATATTAGAGCCCCTTAATATTAAGTGCATTTGAGGTGGTGCAACAGAAGGTGCCCAGAGAGATATGAGGGTTTGAAAGAGCTCCAGGGGACATATTTCAGAGCCCTTTACAGTTTGAAAGGCTAGTTTTATGATGTAGAGTCTTCAATAGCATGAAGTGAAAAGTAAGCATGTATTTTTCTAACAGGTGTTAATATTTTGGTCAGTCCTGTTTCAAGGCAGTAAATATTTTGTTTAAACATGTCTCATTTTACTCCAGAGACTGGTTAAAAACACCCCAAAACCTAACAGTCTACATGAGATATAAAACAAATGCTAACCAACAGTATGAGGTCTTTCCTCCTATCTTCTGCCCTAAACCACAACAAAGACAAATCCTAGAAACCACCACCAAGTACCTTTTTACTGATGATACAGTAGGCAAACTAATTCCTGTTTTAAATACTTGGGCTTCTTTCTGATCTTGACAGAATTTTCAAGATACCTAGATACCCCTCCCAGTGACCCCCTGGTCATGCTGATATGACTGAGGTCAAACTCAGGCCTTCCTGTCTGACCTCTGCAGATTTTAATGCAAATAATCCTGCAGTCAAAGGCATTAAAACCCCCCAAATCCAGATAGGTCATCTTGTTCTTTTAGCCTGCAACCCTCTGAAATAGAAGATGCACAGTAGGGAGGAAGTAAGGAACTAAATAGTGTCCCCATGCTGGTGCACTGCATGCTAAGCAGCATCCACCCAAGTATCAGGCTGTCAGTGGCTCTGTGCAGCATGCCACACACTTGTTCATCTCAAACTAAGAAAGGTCTTTTCTGCAGTCTCAGTGTTGAGTTTGCCTGCTGAAGATGCAACTGTAGAGAAACAGTACCACTGGTATCCCATGGCAAATGCTCTCTCCCTCTGCTTGTCCTCCTCCTAGGACTGGGTGTTCTGACACAAGAGTCCTCCCAGGGTTTGCTGGCCCCAAAGCAAGAGACCTTAACCTCATCCTGCCCTGAAGTTTCCTGTTACCTTTCTTTCAAACAAAGGCAGGCAAAGCAGAGTTCCTAGGCCAATGAGAGGAACTGGTGCTGAATGGGAAATTCAGGCTTCAGATCTGATTTCCATTTTTATTCTCTTTCTTCTTCCTGTCTGCCAACAGGAGGAGGTTTGTTCTGCATCCTAATGAAGGGGCTAATCCAACTGACTAAGCTGTGTAAACTAACTCCTTGCTGCAGCCTTTGATGTTGCTAGCGCTGGCCTGACTATGTTCCAACAGAACATAGCTTTCAGGCCCTTCCCCGCTGCTGATACAATCCCCTTCCATCCCTCTGTGTTCCTTGGGCTGGTTCTTAGGGATGCCCTCACTCTTAAGGGGCTGAATGGCTGATAGTTGAGATAGGGAGAAAGCATTAACACTTTCCCCACCCCCTGCCTTGTTCTGCTATGGGCAAAATGAGCCCAGCTGTCGGTGCTTGGCATAGCCTAGACAGAGGTTTCATTCCAGTGGAGTCTAGGATGAGAAACTGGGCAAAGGCTCTGGATATTACACCTAGGTTTCTTTCCTATCCTTGGACATCTTCTGCAGAGTCTTCTAAGGGAATGTTTGGAGGTTGGGTTGTTTTTTCATTTTGAGTGAAAGGTTCTCAGTAATAGGTTTAAAGAAGTGCCCTAGTCACTGTCTGTAATCACTGGTATCCCTTGTGCCCTTTGCAGCCCACATGAATTGGACTGTGCCTACACTGCACGATTACAGTGGAGAACTTCAGGTATCACCAAATGCCACTGAACCCTTTCTTGCCACTCTGGCCTGCAAATCACTCCTATTCCAGGCAGGGAAAATGTTTCAGAAAGGAATAGAACTCTTAATTTCCCTACTTCTAGCCCTGCCATTGTGTGCATGTTTTTTTGAGGGTTTTGGGGTTTTTCTTGTTAGGTTTTGCTTATTTTTTCCAGTGGAAAATAGCTTGTTACAGCTTTTCTAAAGGGGTAGAACTCTTCCACACTTGTGCCAAGGTGTTTTTTTGGGTGGTTATGTGAAAGAAATGAGATTACTACCAGTCTTTCTCCTTCATATTTCTACTGTACTCCCTGTAGGCTTGCGTGTAGAGGGTGGGAACCGAGGACTCTTTCCTCCAGATCAGTCAATATGACTGTTGGATTGGGCAAGTCATGCAGTCTCTGGGAGGAAGCTCAATCTCTAGTGTTTTGAAACTCCAGTGAGTAAATGTAGCTAACAGCAACACTGAAAGAGACAGGACACCTGCTTTATTGACAACTCCTCTTGTCCCTTTGTTATTTTCTCAGTGTCTATTAACAAGCCTGTTTTGTAGTTGTTGAGAAAGCGAAACATGGTATAAACCCCATGGTATTCTGCCCAGAGCACAGCCCCAGGCATTGCTATCATCTTAATAAATCAGAAGTTTTCTTTGTTAATATAACCCATCCAAGAATAGGCTTAACATAGGAAAGAAAAGATGTATTTCTAACCCACCCCAAAGCAATCCTGAGCTCTTTCCTCCATCTGGTAACATGCTTTAGAGCTAAAATCGTCCACAGGATTCTCCTTGCTGTGTGGAAGGATGAATCAGTCTTGCAGGAAGACAGGCTGGACCAAGCTACATTCCAGGTAACTTGCCATGCTGGATGGGACAAAGATCCTTTTCCCTGTCATTTCATCACTGAATCACTTAGAAGACTAAGTCTTCCTGACAGGTTTGTTCCAGCACAAAATAACTGCATGTAGGCCAAAAAAACCCAGTCTGCCTCCCTGGCATGCTCCGGACTCACCTCCACCTTTTGCAAAGGTCACAGACAACAGGGGGTTGGTGTACAGTTAAGAGTTGCTGATGGAGATGTTTTCTGCCTCCTGGCTGAGGGTGAGGAGATATATCTTTTTGTTTCTTTGGAGCTAAGAAAAATGATAGAAGGGCCCAGAGTGGATGATGGATTTGGGGTCTCTGCCTCTTACCACTCCTTGTTCTCTCTGAAGATTACTGACATGCGCTTCATAGCTTCTGCGCCGCAAGCACATAGACTGCACCTTCTTGCAATGCTTTTGGGGGAATCTTAAAACTATTTGGACAGTCTGCTGGAATAAGCAACATGTTGAAATGCTGACAGTTGCATTCTTTTCCCCACAAAGCTCATTCAAAGGCTTCGTTCCTCCTTGAGGATTTTACACTGGAACATCTCTGAAGGAAGCTGCCTTACACGCTTCCCTTTGTTGCTCTCATGGGCACGATTTCTCTGTCTTGCACGCCATTTGCAGCTGATACAAAGCACTGCCAGGGCAGGATGGCCCCAGGCAGTAGGAATGATGACACAAACGACCTGGCAGGATCCCACTTGCTCTTCTTGATGGCTCCCATACTCCTCTTTGCTTTCTTCAAGAGCTCAGGAGCTGCGTTTCACAGGCAACCAAATTGCCCTGTTACTTCCTTACTACTCTCCTGCTTTTTAGTTCCCTTCATTTTCCTTTTCCCTGCACTCTGCTCTCAACCCTTGGTAATTTCCATCTCTTTTTCTTAAACAGGCAATGCCAGATCTTCCTTTCTGTCTGAAATCCAACTCAGATCCCTCCAAAAGGTTGAATGAGCTGTTCCATCAGCCACGCTAGGGTGAATCTACATTATTAAATGGTGTTTTCCTGTTACAGTTAATGCACATTCTCAACATCGTTTCAAAGTAATATGCATTTCTTCAGAGAGTCTTTCTCATCCAGCATTGCCTGGGCCTTGTCCCTTTTTAGCTGGAAAGCTGACATCTTCCAAATGAAACACCTCCAGATGATTTACTCTCCTTTGTAATTTGGTACAATAATGAGCACATCAGCTTTTCTCCTGCCCTGCAATCTCCCCCCTGATCAGACAGCAGCTCTCCTCTGCAGTGTGATAGATATTGTGATGTTTTCCAAGGGGACACGTTGGGGAACTTATGCTAAAGAGTAGTTCTTGACACTGACAGAGCAAGGGAGTGTTGAGGATGGTTGGGATTTCACTCAGCCCAGTATCCCATGCACAAACAGGTCCAGTTGTATAATTAAATAGGGCATCCAAGTACCGGAAAGGTTGTATCCAGAGACACAGCTTTCAGAGAGCTAAGGACAATGCTGATAAAGATCAAGTGGCTAATTGTAAGCAACAACCTCCAAATTGCCTCCGGATGAATAAATCACAGTGGGTGATCCAAGCATATTTTCACATGGATACGGTCTCATTCACAGAAGCAGGGAGCTGGAAAACATCAGAGGTAAGTTCCAATTGGCTGGAAGGGAATGAAAAGATTTGGGTTTCAGTAGGGATTACATCACAGTTTTGTGTAATTGTTCCTAGCTGGTGGAACCACTGCAAAAGCAAAGAGGCCCTGAGAGCAGGACTGGAAATCTGCTCTCTCTGATACTTGGAGTTAGCTGATCAGCTCTGTTGTTAATGATTTCCTTTGACATCTTCATGATTAATGTGAGGACTGGCAAAATGCAACAATGAGAGGAGACTTGAACTTCCAGGACTCTTAATGGGAGGGACAAATTAAGGCAAAAGTCCTTGCAGTGAATTGGCTGTCCCAGCATTTGTACATGAGCTGGAGCTGGAGCTGGGTGAATATGTCCTGGGGCATCACAAGAGGCATGAAGGAGGGTGGAGAGTTTCCTCTTTTTTGAAACATAAGAGAGTGAGGGCAGAGAGAGTTTATCCCAAAACCTCTCTTGCTAGCAACCTGCATGGAAGCTATTGCAATGCAGGGGAACACTTTTGGGGAACAATCCTTTTTACCCCTCTAGGATTTGTATTTGACACTGAAAGTCAAATCCTAAGTGACATTTAGGCGCCTATTTAGGCACCTGTCCTCTACTGAAACCACCATGACATGGGCACCACTGTGGACAGCCACTCCTTGCTGAGTCTGTGGTGACAAGGTGACCAAGCAGAGCACTGGTACTTCAGCATGCGGACAAAGCAGTTCAGAGCATCCTTGTTCTTTGAGGTTCAAGAGTCTCCTTATTTCAGAAAAATGCTTCCAGCACTGTGAAAACCTTTTTACCACAGTGCTTTCCTTGACCTTTCTTGTACAGGATAAGGTGCAGTGTTTGTGTGCGTTCTTCTCTGCTTTGAGAATCTTGCTTTAAAAGAAATAATTTTCAACCCAAACTTTAGCCTTCTTGACTTTTCTTGTTCACCCCTTCTAATTTCTGGTTGTAAAAGTTGCAACCACACTCTTTTTTTCACCTAAAATGCAGAGCCTGCCAGCTCCAAAGTAGTAGAAGTCCTGAAGGGCAACCGGGAAGACAAACAACCATGCTAGACATCAGCAGCCTCCTCCACAGAGCTGGCCACCCCCGGAAAGCATTTCCTTCACAGAGCTCTGACCAAGACCACCTGTCCTGCTAAGAGGTTCAGCTCTCCTCAGGCTGTTCCTCCTGTGGGGAAGAATGGTGATCACATAGCAATGCTAATGGCATCAAGCCTCTCCTGCTCTCATTCACCTCCAGCTCTTGTCAGGCTCTGGAGGAGAACAGCTGGGCTGCTTGTCACTCTGTAGTTTCCTAGTCAGCATTGCTCTCCAGCGTAGGAGAGGTGGGAGGTTCAGGGAGGCGGTGGCAAGAAGGTTAATCTCTTTATGGTGGATCTCACAGTGTTTGCTACTGTTTATTTGGGAGAGCTTGAGCTGAGTGTTGATACTGAGAGCAGTATCAGAAGATGCCAGGCTCTTTTCTCAGTGTAAATACCATCACTTATTCCTTGCAGGAACAAAAACTGTGCTGAAACAATTGCAAGCTCAGGGAGAGTGTCAGCAGTGTCACAGAGAGAAGGACATTCCCACCACAGTTTGCACAACTTGTTTTGTGAGGTGCTGCGGGACCTCATGAATCCAATGTTGCTATCAGCAGACTGATGATGTGCCCATGATCCCAGCAGACAACCCTGAAGGCAGACAGGAGCCAGACAAGAATGCTGGGACTCCTAAAGCGTAAGTCTGGAGTCGGGGCTCCTGCCTCATGGTGCGTGTGACCTGTCAGCCCTGCAGAGAGAGCAGAGCTACACTGCCTCAGGGTGGCCTGATGCCTCCCAGTGCTGGGGGACTACTTCATCAAATCCATGGCCAAGCTTGCTTGACCATGGCTTGCTTGAAAGCCCTGCTCACTGCTTATGAAAAGGAATAAAGAAGTAGTTTCTCCTGAGCACTCTGAGCCACGCACAGCCTCCAGAAATCCCTCACCTCATTCACTCCTTGAGGAGGACACAGCCGTTCCAAAAACCATTTAACAGCCAATGTCCTTATGCTTTTGGCTAAAGTTAGTTTCCGTGGGCTTATGTGTTAGGCATTAACCATCTCTGGGTTGCTATGCCAAGCTGCTGAGTGTTGATGTCTCAGGAGAGCCATCTGAGTCCTCCCCCACATCAGTTCTTTTCTGCCAGCAAACCCTATGAGAACCTGGGGTGTCCTCACCTTGTGGGTGGCTGCTGGGGAGAGGAAGGTTAAGAGCAGGAATAAATAGTATTAGAGATTTATTTAGACTGACAGAGCTCATGGGGCAAGATTAGGAAATAAGATCTGTTATGAGTGAAGGCAACAAATTCTGTAAGTATGAATTGAGGAAAAAACTCTTTACTCACAGGGCTTTGCAGAGGGCACCACAACCCCCAGCAGTAGCTGCTGAGCTGTTCACAGCTGGTTCCATCCATAACTCCTGTGCTTTGCGTTTGGGCACACTAAACCTTCTCCTCCCATATGGCTTCATCTCCTTGACTCAAAACACTGCTGCTGAGAAAAATGTGTGGGTTACATGATGGTGTCATTATTTAGTGCTGATTTTTGCAGAAAGCTGAGTCAGTTTCAGTGTAAACACACAGAGAATGTCAGGAGATAATAGAGTAGTTCCTAGCTCGGCCACTCACACACTGTTTGCCATCAGCTCTATCACTTGGTATCTTCATGCCAGAGCTTCCCCAGCAGTAAAATGCAGGCAGATACTAATTTCATTAAAAAACTTTGGAAATACAGAGCTTTAAGAACTGTATAATGATGCTCAGGCAGTTATGTAATCAGACTTGTCCTCAGAACCAAAGTTAGATGAAGAAAAAGAACTTGATCCAATCAGAAACCTGAAGGCCAGAAACCTAATGGGATTGACCACTGCTCACTTCAGCAGGCTTGGCCATGGGCAGTGACTGCACGTATCAGCAAGCTGCATGGAATGCATCTTGGTAGAGCTAGGTAGGAGTTTTCTGTTAGACTGCTTTCATAGCAGTAAATTTGAAAAGAAATACATATTTTCTGTTGGTTTGTTTTGGATTTTTAGTTTATTTTTATTTTCTTAATCTGAGAGGAAAAATAACCCAACAACTTCCACATGCTCTGCATGTTGTGCTCCCTCCAGCAACAGCATCTTGGAGCTGTGTTTTCTGGGGCTTCTAGGTTTTCTGTCTCCAGAGCACTTAACCAGCCACTGCTGTGGAGGCAGATTATCAGGATCCAAAATGCTGAGGCTCCCTGCACAGTGTTTCTGTGGCTCAGGTGCTGCTGTGTCCTTTAGCAGCATGCTGGACTGGACAAAAGAATGTCATTTAGGCTTTCTCCTGACAAAATGTCCTCTTTTCTGAAGACAGTTATTTGGATGTCTTCAGTTTCAGTCCCTTAGCAGACTGATTTGGCAAGGGTGGTGGCACCCAGGGTCCCAAAGCAAGCCCATAACTCTCTCTATTTTGCTGCAGAAGACAAGTGCTAGGATTCATAAAAGCAGAAGCTGCTCTGCTCCCCTGTGAGCTGCCCAGTGCAGTTTCTGTGGCCATTGCCAGTGTCTGGCCTCCCTTGAGTGTGCCAGCACACATTATGTGAAAGGAGCACCACAAGTACATGGAAAAATGTTCCCCAGAGCCACTACTCAATAGTTCAAATGTGCTCTAAACATTAGCACAGGTCAGCCTGAAAGCCAAACTCTGACCTGGGAATATGCAACAAGATACATTTCTTTAGCAGTGGCAGTATTAAAAAACCCTATAAGCACATTAAGAACAAAACTCCATATAGTTACAAGCTCTTGCACCTAATATTTCAGGGAGGAACAAAAATGGAAATGTAAACCTTTTATTAGTACCAGCAATGAGAAATGAATTTTATTTCAGGCATGCAATATATTATTGAAAGGTTGTGCAGAATTTAGAGATGATGTATGGTGGGTGTGAGAGGGTATATATTATTTAACAAGGAAATGGGTGAGAGGAAGGCAGCAGAAAAAAAATGGTGTTCATTTAAAGAAGGGACCTTGGGACAAAAGCAAATGACAGTTCCATTGGGCAGCATTTGAAGGACATTGAAGAGAGAAAAGTGTGGCTTCATCTCATTTATCTCCCTGGAGATAAAATGGGTACAAAAACTATTTCTGAATGGCAGATAATTCAGATCTGAGGCATGCCTCTTACATATAATTGAAAAGGGAGAGGAATTTGCACTGCTATTATTAATAATGGAACATTTTTGTTCAAAATTCAGGAACTTACTGTTCCTCTATTTTTTTCCCAGATTGCAGAAAGTTCTCTGTGAAATATGGAGCCATTTCACTGGTTCATGTGGGACAGAAATATTGTTTTCTTTTTTTCCAAGACACCAAAGTAAAGGGCAAGAAGGATAAGTTTTATTGGGACCCTGTGAGTTTATGTAGATGCTTGAGGCAGCTCTGGTTTTTAATCCCTCTCTGGCACCTGGGCTGTCAAAACAGAGCATTTTTGCTGGAGGTGCTTGTAGCCACTTTGTCTGATACCTTCCTGCTTTGCTCTCTTATGAGCTGTACAGAGCTGTATCAGACCAAAACTCACCTCAGACCCTAAAGTGACAAGGGTTACCTCTATGCCTGTATAGACCAATCGTGGAACTTCCCAGGAACAACATTCATTAGCAAAACATAGCAAAATGAAAAGCAAGCATATCTCTTAGCTCATAAGCTCTTAGGGCTTGCTTGAGTAAGAATTCTCCTGTTCTTAATTTTATCTCACCTGTTTCTACCTCTTCATCTTCCTTTCAACCCCCCCCACCAGCTGCTTCCCAGGAAGGTGCTGTCCAAACAGTTCACAGCTCTGTCCCCACTGTAGCCACCAGGCTAGAGCAGATAGAGCTGAAGGTAGACACAAGGTGGGATGGGGATGGCTGTGGGTGGGTGAGGGCTGAGAGGGGGAACCCAGCCTGCACCACCTCAAAGAGAAAGAGGACTGGTACTCGGAAGCAGTCAGGAAATGGCAGGATCAGGCCCATCCTGCCTAGGCAGGGGAATCTGAAATCGTATCGGATATCTTAGAAACTGAAGAGAAATGGGTCAGCTCAGGTGGCTGGATTTTATGGTTTGTGTGTGTATCCAGAGGGTAAGGGCAGAGCTAGGTATGGCTGACATTTACACAATGTTCTTTCCCTTTCTTTTTGACTTGTGAGAAACATCTGTTGGAGAGTTAGATATAGTCTTACAGCAGGAGAGAATGTTGAAAGGCTTCAGTAAAATATCTCAAACAAAGGAGGCTATCCTAAAATTCAATGGAATATACTGCACATTCTGAAAGATCTGAGAGCCAGTCAGTCAAATCCACGCTCTCTATGGGAAGCTAGCCACAAAAAAGAGGAGAGAATTAGATGAAGCACACAGGGGCTAGGATTGCTTTCACAACAACTGTTCAAAACTCTATTGCCTGAAGAGTTCACAAGTTAAGGGGAGAGGTATAGGAGAGCTGCCTGAAACATTTTAGGTGAAAGGGATAAAAGACAAGTCAAGCAGAAGAGGGGAAAAAAAGCTGTAAAGCTCAGACCAAAGCAATAGAGGCAGGTACTAGACTAACTGTATGTGACTTTCAGGTTAGATAACGTAGCTGAAAACAGGAAGCTCAGCTGTGGTACTGATATGCAGGGAAGATTTCAAGATTCAAAACCACGTTTAATTTGAAGAGAGAAAGAATGAACTTACAAAATGATCCAAGTTAAAAATAAAACGAGTGGCTGTGCCTCCAGTGGCGAAGTTTATAGAACAGGACAGACCATGAGGTTACAGGAGAACAGACAACCAGAAGATAAAGGCATGGGTAACCACAGGGACAGCAGGTCTATTAATAATATTTAGCTGTTTTGTCATCAGAGAAGCCCCAGGGTTACACGTGTGGGCATGAGCTAATGCCTGTAACATCCCTGTGAGGAAAGGGGTTCTCTCATTTGTTAGATAGAGCGGATGAAGCAACTTACCCATGGCCACAGTTTCATAGCTATGATTAGATCTCATGACCTTCTGCCTCCTTATCTTCTACTCTAGGCCATAGTTCCAGTACTAACTGAATTTGTGCATGCAATGCTGCATTTACATCATAAATAAATTCATAGTTGTTCCAGCTGTGTCGCACTGGCACAGAGAATCTAAAGGAATCTGGCAATCAGAGAAAATCAAAAGGACTAGAAACTCAAGATCTTAATCACTTGGGAGACTGAACCAGAGCAAATAGTTATAGTTTGTGGGGAAAAAAAGTAAGCATAGCTTGGTGACATTTTTTTCCAGGATGGACCTAGAACATAAAAGCACCAAAACACTTGCTCTGCAGAGCTGAACTGGATCACAAGCAAAGCAGAAAACCTGTACTTCTGATAAAAAGGAGAACTCTGACTGGTGCACAGATGTTTCTAACCATCTTCTTTTCTCATTTGCCAAGCTGAATGTAACTTTACATTGAAAGAGAGAAATTTAAATGTAGTGGAATGAAATGCTGTTCAGAGAAAGATGTGGAGGGAGTGACTGTGATACAGAGATCATGACTGGGAAGACAAGTTTTTGAGAATCTGAGACACCTAGAAAGTCTCTGCTTCCATTATTTCCCTTCCATTTATGTATGTGCTTGTGTATACACCTATATTTGCATGTCTATTGTATGTGTGCCTATATTCCATGTGAGAAACATCAGTGGCTAGGAATGAATTCTTTTGAGTTTTATCATTACCCTTTTGCTAAGGATGACACTGATGCAGAAGGCTTGCAGCCAAGAGGAAATGTTGAGCTCCCCTAACTGGATGTGTTTTGATTTGAAGAAGTGAAGCTGGGCCTTTCTCTAGTGCTTAAATGTGAAGACAGTTTTGCTTTCCTAAACTTGTGCTTACTAGTGCCCAAACGATTCTGGTGACTCCTTGTTTGGTGGTCTTAGCAGTCAGTAAAGAGAGGGGAATTTCAGTGGAGCCACATTCTTGTGAATGCTGCTGCTTTAGGACTGCTCCTGCAGTTTTCCACAGCAAGTGGCCAGGCAAAGCCACAGACTTGCAGGGAGATGAATAACTCCTGTAGCTACTAAACCCTGTGTTTCCTACATTGTTGGATCTCCTACATACAGAAATACATACATATGGTATCTACGTCCAGAAGATGGGTCTTAAAAAGTGTCTTGGAGAACTTGAATAGGGCATGGACATTCTCTGTCTCTTAGAGCAAGTAGAGCATCAGATGAAATCCACTAAATATGTGTTGAGTTTAGAAAGCACTCAGAAAACATAATGTTAGAAAAAAAGAATACCAGTGTAGTTCAGGTATTTCTTGAGCCCCAGAATGCTGAATGCTGCCAGGATATGCCAGGAAAGTAGTTTATATTCTTGCTCTGGTTTTCTATCCCTTCCATGAAATGACTGAAGACAGGTTTCTGCACTGGAAAAACTTCTGTTCTGGTTTGGTATGGCTGGTTTGATGGTCTCAGAGAAGTCTGGCTTGTGATATTTAATCTTTACTACCTGCAGTAGTTAAGTAGATGATTATGCAAACATTTTCCCCTGTGGAAAGGGTAAATATCAGAGTTTGGTAAATATCAAGGTTCCTTTGTAATGTAAGTGTGAGAATGTTTTGAGGGGCACTAATAATTAGGCTTTGATATTTCAGTGAGGTTATCTGGAAAACTGTGTGAAAATGGAAAGAAGAATTTGTAGGAATTCCAATATCAGACTTTTAAGAGTCTAGGTTTTTTTTTTCCCTTGGCCAAGCATGGTAGTTCCTTCAAAACTCCTGCTAAGATGGAAAGTACTTCAAGTACTCATTATTTTGAGCAAATGAGCCCTAATGATACAAACACTTATGCACATGATGACTTCACATTTCTGAATATTGCCACTGAACTGAGTGGATCTAGATGTGTTTTGGGAAAGCAGCAGATACGTAAGTGTGTGTAGAACTGATGTCTAATCAACCTTCTAAGGACCAATGTATGTCTGTCTTGTCATTTTGATTCCTGTGCCCATTTTAATTGGTTTTTCACTGTTCTAAATAAAGAATCATCTTAACACAGTCCTGTTTTTGTAATAAAGTGGATTTTTTTGAAATATCTGAACTGTCAGTGGTGATGTGTAGGACTCCAGGTGCTCCCGCTCATGGTATTGTGGAAGGAGATGACTTTAAATACGGGGCCCGGGTTTACTTCAAGTGCAACGCAGGTTACAGCTTAAAGGGCAGTCGTGTTGCCTACTGTCAGCTTGATGGGATTTGGTCAACACATCATCCTGAATGTGGTAAGGTCACTTTAAGTTTTGATTCTTATGAACTGTTTCAGCCAATGTATTCACATGACACTAGAATATCCAGAACTCACTTGCAGTTTGGTAGATCCTTGGCTTAACATGATGTTCTTTTGTCTTCCTGTCTTTGAGGAGCAGTAAGGATTCTTCTTTTACTCTGCTGGAGCCCAAGCCTGCAAGGCTTGCTTATAGAAAGGTCTAAATGAAACAGCAAATGACTGAAAAATAATTTCCTCTAAGACTTTAGGGGTACATCCTTCTTATGCACAGACCAAAAATGCCTAGGACCAAAACCAAGTGAGGGACGTTCTGCAACAGTGAATAGCTACTTCCATTGCTATGTGCCTCTGATACCTCCTCTGCAGAAGCCTGGTGCCCTCTGTGGAGGTGGTTAGGGGTTTACTGCATGAAGACAGAACTCCCATCCTAGAGAAAAACTGATAAAAGAGAAACTTCCATTCATTCTGGCTCTGCAAGTTGGCATGCTTACAGTTCACAGTCTTTCAGCTGTGGAATTCCAAGCCCCTTCTTCCTATCCAAAGAGACTTTTAGTTTTTCTTTAGCTGTTTCGTATTGCACAATTTTAGTTCCTTATTCCAGAATAATTGGCATCAATTGGGAAAGTGCCTTTACAGGTGTGTGCTGGCAAACAACATCAGTTTTGGGAGGGAGTGTTGTGAAACAGCTCTATATCAGTTCATCTGAAAGAGCAAGCAGCAGGCTTCCTTCTCTCCAGAGAGAACACCTCCAGCTGCAGTAAATGCGATGTCAGGGTTGTGCTAGAGTCCCTGGTGCATGATGTCCCTGGCTAAAGATCTACTGAAATATCTGTCTCTAGACTTGGCTATTACTCAAGTGCTAGGTGATGTAATTCAGGTCTCTCCTTCCCAGATGTTTTCTCTTTGTTTTTAATCCATCAAAAAAGTCATAACCCTGAGCTTAGGGAAGAAGAGAATTACTATTCCAGTTACTGAGAGGCATAGGATGAAATAAAAGCAGGCCTTCATTGCCTGACTTGGTCAAGCTGAGGTACCTTCGGAAATATGCCCTCTGCTCATCGGCTGGTGCCTCCAGGCTAGTCACCAGAGCAGAAGGCAACTTGCAGATAAAGCGCTGTACTGTGGGGAGTCCCTGTAGCCTGTAGCTGCTATAGAGTTATCGGTCACTTCTGGTTCGCAAGTGAGAGAGCCTGTGAGGTACAGAGGAGAAAAACAGAGCCAAATTAAAAGGGTACAGGGCTCTGCTCCTCCTTTTCTCCAGGTTGAGAAGAAGTTCAGACACATTATATTGGTTTGCTAATTATGGCTCATGGAAAAGTATTGAAGTACATCTATAACCTTCAGCATACGCTAAAATCCAATGTTGTTAAAGAAAGCAATGAAACATCTGCTTAACTTGAGTCAAAGAAACATACTCAGCGTTAAGAGCATATGCTCTTCATTGAATGTGCACTATCAGGGTGTGCTTACAGGTTTTGCTGAGCTGGGCTCTGTCTGGTGACATGAGGGCATGGGTCAAGGTCTTTTTAACAATTTGAGAGTCTTACACTTTCAGTGAAGACCGAAGTGTGTTTTAGAAAGAGGCATTTCTTCTTTAACATTTGATCTTTTTGAAGACAGAGATTCCAGTTGGGTCCTGAAAAGGCATCTTTAATAATGTGTAGGTTCTGTAGTAACACGTGAAAGAAATGCCAAGCAATCTGATGGGTGACAGTAATGCTGTGAACATGATTAAATGGTTACTGGTTTTTTTTCCCCTATTGTTAGTTCTGGAGGAAAAAAACTGCTCAGATCCTGGTGGCCCACTCAATGGCTACAGAAGAGTGTTAGAAGACACTGGGCTCTTGAACGGACGCTATGCAAAAGTTGGCACAGTCCTTGCTTTCTTTTGTAACAACTCGTATGTTCTTAGCGGGAACGAACAGAGGACCTGCCAAGAGGATGGACAGTGGTCAGGGAAGCAGCCAATCTGCATCAAAGGTACTTTACAATCTTTTTTTTGCTGTAACTCACAAAAGCTGCTATGGTTTTACTGGAGTTTGTTTGATCTAGTTTATGCTTGCCAGACAAGCATTACTGCTAAAAACAAACCATCTGAATGACACCTGACACTGGGAGTAGTAGTTTACCAGCTTTACTGGCTGCTCAACTCAGCCAGAGGAGATGCAAGTGATTCCAGAAGATGTTTCCATCTTTAAACATGGAAAGGAATGTTCTGTAAGACCCTTATTACCCTGATTCTGGCATCAAATCTGTGTAACATCAAAATCAAAGACCTTCAGGAACTGATATAGAATGAAATACTTGTCCCATCAGAGCTGCTGTCGCTGGGCCCAGCTCTCCTCTCATAATCCTCTCAAGTCAATGGAACCACTCATGAATGGAAAAGCCCAAGCCTCTCGATTGCAGCCTTGGTTCAGAAAACCACTTGAGACTGTGCTTAAACTATCTGTATTCATCAAAATGCTGAAGCACATCTTTAAATGGCTTTGCTAGAAAGAGAATGATACTGTTGACCTGGAGCTACTCTAAGCATATCTGTAACTCTGAAAGGATGAATGAATTTGGGCTGGGGAACTGCCAAATTCACTTTCCCAAAGCAATTGTTTGACACGTATTTTAATGGATTTCTTTTTTAAACTGAGGTAATGGTAATATAAGGAAATATGTCTGTCCCCCAGGGAACTTGCTTTATTCCATTATTTTAGATGGAAATACTGTCTCCCTGAAGTGTAGCAATATCTGTGGAAAGCATCTTTATTACTGGTAATCGTTTGTGGAAAGCATCTTTATTGATGTTAACTTTGATAGTGACATAAAGGTTGACAGATACAGTAATCACAGATACTGTTAAATCCCACAGTGCTCAGGCATACAGATGAAATCCATCCTGCAAGATTCTTTTCTTCCACTGTGTGCAGCAGGAAGGAGATCCTGAGAGAGTTGTTTGAACTGATAAACCTCAATATGTTATCCTGCTCTTAGAATAAATACACAGAATATGCAAAATTAGGAATCCTGGGTCTCCCTCCTGTTATTTTGTGCACATTCAGGTCACTGAGGTGTTCCTCTGGATCAGTCTCTAGCTCCTTCCAGTGAGTGCACAAGCAAACAGACTCCTAGAGGTCTGTAACATCCTGCAGCTTTTCTCTGTATGCCAAGTCACTGAGCCTACCTGTGTATGGCTACACAGGTGTAAATGAAGTATTTTTAATATAATTCCATTATTGCAAGAGTTTGCTCAGATTCCAAACCATCAGCTGTAGTGGTGTAAATCTGACATTCAGACACACTGATGGACGAAGCTTCCTCCACAGCTGCCAGTGCCAGTGCAGAAGTCACCCAGTTGCTTCCACCATTGGAAATGGGATAAACTGGTGGTCTGTGGGGAAGTCTTTTTCAAAGGCCTGCCTTGATTTTAATGTGCATCATTTACTGCTTCTTCCTTTAATGCAGTCCTCTAAAGCTAGTGAGAGGAGAGAGTGGGAATGTGTATGAACCATTAACACTTGAGTTGTGAATGTGGAAAAGTACTGTGCAACATTGTGTTTTTTCTAGCCTGCAGAGAGCCAAAGATCTCTGACCTGGTGAGGCAGAAAGTGCTTCCAATGCAGGTTCAGTCAAGGTGAGAATGCAATATCTGAACTACAGTTTAAAGAAAAAAACATGATTGCTTTTCCCCTCCTCTCCTTTCCATCCTATGTGTTTAGCCTGCCTGAGCAGCCATGCACAGTTAGAGATGTGCAAACTACTGGACAATGTCTGAATTAGGCTTGCAAGCCTGTGACAGGCTATGAGAACAGCCTGAGAGCAGTTCCTTGGGGCTAATGATGTGGCTAAAAATAGGAGAATGTGCCAACTTTGTGAAGAAATGGGTGAGGAGAGCGCAAGGAGACAAGGGGGCATAGCAGTGTCATCTGCTCCCGTGAAGTTTCACCGTCCAAAGCAATATAGCACAACTGATATAAAGGTGCGTTTGGGGTGTGCAAGTGGGAGAGCAGCAAGCAGAGAAGGAGGGGAGGAAGGAATGAAGGACTGGACCCTGTCTAGGCTTACCCTTCTGCTGCTTCCTTGAAATAGACCCCGTCTAAATTAGTTATGCTGCAATGTTCAGGTTCATTTTTGTCCAAGTAGTAATTTCTCATTTCAGTTTTTTTTCTGCAGTACACAATTAATTTCTTTTTAGATGGAGTGCAAGAGCTGTCCTTATCTCTGCTCTTGAGAACAGCCATAACAGGTCAGAATAAAGGTCCAGCTCAAACCATATCCTGTGTCTCTGGCAATGGCCAGTAGCAGATGCCTAGAGAAGACTTTAGGAACAGGGCAAGAACATCCTTCCCACATACTCTCCAGCTCTGTGCTGTACTGATTGTAGAGATGGCCCTGAGAAGCCATCAGGAGGCTTTAGTAGCCAATGGGGATTTTTCTTGCTTACATTTCTCAACTCACTTTTGAGCACAGGTCTTTTTATGCTAAATATCTCAGATGTTAACACCAGCTGTATGAGAGCACATACATGTCCCCATCTCCTTAAAATCATGCTGGCATCTCCTGTTCATGGGGCTGGTTTTGTCTCCTGAAGTAGGACCTCCGTTTCATAGATAAATAGAGAGGCAAGGTGTGGAGTATGCAATATTGCAAGGCCACATATGAGTAGGGAATGGGACCCTGGCAGTGCGAGCATATACACAGCAGCTCTCACCCTTCTTCCAAATTACAATAAATTTGCCATTGCTCTTCCTCTTCAAAACTTTACTTTTTGCTTTACTTTTACTTCTTTACTGTAGCAGCACTTGAGTGCTGTTATATATTGCCTGACAGATTTTGCATTACAGAGGCAGTCTGTGTCTCTCTGTGATCAAAAATGGAATTATGACGTGAAAAAACATCTCATGGCTTTTCTGGATGCAGGCAGTACCAGAAATCTCAATGGAAATTAATTTCTTGCTGAGTTTTTCAGAAGGAAATAGTTTTTTCTGTAGCTATTTGCTCTTCAGCTTTAGAGCAAGGGACACATTCTAGGTGATGAAGATCAAAGTATGACTCTAGTCAAGCTTATGGTCCCTATCTAGGCTGGTGCATATGTTTATTTTTTCATTATGTGCCATGTCTCAGCTAATCAGTACAATTTCTAAATGGAAGCTTAGTGATTATGGCAATTATGAAATCTCTGTGGTGAAACAATTATCTCTGCTAATTGTGAAATCAAGCAGCTTTATCAACATGATTTAATCTGAATCGATTCCTAATGCTGCCTATTAAAATGTTCGCTAGAGAAAAGATGTGCGTAACTCCTCTCTAGTGAGAATTCATTACAGCAATCCCAACTGCCCCTGTCATTTCTTTATTGAAACCATGGTATCTCTGTGCTTCTGTGAACAGCAAAAATGATTCCACCTTCAGAGGTAATTGGTTGCTATCCAGAAACTGTCAAATCATAGAACCATAGATTAATTATGGTCAGAAAAGACCTCTTGAGATCATCGAGTCCAACCACAAACCTAACGCTACCGGGCTTGCCACTAAACCATGTCCCCAAGCTCCTCTTCTCCATGTTTTTGACCACTAAGAGACACAAAGAGTAAATTTATAAACAGATGTGTATTTACATATGTGTGTGTGTATATGTATATATGTAAATAAAATAGCTGGGATGTAAATGGGAGTATTGCCAAATGACATTGGAATGATGTTTTTACCTTATTCTTCCACAAGCAAACTTCCTATGCTTTTAAAATGAGACATAGCACAGCTAAGCTATGGTAATGATAGCTTTTAGAACATTTGTGGTATTATCATTATTACTTTGTCTTCTTTGTGCCTCAAAACAGGGAAACACCTTTGCATCAGCTTTACTCATCTGCATTCAGCAAACAAAAGCTTGAAGTCTACCCAACGAAGAAGCCAGCTCTGCCTTTTGGAGATCTGCCCCCAGGGTACCGGCACCTCCACACCCAGCTGCAGTACGAGTGCATCTCCCCTTTCTACCGCCGCCTGGGCAGCAGCAGGAGGACCTGTCTGAAGACAGGGAGATGGAGTGGGAGAGCCCCTGTGTGTATTCCAAGTGAGTCAATTGCACGTCTCCGGGTGGATGGGAGAAGAGGATTGTGTGTTCACCTCAGACCATTAGGGAGTCCCAGGGGTGTAGACTGCCTATGGTTCCAGCTGCTAAATAGGAGCAGCACAGCTTGGAGGAGACGTGGCTCTTTTTATCCACCAGCAGAACTTGTGCAGGCGATGGTAAAGAGATCAAGCTTTCAGCATTGTAATTTGTTATCAGTTTTTCTACTCTTTTGTTGAACTAACAGTGTAGTAAGTTTCTCTCCTGATTTGAAAATGTTTTCCTGCTATCACTTCATGTTTTCCTGTGTTATTTACTGCAGATGCGATTTTTCTTTCACCTCTAAACTTTGGCACACAGCTGACAAAAGCATCAAGGTTTAAGCAGCAAAATGGAGACTCTGCATTTTCAAGAGATTCTTTTAAAGATACCCTGCTGAAGAAGGGTTCATATGGCAAACTGTAGGGCCAGACAAAATCTTCCTCAGAACTAGTGCCCAGAGTAAGAGTAGTAGCATTCCTACATCTCGTGATGTACAAATATCACAAGGTTTGGGACGACTGACTACTGACATCAAGCAAACTGTGAAAAGTAGATCCTAACATCAAGCAAATTTTTGGAGTTCTTGTCTGTGCTTTTGCCTTGAGATCATCTCATGTCTAGAAAAGTATCTGCATTCAATCCTTTTCACTTTTGGCATTCGCATATTACATCCCAAGGAAAAAAATAATAGCTGTCCTAAGGGAGACTGACAAATGCGACCACATGATGTAACTCTTTAAACTGAAGTAAACTTTTCCTAATACAGGAGATTTTTTCCCAGGTCTGAGCCCAGGGGATGTATCCCTAGATCAAGGCAAAGCTTTTTCTTTTCCCCAGGATGGCTGTTGATTTAGGTGCATTTTCTTCAAGGACCTTATTGAAAGATGAGCCTGTTCTCACAGGCATGAACTCATTTGTGCCGAGGTCAGTTCTAGGAGAGGACCTTGCAGTTGCTCTGTGACTGCCTAGGTCGAGTTCCAGTGCACTGCTGGCTTTATGGTGTCCTAGTACAAGCAAGAATCAGGGGTGTTCTCTCCATTTCTTTGGGCAGCCATCTCATTATAGTGCAGCTTGATAAGGCTGTCATGAAAATTCACCTGCCCAGGTGCCAAATCCACATTCTTACTTCAGCCAGGACTTGAAATAATAATGGAAAAATGGGATTTTTGGGGGGTAAAAGTTATATAAACCACACACATTATAATTTTGTGGGTTGGAGACAGAGGTTAATTAGAAAGCTGTCCCTCATGCTAACCATTGCAGTTTGGTTTCTTTTGGCATAGCCTAAGCAGGACTCAAGAGTGATATTTAGATTGTTTGGTGGGGAAAAGGCATTACCTCATTCTTGGTTCCTGTTTCCTCAGTCTGTGGCAAAGCAGAAAACATCACCCTTCAGAAGACAGCGTCCTCTACCAGGTGGCCCTGGCAAGCGGCAATCTACCGAACGGCCAATGGGGTGAAGGAGAACAGTCTCCGGAAAGGGACCTGGATCCTCATCTGCAGCGGGGCCCTGGTGAACGAGCGCACGGTGGTGGTGGCCGCTCACTGCGTCACTGACCTGGGCAAGACCATCGTGCTCAAGACAGCAGAGCTCAAGGTGGTGCTGGGGAAGTTCTACAGAGACGATGACAGGGATGAAAAGACCATCCAGAACCTACGGGTGAGTAAGCCTGCTAGGAGTGGAAGGTGATGAGCACAGGCAGATGCTGATCATATCTGTTTTGTCTGGGGAGAAGAAGGTTATCCTTTGAGCATTAGATTGGTTTACACATGGTTCTTTGAAATGAATGTCTATAGATTCCACTGACAGAACTGTCATGGCAGAAGGAGGGCACGTGCTCCAGTTCATTAGATTCCCCTGACACTCTCCAACTCATGCATTCACCTCCTAACACAGATCACGAAGCATATAGCTCAGGTTCTGTGGGCTATAATGTCCTGAGTGATATTGCCAGAAATTAGTGGAAGAGATGCCAGCTACTGTCAAAAGTGATTAGCACAATTTATGCAGGAAACACTTGTGCTTCAGGTCCTTGTTTGACACCACAAGTGCATTTCACATCTCAGCCCCAAGACTGTACCATTCTAAACTCAAAAGGAGCTTCTGTCTGACTCCAGCTCCAAAAATAGCATCTTGGGCTCACCAGAGTGGGTTGGGATTTTTCAAGTAGAACTAGAAGGCTTGAAGTCAAAATGAGGATAAATGCAGCAATTTTGTCTGCATCTGTCTCTTTTTGTGAAGTGTGTGTGGGGATCTGTGACTGAATTAATGGATTTTATCAAAAACCCCACCCATAGTTAATTTGATTCTTTCCCCACCACCCTTTTCTTCCTCTAACTGCAACTGTTGCAGACTTTTCCTGTAAAATCCTATTCATTCTTGTAGTGTCAAGTTAACTGGCAGTAAAGGTTTGGCCCCAACACTATGTAATAATGAATTGCTACTACTCCTTTTATGGCTGGAAGTTGGTTGAATTTCAATAAGAAGATAACGTTTTATGTGAAAGGCCTCACCCCCCCTTCAAATTCTACAGGCTGAAGGTGACATGGCAGGTAGAATCTTTTTAGAAACCAGTGGAAAAACTGGAACTGCCTGTTAACTCCCCATTTTGCTGACAGGATCCTCGACTGCTTTTCGTTAGGAAGATTTCAGGCAATAAAAACCTGTCCTGAGTTGAGTGAGCACTATGGTGAGAGAACAGTTTGGGAGCAGAGAGTGGAGGAGAAGCATGCAGAATAAACTAACACGTGTTCTAGCAGTATGGAAAGAGTGCAGCTGCTTTGTCATGGCTGTTAACTCCACAATTCTTCCTACTCTTTGTTTCCTCCCCAGATTTCTGCCATCATAGTGCATCCCAATTATGACCCTATATTACTTGATTCCGACATAGCTATCATAAAACTCCTGGACAAAGCCAGAATCAGCAGCCGTGTTCAACCCATTTGCTTGTCATCTTCTCATGACTTGACCTCACCCACAGAAGATTTAAAAATCGTGGTTACTGGTTGGAAGGTACTGGCTGACATTAAGGACCCTGGCTACAAGAACGACACGATCCGCATGGGAGCCGTTCGGATGGTGGATTCGCTGCTGTGCGAGCAACAGTACGAGGAGAATGGGATACAAGTCAGCATCACTGACAGCATGTTCTGTGCCAAACAAGACCACACAGCCTTTTCCAATATTTGCCCTGCTGAGACCGGTGGGATTGCAGCCATAACTTTGCCAGGAAAAGCATCTCCTGAGCTAAGGTGGCACCTAATGGGATTAGTGAGCTGGGGTTATGATAAAACTTGCAGCCTAGAACTCTACAGTGGCTACACCAAAGCTCTTCCCTTCAAAGACTGGATTGAGAAGAACCTGAAATAAAAAGCTATGTCTGGAAATGACATTTTATAACTATCATAATATCTCTCTCAGTCTCTGCTGCTTTAGGCTTTTCATCCCAGTGATGAGCAGTGTCTGGGATAAAGTTAAGGCAGGTAGCCTGGTAATTTGTTCTAGGAGCAAGTGTTCCATCAGGCTACTTTTACTTCGCCCACAACAGAGGGTCTTAGTGCATGAGAACTTAATGCCATATCTCACCTGTCTCCCCTGGTGGGAGGATGATGCTCTGCTCCTGACATACAGAAGCAGGAAGGCACATTCTGACTGAACTTACCCTGTAGCGTGGAGTGCCCCTGAGAAATG
Source organism: Galbula dea (assembly GCA_013399015.1). Classification (NCBI taxonomy): domain Eukaryota; kingdom Metazoa; phylum Chordata; class Aves; order Piciformes; family Galbulidae; genus Galbula; species Galbula dea. The sequence goes on along the minus strand of VWZX01003371.1, from coordinate 17,480 downwards.
GATGACAAGGCTCTCCCCCAGATCAGTGGGACTGAGTGGATTAGGAGGCTGGAAGGAGTAGCCTGAACTCATTATGAGGGTGAGCTTGTCACAGTATGTGCTGTCTGTATTGCCATAGTACAATGTAATCTTTTTCCCTCCCAAGTACTTTACACATTTAAATAAACCATGGTTTGTTTTTTTAACCTACATACTCATGTCTGGCTTTTTTAGATTCCTTGTTTCTTTGTCTGTGTCACACTCTAGGGACTCTCTACTGCCCTTGTCTGTTTGCATGTGACTCTCACTTGGGATTCTTCAGGCACACTGAAAGGCAGAATTAGCACAAAATTCAATTCCTACGTAAGTAACAAGATTTTTTTGTTCCCTAATGCATCCAGTGCTGCTATTGTTGTACATCAACCATTGCAATGAAAGGTACAGGGGAGTTCTCTCCCACTTTATATTCAGAACAGTTCAAAACCTGAAACATACTTTAAAAACGTTTTTTCCATGTGGATTACTTCAAAGACCTATGAAAACCTCAGGAAAGCTTCTGTTTTCCATCAGCTCACATACTTTTGCGGTGAAACTACTCCTCTGTAGCTCTGGGGGGTGAAGCGTAACATCCAGGTCTCACACTTAGCAGAGGCTTTTCTTGACTGGACTGTTTAACAACAAAGTGATAAGATTCTCCCATTGGGTGTGTTGTCCAGTTGAGAGACTTGGGTCTCCTCATGGTCCTTAACCACTGCTCTTTCACTAAATCATTCTCTGCTCAGCTGTGGCTAAAGACTAGAGATGAGCCCTAGAAAAAGTTGAGGAGGAGGGACAGGGGAATGTGTCCCATCAGTCGTGATTCCTGGATAAGTCATTGGTGGCACCCTGGAATCGCTGGGACCTCCAGATTGTTACAGTGCCCAAGCCAGCACGCAGCAATAGTTGGATGTGGAGGTTGGGGCTCTGCTGAAAGGATTTTGTACTCTCCCCAAGAAGGACTCAGGCCCTGAAGCTTTGTTCTGCCTGGCCTATTCCATGGCTGTGGAAATTGTAAGCTAACAAATCTAATTCCAGCTCTGATTTTCTGGCGCTGTGAAATCTTGGTAAGAGTTTCTTAGCATTCTGTAGCTTCCACCAACTTCTGAGTCCAAGAATTGCTGCTAAAAGAGCATTTAGTACTGGAGGTCATTCCATGTAATTTCCTGGGCAGAAAGACTTAATAATGTGTTATGCTTTTGCACTTTGCTTATTTCCACTGGCAATAGAACCAGGTGATGTTTCTCGAATCAAAACGTTTAAGGGCTACAACCAAAGCATATTGCTTCTCTTTGTCTTGTTTGTCTGTCTCCTCCTGCCAGGAGATCATGCTTGGCTGGCAAACTGCATGGCAACAGCAGCAACAAGAATTCTGAACTAACTAAGATGTGAAAAATAAGATGTTTCACTCCTCTGCTGGTGGGAAGATGTGCCAGTGAATGTGTGCTACTCCCCCGCTGACAGGAGGGCTTGGAGGAAATTAGGTGACAGTTTTGGAGAAGGGCAAACTTGCAGAAAGTTGACATGGGTTTCTTCCTGACACTGTCCACAAAGAATGAAATCAGAAAGGAACCTTCATTGGAACCTGCCTTGCCCAGTCAGAGCTTTTCTGTGATCATATTTAAATGACAGTCTCTAAGGGTAAGAGGAATTTACTTTCCAAATAGAAAGCCTAAAGACCTGTGAGCTGGTTCCTCTCTCAGTTATGAGACCGTGACTGTGTTGCTCTCCATAGCATTTTTGTTCTCCATGGCTATAACTGAGAGAGAGGAAGAGGCTCTAAATGCTTTTCCTTTTTTCCTCTCCTCTAGGATTTCTCCAGCAGAGGAGTAGACAGTCCAGCCCTGTGTTTCTTCCAGCTTTAGCCCTCACCTTTCTCTTTTTACTGAAGATCACCCATGCCTAGCATTTTCTGATCCTCTAATATCCTCCTCAGTGCCGAGTCCCATCCCTGTTTGGCTCCAAACCACTCGCAGATCTGGCAGGGAATAGCTGCAAGTTTCTGGGCTTGGGCAGCAACAATATAGCTGTTTGCTGGCTTTATATCACACAGAAGTATATTCTGGAGGAGAAACTTGAAGGAATTCATGGAATGGCGGTCACAGGAGGAGGTTGCTACAGCTGTATGTGCACAGCAGAATCCAGCCCCCCTTCTTTTCACAGTCCTGATGCTCTTCAAAGAGAACAGAAGCAAGGAAAAAGCTCAGGCTTCTCTCACCCCTAAGATCCAGATTTCAGTATGGTCTTTTATAAAGAGAGGAGTTAGCTGCAACATTCGGTTCTACATCTGGACCTCAGTGAAGTTTGAAACCTAGATTCAGTTCTGACTTATTTCCAACTATAAACATCATGTTTGGTTTCTGTTGTTAGAGGACATCCATGTCCACATCTACGAGTGGGCAGTCCCATTAACATGTCCAAGGACCTGTCCCATGCCTACTATTTGTAGGAATCACAGACCAGCTTGTCCCTCTTGCCTGGCAGGCTGACCCACAGTGGTTTCGTACAGGGGTGAACCTCTAACACCAATAATGAGGAAAAAAAGGGGATGAATCTTTGAAAAACCTCGACCTGTGAGCTGGAACCACAAATCTCTTTGATAGCTAGGATCTATTTTTACAATGCAAACCAATTTCAAGCATCTCTTCCTGAACAGGTGAGGATCTATGCCATCTGTTGGAGAAAGGCTGTGAAATAGAAAAACATGGTGAGCAACACATCCTCCCTCTGAGGAGAAGAGCTGTGCAGTCTGGAGAGGGCTGTAAAGATACTGCTACAGGAAAAAAAAGAGAGCAAAACAGTCTCTGCGTTCTTACTCCAGTGGATTCCTGATTCTCCCTTTGTATGTTTTGGGGGCTGAGGGTACATTCAATTACTTCCAAAAGCCGGGATGCTCAGGTGAAAAATAGTACTGTAAGGATATGGACCTATTGAAGTACCTGCTCTTCCTGGGCACATCTTCAGTGACTCCAAGGGAATTGTCCTGGTAACTTGTTTCCATGAAAACCTAACTCCATGGTAAGATGACAAGAAAAATGTTTATTTGACTAGTGCTAAGGAATACATACGAAGCTGCAACCAGACATTTGAGCCAGCAGTGTGCTCAGGTGGCCAAGAAGGCCAACAGCATCCTGGCTTGGATCAGCCCTAGAGTGGCAGCAGGACTAGAGCAAGGATTGGCCTGGACACTGGGGAGGCCACACCTGGAATCCTGGGCTCAGTTTTGGGCTTCTCGCTCCAAGAAGGACATTGAGGTGCTGGAGTGTGTCCAGAGAAGGGCAACGAAGGTGGTGAAGGCTCTAGAGCACAAGTGTTCTGAGAAGCAGCTGAGGGAACTCGAGTTGTTTGGCCTGGAGAAGAGGAGGCTCAGGGGAGACCTCACTCTCTGCTGCAACTCCCTGAACAGAGGGTGGAGCAAGGTGGGAGTTGGTCTCTTCTTCCAGCTGACTAGTGATAGGACAAGAGGAAATGGGCTCCAGTTGCACCAGGGGAGGTTCAGGTTGGACATTCGGAACAATTTCTTCCCCGCAAGAGCGCTTAGGCATTGGTCCAGGATGCCCAGGGCAGCAGCAGAGCCACCATCCCCGGAGAAGTAGATGTGGTGTTTGGTGACATGGTTCAGTGGCACAGGGCCATTGGGTCGACGGTTGGACTGTCATCTTGGAGGTCTTTTCCAACGTAGAGGACTCTATGACTCTATAATTCCAGCACTCTCCCCTGCACTGACTTGCCCCAAATTCCTGCTCAGCTTCCCCAGCTCTCCAAAAGGCTCTCCCAGTCCAGCCATGCCGAGGCCGTATCCCCCTGTTTGCCTTCCCGACGCTCCCTGCAACATTCGGCATTGCCCCAGGACCGCCCGGGGCCCCGCCCGCCCCCAGACCTCCCTCGGCCTCCATGCCGTCTGCCCGCAGCGGCGTGGTGCAGGTAGGAACGGGGCATGGGGCGCGTCCGGTTGAGAGCGGTGCGAGCGGCCACGGGAAGACGCTGAGGCCACCAGCGAGACGGGGCCGGGCTCCGCTCTGCTCCGCGGCGACTCCGCCGAGGCCTCGCCGCTTCGGCCCGGCTGGCAGGTGTGGCCTGCGCCGCGGCGCTGCCGCCGCCTCTCCGGCAGGGGGCAGCACATCCCCACGCCGCCGCCGGGGCGAGGGCGCGAGCGGTCGGGGTAACCACGCCGCGCCCAGCTCGTCCCTGAGGGCGGGTGAGTGACTCCGCTTCCCGCCCTCTGGTTGTGCCGTGGCCGGCAGCCAGCACCGGGGCCGCCCCGGGAGACGGGTCGGCTCTGTCTAAGGGAAAGATGGGCCGGGCCGGGCCGTGCCGCTCAGCGGCGTGGCGGGGCAGGTGCCTCGGNTGGGGTGGGGTAGGGTAGGCCAGGCCGCGGGGGCTCTTTTCCCGACCATGGTGGGGAAGACATGAGGGGCGTGAGGTGGTACCGACAGGATAGGGGCAGAGGATTGTCTCCTTCCCATCGCTCCCAGCAAGCTCCCCGCAGAGGGTCCGCGCAGGGCCGGGCCTGCCCCGGGGGCAGGTGGCTGTCGGCAGCGCTCAGCCCTCCCCTTGCGAGGGGCTCGCCGCCCCCAGCGCACACCCACCCCAACACCCTCCTCCGGGCTTGTGCCAAAGAGCGATTGTGGGGGGGATTTGTAGGAGTAACGACGGCTCGTGATGTCAGCCCGCGACTAAAATAGAGAAGGGATAGACTGCAAATCCACGGCTCGAGGGCTTAAACCTCCCAATCCAGCCTCAGCCAGCGCCGCTGGGGAGTCACCCCCACCTCCCGCAGACGCGCACCCACCCACCGCCATCCCCATCCCACGGCGAGGGGAGGGCGCCGGGAGCACAGCCCAGGTGCCAGCCCAGCCCCTCCTGGGCGGCCGCGGGGCAGCAGCGCCCGTCCCCGGCGCACCGAGAGCCCTGGCCGGGGCGGTGGAGGGCTGGGCTGGGCGAGCCGAGCGGAGCGGAGCTGCCGGAGGATCCTCGCCCTGCGGAGCTCCCCCCCCAGGATTACAAGGAATTGCGTGCTCCTTCCCAGAGGCGAGCGAGGGCTGTCCCAAAGAGCCAATCTCCTTCGCGCCCAGCTGTCCGAAATAACCCCTTGGAGTCTCGGAGAAGACAGGGAGCATGGCATCGACGGAAGGGTGAGGAGAACCGTCTCTTGGGAAGGAGGGATGGGAGGGAGGAGTGGGGTCTGGCATTGTGCTTTTGGTAACGGTTTGCTGTCGTCTGCCTCATTGTTCATCCTTGCCCCTCGTCGATCCCTAACGGAGTAGTTAGGGAGCAAGAGGAAACGAGAAACAGACGAGCCCCATTTAGGAAGAGAGGGGGAGGGAAAGGGGGGGAAAAAAAAAAGAATTTCAAATATGAGCCATTGGGAAGGTTTTGGTTTTCCTCCCATCACTTCTTTATTTAACCCCTGGAGGGCAGATCAAGCTTAAACCACCTGCGTGGAAGATGAGTTCAAGTGAATGGCGAGCTCAGAGGTGGAGAGAGGAGCAGCCTCCTAAATATAATAATGATAATCATGATCAGTAGGTCAAAAATAATCGAGGAGCTGTGTCTCTCCCCTTGCCCCCCTCTTAAAATGGCAACAGACAGATCCAACTTCGGGAGGAGTTTTGCAATTTTGCAGTTTTGTGCCAAACACATGAGAGTGCTAGCAAGAGAAGTCCTGGGAAGGGCGAAGGGTTATACAAGAGGCTGTAAGAAAAAGCAAACAGAGTTCAGTCCTGGGAGCGTCCCGTGGAAGGAAACCTTTCTCCCTCTCCGTGACAGGGTTGCTGGGATCAGCACCTTCATTGCTCTGGTGGGGCTGGGGGCTCGCTGGGTTTACAGGGTAACTGGTGGTGGGAAAGAAAAGAAAAGGTTTCTTTGATCTCTGGTTGCCCTCTTCTAATAGTAGCTAGTATTAGACCGCGTCTGGTGTGAGCCTCCTCTTTATCCCTGGATGTTGTCAGGTTGGATCAGCATGATCTGCTCTGGATAGGACTCTCTGAGGACAGGGCGCACAAGGGAGCTCTGTTGATGCTGCTTGTGTGTCTCTCTGGCTGGAAGACTTGCTGAGCTGATTGAGATAACCCAACACATGGCTCAGAGGGTGTGCATGCACGTGTCCCCTTACCTGGACAGCAGGAGGAACTGACTCTCTGCTGAGTGGCCCCCAACCAGTTGGCTTGGATGGAGTGGAAGGTTGGGAAGCGTTGGCTTCGGTTGCTTTAGGAGAAGGACAATCCCCCGGGTCTGACAGAGGGCAGGTCTGTGGGGCTTTTCATGGGGCTGGGACAGAGGTAACAAACTTAACCATTCAGCTATGGTCTTGCTGAAATTCATTGGGAATTTCTGCTCCAAATCTGAACATTCCTGGTTTTGGTAGCAGCCCAGCAATTTAATCTGCCCTGTAGCATTTCCTCTGACCATGAAAATCACCTAGATAGTGTCAACAAATACTTGGAGCCAGGAGTAAGAAGCTGGGGGATGGAGGAAGCAGCCTGCATCCATTGCAGCTCTATTCTACCTGTTCCTTCCGGACTGTCCAAACTCCCGCTCTCCTCTGTGTGCTCTGGTCACCTGTTTGCATTCCCACATGAGGTCTGTGCTTGTTTTGGATCATTGAGGGACTGTGGGATCAGTAGTGCAGAGTCTTAATAAGAGGAAACGTGGCAAGAGGTGGCTGTGTTAGAGGAGTTCTCGGCTTTGGGTGAAAGGAGGTTGTGAATGTGTGTAGAGAGGTGGTTTTAAAAGCAGTTGGCTGAGCAGGTGGGCTAGGAAAGATGAGAGCATCAGATACAGAATGGTTTCAAGAGAAGCCTTTGATTTTGCTTTCCCTACTGGACTGAGTGAGACAAAAATCAATAAGATTGGGCTTTGTATTCAAGCTTTTTAGCAAACTTGGGTAGACTAAGACAAGCTGCGGTGGTTTATTTGGTATGATTCAACTAGTGCTCGGCAATAGCTGAGGGAGGTGTGGAAAACCTCAAGAAGCTGAGTGGGAAGCACTTCACTTGTCATTCCTTTTTTGCCAGTGTGAACCTCTTCCCAGACTGAATTGTCCTCTTTCCCTCCCCTCAGGTAAAAACCTGAGGATGGAGATAAGCTTTAGGCTCTGGCCTAAAGGCCGGCAAAACTCAGGGACCCTAAGGATCATCAGGGAAAGGGAATACTGAGCAGACCTTGTTCAAAAAGAGCTTTCCACCAGCACGATGGGAAAAGGGCAGCAGAAAGTGCCTGTTGATACAAGCAGAGCAGTCTCCCTCAGGCACACACAGGTACTTGGAGAAAGGTCTGCTGGAGGTGGGAACAAGCTGTATGCGCTCCAGGTTTAAGTCTGGTGCTCTTGGGATGTTCAGACAGATAAGTTAGTGGAGACTGAAGTACATAAAGGCTTTATTTTGTTGTGGTAGAACTGCTCCAACCACAGTCATTTTTGCAGTGGGTTGTTTCCCTTGTAATAAGGGAATGTGGGGATGTCAGGGGTGTGACAGGATACTTAAGGACTTGAGGAAGGAAAGTCTGTATTCACTGTTAGGAAGCAGTGGTCACTTAAAGCCAGACTTTGCTAGGAAAGATTTCCTTGTCTCTGCCTTTCCAGTTTCTTTTTTTTCTTTCTTGAATGTCTTTCTTACTTTTCTCTTCTCTTATGTGGTTGAGCTTAGCCATGTATGGAAGTTTGGTGCCCAGATCATTCTGTTCTAAGAGGATGATGGACAATGGGAGAATGCAACTGGTTGAAAATGAGAATGGAGATGTCCCCCAGCATGGCAAAACCGGACCCAAGTGTCCCCTGCGTCCACCTTGCTGTGGTTCCAGCTAGCAGGGCTGGGGCACACTGCTGTATCTGTACCTTGCCTGTTCAGCCTCCCTTTCACAGAAAATCCCCTGGTACAGACCTCATTACTGAGGTGGGGTTTTGGTGTTTAGCTGGTGCTGAAGACTGAAAATCGCTAGTTCAAGGAGGAAGGGCTAGAACCAAGTACTGATGCTCTTCAGGGTTGCTTGGCTTTATGTTCTCTGTTTAAACGTCCTCTGCTGGCCGTGGCTGCAGACAGTGTGCTGCTGGCAGAAGTGGCCTTCTGATCTATGCCAACATCACCTTCTGTAAGTCCTTTGGGTGGTCTGAAGATCCACCAATAGTAGTTCATACTCACTGGTCCTGGTGTCTGCTGTACGGCTCGGTGTCTGGTTGGTTGAACCTGTGGAGACTTACTGTAGCAGAGGGTTAAGCATTTGCTTTGCTTTGACAGGGTCTGAGAGGACCTAAAGGTTAAATGAGATTAACTCAGCCAGTTGATGCCCATACTTGCCTGCAGACCTTTAAGCTAAGTCCTGAACACCTTGCTTCACACAGTTTTGTTATGGCTCTCATCTCTCTTTTTAGTGTTAAAAGGAAAGAATGCAATACCTTGCTGCTGTTTTTCTTTGGTAAAAAATGCACATTTGTGTAGCCTAAAGATGGGGTTTAACTGTTAAATCAGCATGTGACTTTGTAACTCAGGTACTAAACCTTGGGTCCTTAAATTGTGTATGCTGTATTACCTATTTGACTGCTGCTGGTTGAGATACTCTGAAAATCTAAAGGATGTGTTTGTCTTTTGTGTACCTTTGAAGAGTGGGAGTTTCAAGTGTGCAGTTTGGGGTTGGGTCTGTTCCTATAGGAATATAGCCACTAGGAGACACTATCACTGCATCTCTGGTAGTAAATCAGAGGGAGGCAGAGCAGGTGAGGGAGCAGGGAGCTGAGCCCCTCTGTGTGGGCCAGTGCCCCTTCCCAGTGGGAACTTTGGATAACCTCTCCACATCTTTGGACGTGGCTCTTCCATCCCTGTTGACTTCAGTGCAGGGCAGGTTTCTGAACAGAACAGAGATCTTACCCTCATGGATATGTGGTACACGCTTCAGCCTCCAGTCTGTGTGTGTGTGTCTGTGTCTGTGTCTGTAGGCACCCTGTTGCAAAATAAACCTAGTGAGATACAGCAGGACACTGAAACTTTATGGTATTTGAAAATACAGAAATTTGAGTAAGTGCTCTGAGTAACATTGTGATGTGATTAGTGAAGTAGTTGTTAAGTGCTTCACAATTCTGTGTTCACTAAATATGAATTCAGTCCCTGGAAGTGTTGAAAACAACTGTAGATGTGATAGCTGGGGACATGGTTTAGTGGTGAGCATGGCAGTGTTGGGCTCAGTGATCTCAGAGATCTTTTCCAATGAGTCTGTGATGATTCTTAGGAGTCTGTGATTCTGTTGTGTGAAGGTTTGGACCTGGCTTTCTGGCAAATACTCAAACCCACACTGTAAGCTTTCTTCCCCCCCCCTTCCTTCTCAGGGTAATGAAGAAAACTATAGGACAATTAAAGAGTCCAAACTAATTAAATTATATTAGAGATTAATACATATATCTATATAGTACCATATATAAAGTAGAGGGAACCTCTCAAAACACCCCCCTGGGAGGGGAAGGAGAAAGGGAGAGGGGAAGGGAAGAAGGGACGAGGGAAAAAGAAAACAAAGAGGAGAAGCCGAAACAGATATGTAAGTTAAAGAAAATAAATCTCACTACTACTATTCTCGAAGTGCAGGAACCGCTGCTCCCAAGGCCTACAAGGCCTCACTCCCCTCCACGGGCAGGACCGATAGCAGAGAACCTGCGTCTCTGAGTCCACCGGAAGGAAGAGACAAAGCAGGCTTCTGCTCTCCTTATTTATACTGCTAGTCACGTGAAATTGCATGGAATACTGGGAACTTCTGACCACTTCCCTGCTTACAAGCTGGTTACAAGGTGGCTACCAGGGAAGTGGCCTGGGCAAAACCATTACATGTTGTATGAAATGGCATAGATGCAGAGCTCCCATCCTGTTCAGGGTAGCAGTTCTCCTGCATGCAAGCAAAAGAGATCCCTGTCTTGATACTTGGCTTTCTCAGTATCTCAGTCAACAGGAAAAAAATGCCCCAAACCCAAACTTCAGCTGTGGTCCAAACTTGGACCACAAACTATATTCTTCTACAGATTCTCTCTTCACTCTTAAGTTTTGCTGTCTCTGCAGCTGCAGTTCCACAGTTAGGAGCATGGTTTCTCTGTACTACCTGGTCACCAAACAAGACCAGTTTGGTCCAGGTCAAGGAGTGTGTGATTTGATTTCTCTACCATTAGCCACAGCTTGTAGAGTGGAACTTGCACAGGTTTTATAGTAGCTGTAGAAAGGTGATTAGTTGTCGATGCAACATAAAGTTAACACAGGAGGCACAAATAATAAATACCTTACCTGGCATCAAGCCCTGTGGATGCAAGTTAACCTTTTAATTGTTTTTTTCGGTGTGTTTTTAAACAAACTGGAACCTTAAGAATTAATGTATTATACAGGATTAGTGTTGTAGTCATGTGGCTGAGGTGGTTTTGGATCTTGGAGTAAGAGTCCTAAAGCCATTTGCTGCATTGTCAAAGCAAAGCCTGAGGAGGGAGGAGGGAGATGGCCAACACGTGTTACAGGCTTAGCCCAGAGAGGAGGGGACACACCTAGGTGAGTCAGACATAGCTTTGCTTTTCATGATAGGGTTCAGGCTCCTGCACAGCAGAGTGGGTTTTCAGGATCTGCCACAATATGTACAACAAGCACACCCACAGCTTTCGTGTCATCTGAGTTTTTGCTTTGTAATTTACCCACGAAATTCCTCTAAATGGAAACCTGGTGAAATGTGCTGGCACAAATGTTTAGGTCCTTCAGAGGATGAAATCCTCTGAGTGCTCTCACTGTTATTTTTATGCAGGATTTGAGCAGCACTGTCTCAGGATGGAGGTAGTTTACCCTGTGCTCCTTCTCAGACATGTTGTGGGACAGATGGAGTGGATGTAGCCTGTTAATTAGACATATCAGCTGTGGCTCTGACCTCGTTTCACTGTTGTCGATGGCGAATCTCTCATCAGTTTTGATAGAATTAGGCTCTACAGAAGATAACTGATGGTCCTTAGAAGTGATCTGATGACATAACAGTTCTCATGGCCCCAAGCTTTGGTTTAGCCTTGAGCTACGCTCTCAGAAGGAAGTTGTCACCTAGACAGTAACTCTCTTTTTGTACGTGTCCAGACCCCTATGTAGATGCACAAGGATTTAGAAGTCTACAGAGGCTTGTTTATTCTGAAAGCAAGAAAAGCAGGTTATAGTATTGGATTAGATACACAAAAAAGCTAAAGGAGGACCCATAAAAAGGTGCATCCTTAATAAATGCCTTAAGTTTTTAAGTCTTGTCTTACCACAGCTTACCACGAGATAAAACACCCATGTACACCTCCCTTTGTGGACGTAGGTGCAGGAGGGTATGTACAGATACATTGAGAGCTCAGCATGCAATGCAGTTCTGTATTGCTGGACTAGCAAATGACTGCTTTTTATTTTCCTTCTCCACCTTCCTCTTTCCCCTTGGTCTACAGCAGAGATCACCACGCACTGTAAATCACCGTTTTTCAGTTAGGAAAAGGCTGATCATTAAAACTCTTGTCCTGCTTCGCCTGCATAGCATTTAATACCTTGTCATGTGCTGTATGATTTAATAGCCTTCCCCAGCCCAGTGTGTTGCAATACCTGCTATTTAGAGCAATTAATTGTATGAGTTCTTGAAAACACTGGATCTGTCAAATCCATCCTCTCTGTTATTCTCCATCTGCTAATGAAAACTCCTCTCTTGCCAAGTCACCACAGTGTTTCGCATTTGTAACCTCCAGCTCGTTAGTTTGAACTGCTATTTCCAGAGGCATACAAGCAATAAAAATAAGTGTGCTTTTATATATTTAATCCTACTTCTATATTAATTTCAAAGCCTCTCAGTCTACTTAAAGCTTTAAGACAATTAGCTACAATACACTTCTCGGTGCTTGGGAAGATAACAGATAAGGTTCAAAGATCATCATATTTTCTCTTTTATCTACAACAGACTTGAGTCTGTGTAAGTAATTCCAAAGTGGGGATCCTTACAAGGAAGAGCAAAAAAGAGCAAAGGCGTGAATGATTTAAGGAGCAGCCCTGCTAATTACAGATGTCTTTAAGTGAATGGCATGAAATTCACCTAAATGCAGTGTTTCAGCTGCCTGAGTAAGCAAATTCATTGCAATGTTTTAAAGAAAAGGAAGAGGAAGGGGAATTTAAAAATGAAGAACATTTCATTTTTACTTTTCAAAACTAAATGCTTAGTTTCAGCCCAAACCTTTTCATTTCAAACAAAACCAAAAGGCAATAAGGAAAGGAAGGCTAAAATGAAATGGTAGTGACTCCAGTACAGTGAAAAACGCTTCACTGTGTATTAAGGAAATGTTTTGGGTTAACTAAAACAGTATTTGCCTTTTTGTAGGGGTGTGTGGTTTGTTTTTTGTTGTTTAAGTTTTGCTAGCAAACTCCAAAAATACCTCTTTTTAGTGTGACTGTAACTGATCTCATTCTTGAATTCTGAAAAATACAAACACCAAGTCAAAACCCACTGTTTTTTTCCAGGCTGCTTTCAGTAATAGTCCAACCCAACAGGAATAGTTGGTCCTGCTCAGTTCACACTCCACTGGTTTGTATGTGGAGAGCCTTAGGTCTGCTCCTAGAGTGCATTTCCTGGTGTAGCTTAATCCAAAAGTAATTCAGTGCCACTTCTGCAGGCACACACTAAGGTGCAGCCATGGCACGGTGAGATGTGGGTCTATGTAAGCCACTAGTGAACAGCCCTTGGTCTGCTCATGATGGGGCTAAGCATGGCTGGAGGTAAACCATAGTCTCCAATGATACCAAATGTGGAGGCTTCTATTGGGAGCTCCTTCATGGTGAATGTGCAGAGGGCTCCTGGCCCCATACAAAGGCAGAATCTGCAGCACACTGAGTACACATGGTGGTAGTACACTGCTTTTGAGGCACAAAGCTGTCTGGTTAATGAAGCAGCTGGTCCTTATCTGGGTGGGAGCTCCTCTTGCTATGTAGTAACTGAGGAAAGATTTGTCCTTAGAAGCACGCATGTCCACAAGCACATGGCATCCCCTACATGCACAGCTATGGGAATTAATTATCACCTGGCTGCTATTTATATCACAGCAATCTAGGGCAGGAAGGGAAAACCAGAATCTCTCACCCAACATTTTTGAGGAGACTCTAAACAGGCAGATGGCAATGTCCTGTGCTGGAAAGTGCCAGGAAATACTATTCCTAGGGATATAAGAAGTGCAGGAGGAACCTTCACAGCTATGGAGGCCAAAAGCATAACAAAAGCTCTCTCACTGCAATACCTCAGTGGGAAGCCTTCCACTGCCCTAGGATTAGCAATTGCCTGCCTTCTTGCTTTCTGTCCTGTCCCTTTTGCAAGTGTATGTTCCCTGAAGGGGGTTCCCAACGGTCCTTTCCGAGGGAGGACCCCCTAAGAGGCATGGTCCTGGGCTGGAAATTAAGGGCAGAAGGACCCCCTAGCAGTCACTGTCTCTTCAAGTGAGTGCCTTGAGGAGGACGTTCCTGTCTCCTTTCTCTGGAAGTAGGTTTGTGTCACATGGTGGCACCCTTGCAAATGAAATGAAGCTTGAACTCCTGCTATAGCCTCTCTCGGGGACCTGTAGGGGCTCTTTACACTCACTCAGTAACCGAGGCTTGAATGTCTTCCAGGTGCTGATCCCCTGGTTGTGCAGTGGCTTGAAACCAGGGAATAAGTGGAAAGATTTCCTAGGCAGCAGGAAAGAGAGAAAACCCACAAGGAGGTTGTGTTTGTGTAAGCTCCATTTCTTAGGTAACCTGGCAGTAGACTCAAAATCAATAGTGCAAAGTGTAAAATCCCAATATGTGGGTTGGTATTTATCATATCTGGCTGATTTTACCAGGACATATTTTTTTCTCCCTCAGTAAAATTTAGCAGTGAGATTTCACTCTCAGTGGCAGTTAAGGACTTTGTGAAACATAAAGCAAGGATATATGTAGCTAAATTCAGACCGAAGGAACCCTCTTCTAGCCACCTGGGTTCTCTCCCAGCTTCCTGCCTTAGATGATGGTATTGGGTTACCAAGTGCTCTTAAACATTGCTGTTATTTTTTCTTTTCACATGAGGGAGGCTATTGGGTTTAGTACCTCAGTTCCATAGCTGAGCATGCCTTGGAAGCCTCTGCATGTTTGGAGATCAGCCCCCTGGAGGTCCTGCTGGCAGTGTCCAAAAACCTGAGATGGGGATCTGAGCCCAGCTGTATGTTAACTCTTACATACATTTACAGTAGAAGGGCAGAGAATTATCTGCTTTGAACATCTTGCTCTCCCTTACAGAGATCTGCAAACTGCTGCAGCCAGAGCATGGGCAGTGTTGAGAGCCAGGACTTCTCTGGGCACTGCATTTTCCTAGCTGGTGAAAAGACACCATCAGTTGTCGTGGCCCTTTGATGTCAGGTGGAGTCCAAAACCAGCTCAGTGTGTAGGTTTCATTTATTCCCTAACCTATAGAGAATTGTTTCTAGTTCAAAATAACCAGGGTGTTAGTTAATCTGGATGTGGCCTGTCTTGAGTGAATAGTGAAGATGTAGTCATAGGCAGGCTGGAATACCCAGTATCTTTATTCCTGCCCATTTTGAACTTTGGGCTGCCCCAAAAATACCCTGCAGAGCCAGCCCTTAACAACAAAACCAGTATTTCATCAGTGAAGTTTTCCCCTGTGTGTGGATCACTCCATCTAGATTTGCCATGTGCTTTGATAAGAGCAAGTGATTTTCTGCTGTGTGCCATGCTGTGTTCAACCTGCACATAAAACTGGTTCTTAGCTTAGACTCCTTGACAAATTGATGTAACAACAGCGTGGGATTGATATCATTGACTTCAGAAAGTGTTAGGTGACAGTTTAATTCTACTGAATGATAACAGTTAATAATATTTTCTATGCAGGCTCTGCACTGAGGTTTCAAAATCATTGTTATACCTGGATCAGTGTAAGAGCTGTTATGTCCCTCCTCCTCCTGCAAGTACAGGAGGATTTCAGCAGTCAGTACGCATCTGAGGTCACTGACAGCCACTGCCTGCTGACTGCTGGAGGTGATGGGAAGTAAGAGCTGGAGCTCTCACCTTAAAACCACTGGCTCTACGTCCGCAAAGGGAGCAATGAAAGTTGCCACTTGGAAGCTGGTCAGGACTGATGAGAGAGAAGAACCTGCCAGGAGGAGGCACAGGTTGGACAGGGCCAGGGGAATTGTGGGAGTGTGCTGGAACCACTATCTCCCAATCTAGAAGTCTCTCCTTTAACTGCCGTGCGTTGAGGTTGGGAAAAAGCGTCTAAAAGCCACGACGATAAAAACTGTAAGATTTCTCTCAAACTGTCACAACACTCTCTCTTGCTTCCGGCTCTGCTGCCTTTCTGGGCACAACATGGGGCTCGAACCCATGACCCTGTGATTAAGAGACTCATGCTCTACCGATTGAGCTAATTGCCACACCCACAAGGGCAAATTCTTTAGGCTGGCCATTAGCATGATTTTCAAAAAATTTTATCTCCAAGATATCATTTACCCCCAGTGAATGAACTGCTTCAGTTAAGTCTTCATCTGTTGTCCACCAAGTAAGATTCCCAATGTACAAGGCAATTCTTTTTCCAGTATATGTATAGACAACATTTGGTGCAGCTCCTTTACCTACATCATCCCCAACAGATGGTATGATGTTGACGTGGAAGTCCCGGACCCTGCACACGATTCAATATGAATTTGGCAATCAATTTATTAAACACACACTCTACTTAAATACATTTTCTACATACGTGCCACGTGATAGCTCAAACTACAATTGGTTGCATGCGTTGTCTACGTGCCTAAACATTACATATGATTTGCTAAGACCTACTGACCACAAGGCATCAATCTCCACCTCTGACTCCTCCTGTCAGGTTCTTGTTGTTGCAGGTAGCAAGGCCGTTAATCTCCTTGTTTTGCTACTGCACAAACACGCTGTCCTTGAGTATGCTCTCCCAGCATACTTTCACACAGTAAAGAGTCCGAGGTTGCATGCTTTCTCATAATGCCAGTGTCCCAAACACCATGCTTTCACATGGGAACAGAATCCTGTCAGACAATGTCCAGGATTGCTCACAGTATGTCCACTATACGTCCATTTTCCTCCAGAAATCCTGCAGTGGGAGAGAATCCATGTAATCACGATCTTCTGGGGCATCTCCATTATTTGTAAATGGAGAAATTACATCATCATATAAATCAATCTGATCATGCCCACCATATTCAGCTTCCTGGTTGAATTCCTCACCCACATCTGTCGTGGTACGACAATATGCCGTGCACGAGAAGGTTCTGAAGAGTGAGTTCAGATGGACTAGACACACACACACACACAAAAGACGTGCAGCGGTGGTCGCATTTAATCTACAAAGTGTGTAATGTAGGCCAAGCAGAAATACAAGAGTCACAGGTAGAGACTATATACAAGAAAAATTGGCTAGCACCGCGCTGTTGTTAGCAAGTGTCTTTTATACCTTTACAGAAAGAATAATGACCAATTAGCAAGTGACACTTACACATACAAATTAAACTGACCAATTAAGAAGCAACAGTTACTGGTAAAAACAACTACCATAAATGAGGATAAAACAGTGCACTTCAAAGAAATGTGAATGTGATAAGACTGGCACTGTTTGGTGTGGGAAGGATAAGATGTTAAGGCTATGTGCGTGTGCAGCTGCAAAAGCTCCTGCTAGGTGACTCCCACTTTCTCTCCCAGGCTATCTAACTGCTTTCTTGTGAGAAACTGACTTTGGTCTTGTCCAGCTTCCCCTCTGCTATGCCCTAGATCCTGCAGCCCACAATAGCATGCCACAACACACATTGGCATAGATGTCAATGTGGTCCATGCCGTCCGCCAACTACTGCTGCTCCCTCGGGTGGTTTTTACTTCTGCTGGCTGTTTATCTTAAATATACCTGTCGCCGACGATGTGCTCTAGCTACCTTTGTTTTATTCTGTTTAATCCGGGTTTATATTGCATTTCTGTGATTAAGAAATATGTCTCAATATTATCTGGGTCACCTCGTGGGTTTAGCTGTTAACTTTACTGTATTTAACAGTGTGTATAAATTCGATTTGGAGGTTCCTTTCACTGTAGGGAATTCCATATACAGTTACACTAAAGATATCACTCTGCCTTCACCCTTAACATTATCATCGGCAGTGAATGTGGTGTCCGTTGGCCTGAATCTCATTCTCCTGGGTGGCCAATGCAGCTGCATGGCTGGGCTTTTGTTTAAAAACCGCTCCATTGCTGCCACGGCAGCGACAGCACCCTCTACAGCTGAGGAGGTCACATTACAAGCAGCTGCACAGACTGACACAAACCAGTCTAGCCTGTTCTCTGCTGCTTCCACGGCAAAGCCATCAGACCCTGCCCAGCCTATAGAAATGCAAATTGCCCCAGTCAAAGCTCGAAAGGCTCCAGCCTCTCCTGTGACTAAAGACGCAAAAGCTGCCTCTCCTGTGATTGGGAAAAAGCACC